>OY744544.1:46148983-46371483 GCA_963556195.1 Sepiola atlantica
TCTTCTTCTTTTTTTGTTCAACCGGTAAGCCAGTTTTTTTTTAAATTAAGGACGGTGTCTGCTGAATTTATGATCGATTTCTCCAAGTTATTTTTTTCTTAATCAATATTGTCGCACGTTATGGCGTCCATTTTAAAAAGTTCTCCCGAATCTTTTACTGTAACCACGCTGTCTATTTTAGTGGTGTAAGTTTGAAATTCCACGTTGCCGGTCGTTGTGGGGTCCTTTTTTGAAGGTTCGCAAGAAAACTCCTTAATGTTTTTGTTTCCCGTGTAAATTCAGAAAATTTCGTAGCCAGTTTTTTTTTTTGTGAGGTCTTTTTTAAGGGTTTTTGAATTGTTGTATTGTCCCGTGTAGATTGGAATATCTGGTCGACAGTTGTTGTTGTTGTGGTGGTGACCACCACCACGGTGGTGGGGTCCCGTGTAAGCTCGAATATCTCGTCGCCAATTTGTTATGGCCCTGTTTAGCGGACGGAATGAGAACACGGACACATACAACAAATATATTGGGAAAAAAGTGTATACAACAGAGGAACAAAAGAAATAGTACGTCAGTACTGATTGCCAGTGTAGACTGGGGTTGAACTCAAAACGCTGAAGAGCCTATGCTTCTTGCTGCTATTTACAATGGACGAGTTCAAAATGTTCATTATAGGTACGGCATCATAACATATATATATAAATGAGTAAATGCGAAAGTTTTTTCCATCTATCCTAACTATATTAACATCAAAACATGTTAGGATGATTTAATTCTAATGATATAAGCATATATTGAAATACCGTTTATATAGGCATCTCCTACTCCCTCAAACAAATCTCGATTTTGGTTATTTGCATATTTATTTATTTTTAAGATTTTAATAAATTAATATTCTATAATATACATTTCTACTTTGTATTGTCAAATTTTCTTCTACATACGCAATCGTTTTATCGATAGTACTATAATTATAATTATAAAAAAATAAGATAAAGAGATTTTAGTAAAAAAATGATAGCGTTTAAAAACTTATTTAGAATTTTATTTTCAAGGGATATAATTTACTTCCGGCTTTATTAAAGTGTCAAATATCGCTGAGATGTTGAACAGATACTACACTTTGATCTTAGCCAAAAGGCCACGAAACCATTTAAAAAAATATTTTGTGACTAGGCATTTTAAAATTTAAAAAAAAACTAAAAAAAATTGATCAAATTAGAATATCTTTTAATGGGCGGTGTAGTGTAGTATCAGTTCTGTTATCATAAGTCCGTCCTCCCAGGAATTACCTCCTCCGTTTTTAAGGGTGTGTAAGGGGGAATTCTCCAAGAATGAACAATACCATCTATGCAAGAATGACTTTACTTTTTTGGGTGGAGGGAAGTTGTGTTCGTTCATCATGATATTATCCTCTCTCAGGGGGTGAGGGTCAGTGTAGTATATGTTCGTTTACCATAATACTAGCTAAGGAAGAACGATAACTCAAGTTTATAATAAACATGTTTTTTAACTAAAAAATTATGAGTTATATTTCTTCCTTAGCCAGCATATTCCTTTTTATTTATAAAGATGGCGACTATATTTTTCCAGACAATTTTCTTTTTGCGTTTCACGTGGACAATGAAACTTGCCATGTTTTAAATGTTAATTAACTAAATAAATGCAAAAGTTTTTTTCCACCTATTCTAACTATGTTGACACTAAAACGGTTTCTGCTTATTTAATTCTCTATAGTATATTTTCATTCGTCATGATACATTCCTCCCAGGCATTAACTGCATTTCAAATTGCTTCCGTGCCTACCCTATTCTCCACATCTGGACCATCGACTACTGAGTATTTGCAGACTTTAAAAGCATACTCCGGGAAAAGAGATTTGACTCCAATAAAGAAGTGATATCAGAAACTGAGACATATCTTGATGACAAAGACAAATTATTCTACAGAAAGCATCGAATTGTCAGAGAAACGTTTGAATCAGTGTATCACTCTAGAAGGAGACTATGTTGATGAATAAAGTCGAATTTTTCCTAAAAGTTGTCATCTTATTAGTTAAGCACGGAACTTATTGAGTGATGTGCTACTATTTTATTTCATAAATTTCTTCCCACAAAGGAAAGTTTTTTTTAAATCTTTCATCTTTAATTAAACTTATTTCCTATTAATGTTTGGGCGGTTTTCGAGTTTCTAACTGTATCATATCGCTTCATTCTGTACGATTCAGATAAATATTGTAAAAAAATATTTTTCTTTATTTTGTTAGGAACTAACGTTTTCTCTCATTAAAAATGAAATTAGAATTTATTAAATAAAAATTCCGTAAGTTATATTTATTTTTATCATTAAATTTCATAACATTTTCCAGTGAACCGTTTGTTTATCATCACTTAACCTTTTCCGGTTAAATTTCATGAAATTTTCTGCTCTGTCCAATATTATTCCATATTTACAAGTAAAGAAATACATCTAAAGAATGTTAGTGTTTCTATTTATCTTCCTCCCACAAGGTAAGATGTGACACAAGGTCGGGAAAGTGGGAAAGAACCAGCGCTCGAGAATTTGAGCACTCTGGGTTTTTTTTTAAATTGCCTGGGCAGCCCCGTCGGCATTCCTCGGTAGGGGCGCCTCAGACAGTAAGCAAAGCCTGGGAGGGTGCACCTCCTAGAACTGCACAGGACCGACAACCCCCAATAGACCGGCGTAAATCCAGACCCAAAGGCCCGGACAATACCAGTTTTATTAGGCGGGGTAAAACCCCCTTGTTACTGTTAATTGCTATATTTGTGTTTTTAATTTGAGGATAATGAGTTCTGTGGCTTTAGATAGGAGCAAAGTGTAGTATCTGTTCTGATACTACACTTGATCTATTCTGTCCTCAGTCAATGAAGGAGAAATCTTTCTCGACTGAGGCAATTTTAATTTTTCTCCCAATCTAGCGTGTCCATTTTAGGGAGCTGGATTTTCCTTACATTAAATAAGGCCTTGTGTCTAACTCTGGGAGGCAAATAAATAGGGACTTATTTAAAAATAATGTTGGAAATGTGTTGATTTTTTCAACATATTAATTTAAGATGAAGATGAAGTTGGGAAAGAAGCGGCTCCTTATTTTAAGAACGGGAGCAAATCCTCTGACTTGATGCGTTGGGTTTGGTTAGATTTTACACATGTGAATAAATAAATTATATATATATATATATATATATATATATATATATATATATATATTTCACCCAATTGGAAGAGACTTTTGAATTGATACAATTCTTGCAAAACCATTTAAACTTTAGACATTTCTGAAAAGTGACTGCTCGGTTGTACTAACATGTCAGCACTTTAAATAATTAACAATTCTCTTTAATTTAACCTGCGAAAATAAAACATACATTTTGATAAATTAAAAATACATTTTTCCAAGTATAATTAAAATTACTATCAATTTAAATCTCTGAATTATTTTTTAATTATATTAAAATAATTATTAAGGAAATAAGTCACACTTTTTATTTAAACTTATTAACAAGATCGATAATTGAAAGGAGAATTTAATTCGGTGAAAAATAAAATATATAAAGTATTTGAATAACAATTGATTTTATTGGTAAAATCTTTTGTAATTAGTGAAAAGGAAGATTGAAGAAAATTCTAAAATAAATGAATTATTTTTAGTTAAAACAAGAAATTTGGTGACTTAGAAATAATGAACTATAATGGAACAATAACAACCACCTGCTTGGAAAGTTGAAAGAATGCCATTTTCAAAAAATCACCCAAAATAGACAAATCATTGGGTTTTCATAAAATGTTCGCTATCAGGCCAGATTTCTTGTAAACAAATCCGTCTTGTTTGTCTCTTATATCTTAAAAAAAATAACCAGAAAAGAAACTCAGAAAAGCAGATTGCCTCAAAACTTTTATGAAAATCAGATGGTTAGTTTATTTTTATTGAATTTAAACACAAGGTAGGTTTTTTATGTGGTGGATATCCAGCTACCCCCAAAAGGGGCACTCTGGATGGGAAAACAATTAAAATTGCCCCAGTCAAGTAGAATTTCTCCTTCTCTGACTGTGGACAGAACAGATATTACACTTTCAATTATTTGTTTTCGTAAAAGGTTTTACGTACCAAATTAGGCACACAGCTATCGAAAGTGTGGGGAAAATGGTGGTCGTTGTTCATCCTTGCTCTCAAGTGGAAAAAATGTCTATCCTACTTTTAACTAGAATCGTCACAATTACCACAATTTCTATGAGAAGCAATTCTACTGAAGTGTGTTTGGGTATATCTTCCCCAAATACACTTTGATGTGAGTTTGAAGGTCAGGAAGGAGTCAGTTGTTTTGTTTGTCTGTTTTGCAACATCTTTGAGACATTTGATGCCGAAACACATACAAATTAATTTAATTAATTTAATTAACACAATTTGGTGGACATTATGGGTTCATCCCTTTCCCAAAGTTATCCATGTATAATTCTGCACACAATAGATCTGCTTCTATTCGAACCCTGCATGACTGTTTCTAAAGTATTGTCTGGGGTTGCTAGATTTATTTTCTTAGTTTCGAATTTAATATTTCAAGGAGTTAATAGTTCTTTATGATTTTAAAAACATCTTTTTGAATCGTTACATCATAAAATGCACTCAATGAACCTGGAAAAATAAGGAATATTAAGAGAAAAATGTAGTTAATCTTTCTTCCACAAAATATAGCTACGGCCAAGGCAGACAAATATATTAATAAATTGACAATGGATAAAAAAGACAACTAAGAAGAAAAAAAACACATAATGCAGTGTAATTTACCTGGATCCAGAAAATTATTATTATTATTATTATTATTATTATTATTATTATTATTATTATTATTATTATTATTATTTACTCACTAGGAGTTCTCACACAGTTCATCAGTGATTGCTCACGGACAATCGGTGGCATTCCCTGGAGTCTGAGTGACAACAAGTCTCCCCAGATTTCCAGTATTCTCCACCTCTTTTCGATAGCCATCGCAAATAAACTTGCAGTATCACAACAGCCATTTACCATTGATTTCTCGCTGGTAAAGACCATTGGTCTTCTCTGGGATTTGGGTGGCAATAAGCCTCTCCAAGGTCCCAGCAGTCTCTGCACTTCCAGTGGAGGTCTGGTTTGTGCTGTCCCTCCTCGGTCTTCTCATCCTCCTTGACCCTATGCAAATATTTTGTGTGGTGTCAACCTAGGTTGATACCATTTTTTTTTTTTTTTTAATTTAAACATTTTTTTAAAAATATTTTTTATTTATTTTCTTTTGGGGGGGGGGAGCTGATGGTGTTTTTTGCTATTTCTGTTCATTGGTTCATTTTGTGTCGTGTCAGTTGAGGTCGGTGTAATTTATTGGGGAGGGCGGTAGCTTATAAAGCGATGTTTCTTGTATTTTCTGTTTCTTTGTTTGTGATGTGTTCTTTCTGTGGTTTTGTTTAATTCCTGTAGTAGATTTCGTGTGACCCTTCGTAGCTTATGCGGGTTAGTTTCCGCATTCAATGATTTTTCTTAAGATTGTAGATCATTGCTGTCCTTTGTATAGTTCCAATGATCCCTTTGATTCCAATTTCTCCCAGTCTTTTTTCCAGGTTTTTGGGGATTGTTCCTAGTGCTCCTACGATTATTGGTATTATACTGACTTTCTTCATGCTCCATATTCCTTTCAGTTCTCTGGTTAGTTCCGTGTATTTGTTTCGTTTTTCTGTTTCTTTGATTTTCACTCTGTGGTCTGCTGGAACGGCAAAGTCTATGATTTTGCAAGATTTTTCCTTCTTGTTGATTATTATAATATCCGGTCTCCTTGCTTGTATGAGTTTGTCTGTTTGTATATCCATATCCCAGATGATTTTGTGTTTTTCGTTTTCCAGTACTGTTTCTGGTTTATGTTTGTTCCATTTGTCTGCGTATTCGAAATTCAATTGTTTGCACAGTTGCCGGTGTACTGCTTTCCCCACAAAGTGATGTCTGTTCTTGTATTCCTTTTGGGCTAGTTTGCTACATTCACTTATTATATGATTTACTGTTTCGTCTCTTTATCCACACAGTCTGCATTTACTGTTTTCCTGGGTTTTATCTATTTTAACTTTAATGTAGTTTGTCCTAATTGCATTGTTCTGTGCAGCCATCAGTAATGATTCCGTTTCTCTGTTCAAGTGTCCTTTTCTTAGCCATGCCCAGCTATTTTCATGGTTTCTTCTCTTGTCAGTCTTCTGAAGTGTCCATGTAGATTTTTCTTCGCACTTTTCTTTTCTTATCGTTTTGTTTCTGGTTTCGGTGCTTCCCGAGTTGTTTGTTGGAACAGTGTTTCTTGCTGCAGTGATAAGGATTTCCATGTGTTGAGTTATGTATTTTTCCAGCTCTTCTTTTTTTAGTCTTCCACACAATCTTCTATACTTACCAGTCCTCTTCCCCTTTCGTTTCTTTTCATGTAGAGTATGTCCGTATCGTCTTTTGGATGTAGTGCATTGTGCATGGTCATTAATTTTCTAGTCCTCTGATCCAGGTGCCTGAGTTCCTTTTTGGTCCAGTCTATGAATGGTCCAGAGTATCTTATTAGTGCTACTGTCCAGGTGTTTATTCCTGTTACTAGATTCCTGCTATATAATTCTAGGAGTTTTCTTGTTCTTCGTAAATATTCTTTTCCAATCTTCTCTTCTATTTCTGTAGATTTTATGGTGTCTGCTTCCAGAACTCCAAGATATTTGTAGCTATCCTGTTCGCCTAGCGCCCTCATTTCCTCTTGGTTGGGGAGTTCCATGCCCTCTGTTGTCTCCAGTTTTCCTTTTTTTATTTCTAGTAGTGCACACTTTTCCATTCCGAATTCCATTTGGATGTCCTGGCTGAAGATTCTGGTCATATTTATCAGCTTTTCCAGTTCCTTTTTGCTTTTTGCAAATAGTTTCAGGTCATCCATGTACATCAGGTGGTTTATTCTTTGTTCTGTGTCTGTAAACTAGTATTCGGCATCACATTTTCTGAGTATGTAGTTAAGTGGCATCATAGCTATTATAAACAGTAGTGGTGATAGGGAGTCTCCTTGGAAGATGCCTCTCTGTATCTTTATCTCAGTCAAGTGTTGTCCTCCGGCTGTCAGTTCCAGTCTCCATGTTCCCATTGCTTTCTTAATAAGATTAATAATCCTTTCGGGTATTTTGTATATTTTCAAACATTCAATTATCCATGCTTGAGGGATTCTGTCATTAGCTTTTTTGTAGTCAATCCATGCCATGGATATATTCTTTTTTCTGTTTTTTACATTATTATTATTATTATTATTATTATTATTATTATTATTATTATTATTATTATTATTAAAAGGTTTTCGTATTAAGAATTTTCGCTTTAATAGATACTATTTACTAAATTTATCATAAGTTCTACAATATATTTCTTCTATATGATCATTCTGTTTATTTTTAAGTAGAAGTAGGTCTTAGTAAAATCTACTCTGAGTTGCTCGTTTTTTAACATTAGTTTTTGTTGATTTATAAATCATGAATGCAACCCCTACTTTCTCCACAGTATAATAAAGACCAATGTGTATTTATTTGTATATAAATATAAATCTGTCCCATCACACAAAAGTTAACGAGTAAAACTTGCCAGACAAAACCATTTCAAGCGTTTAGGGGAGCAAGAAAAAAAATATAGCAAGTCAGATAACCCTGCTTTATGAAATGAATTCGTAAATAACTTTTCCACTATAAATAAAAAAAATCAACGGTAGATGTATTATTTTCTTTAGGTCATCAGAAATGATAATTTATATATGAAAAAGTTAAATTACTGACATAATTCTATGGTTTTATGTGAATATTAGTGCGAACACTGGTGGCACATAATTTTCTTTTGCATTATTATTATACAACTACTTCGGATGAAACAAATGGAAGCATTCATTTTTGTTGTCAACAACTGATTATTGCGGTTTTTTATTGGATTCTTTTTGAACCTCAACTGCTTTTACATTTGCACAGAAAACAACATCGTCATTTAGTAGCTTCTGTTGTCGTGCTTTTGAGACAAGATCTTGCTAAGCCTGATTTTCATATAGCCACGTATCGGGAAGCTTTAACATGTAGTATGCATATTTTGGTATACTATTTTTAAACACAAATAAATTCTGTACTATTTTTATAAATATTTTACTTCTCATTTGTTTATATATATATATATATATATATATATATATATATATATATATATATATATATTGATACAGAAAATTTAGTACAACATTCGTTTCAAGCACAGAAGGACTTGACCGTCCGGCTCTCTTCAGCTTCTGTTGTCATCTGTTTCGGAAATGTGAAGTCACGTGTCACTCTCGTTTGGACATGTTATTTGCTTAGAGTGTTATGTATGTTTGTTTAAATTTAGTGTAAGGAAGGTTTGAAAAAAATGGGGAAGGGTGAAAAGTAACAGTTGAGATTTACACCGAAGCAGATTTAAAGAGATATAAAAAAATAAAAAATAAAAAATATTTCTATATAAATCCCGTGAGTCAATATTATGAATATCGTATATTTGGCCGTTACTGTTTTGGGGTTTAATGATGTGTCTGCTAAAGGAATTGGGGAAGAGAAAATGGATTTAAGGATTAAAGAGATTAAAAGGAACAACATTAATTAAATTCGTGTTTAAATCCTGAATTAAAGTACTTTAAATCAATCCCAAAGGAATTTAAATAAAGATATCATCCGGGCGGTCTAAGGGCAGTAACTCTGTAGGTTTTTGAATGATTTGTATTTGGGATTTAATATTATATTATATAAGGTATACTGAATACTTTTGGAGGTGATAAAATTGGTATGCTGATTGAAACTGGTTTAGAGATAAGAGTAAGGATTGGGTCGGTAAGATAGGATCTGTTTGGGAGATATGGGAGATTAGCATTATGACCGAGAAATGGTGGGGACTTATGGGAGTAATAATAATGTTGTGAAATGGGGGTGTTACCCGCTTAATGACTGGAGAAATATTTTTGGAAAAGTTATAATTATTGCTCTTGAAAAGTAGTGTGGATATAGGCTGATTAAGGTATTTGTTCGTATTTTTTAATTTTATTTATATTTATGAGGGGTGATAGTTGGGAATATTTTCTGGAGTGGAAGTCGGTATTTAATGGGGCAATTATGGGGTTATGTATTTGGCAGAAGGGGGTTTAACTAGGCTTTTATGTGTATCGGTAAGTCCAGTTTATGTGTAGTGCTTGTCTCCTGTGGATGCATCCCTTAAAGATTTCATCTCGAATATTCAAACAGACTGTATTTGGGTCAATGATGGCCCTTAATATATGGTATTTTTCAGCGTCACACAGAGGACATCTATTTATGGCTGCAGAAAAGGATGGTCTTCTCTCAATTACTTTCCATTTGATGGTGAAGGGTGTCTTTTCATCTTTAAGTTGCCATATCCGGGTCGCGAGTGCCGTATTTGCCTTGTTTTTGTATCTGAAGATGTTTCTGTGTGCGTATAATCTTTGCTTGAAGCTTCACATGCCAATGTATTTTTCTGTTCTACCGGTAGTATGATTTGTGACGGTGGCTTCATAACGAGGGAATCGATTTTGTAATCCCCTCTAGGGAGCAGCTGTTTTTGTTCTGGCATGAGCAGCCTGCATTTGCAATTGCTTTGGGCTCCGCAGAGATGATTTTTCTTATCGATGGGGCAGTGGAGTAGCTAACCTTAATAGAATTTCTGTTAAAAAGTTTGTGCCGGTTGTGTGTGTGTGGGGGGGGGGTAATGTTTGTCGAGTAAGTTGAGGAAAAGATGGCCCACCTTTGTCTTGGTATTGGTGGAATAGGGTGGGGAAAACTAGATTACCGACCCCTTTCTATTACGGCTCCCTCGTGGTTGGTCTCGGGAGGGGGTGTATGAGATCTCTTCTCTGAATCCGCTGTCGTGGAGCGCTTTGTTGTAATAGGGTGCTGCCTAGTTGAAAATTTCGGGACTGGATGAGAGGTTTTAAATTCTTTGGCTAATATTGTTAACTAAATTTTTAAAAACAGTGGGGGGGGGGAGCAGGATCCCTTGTGTATGTATTGGAGTATCTCATTGGGTTTGTGGAAAGGTTTGTGTGTGTTGTTTGTAAGGTTAATCGAGCACTCTGCTGGGATGTTTCCTGCTATATTACAAAGTTATATATATATATATATATATATATATATATATATATATATATATATATATATGTATTTTTAACGATTCAAATCATTTTCAAATTAGGTTTCAAATAAAGAGTATATACAAAGATATAGTTGTTTACAGCTCTTTGAAGACAATGTTTATTTTAAGTCATACAAAACTATGTTTATGTATTAGAACGAAATAAAACGAATAATTCTTATAAACCGTTCATCAATTTTCAGTAAAATAAACTCTGATGTCACTAAAACTGTTGGTTCAATATTTCCTTCTTAAAGGATTAATATTTTTTCTATTTATGCAACAATGTTAGTTTTATTTGAAATTTTCTTCTTTAATCAAAATTTTCTTGTTTCAATACTGAGACAACCGGTTAAACATCATTTGTATAGTATTGTATATAGTATTGTATATAGTATTGTATATAGTATTATATATAGTATTGTATATAGTATTGTATATAATATTGTATATAGTATTGTATATAGTATTGTATATAGTATTGTATATAGTATTGTATATAGTATTATATATAGTATTGTATATAGTATTGTATATAGTATTGTATATAGTATTGTATATAATATTGTATATAGTATTGTATATAGTATTGTTTATAGTATTGTATATAGTATTGTATATAGTATTGTATATAGTATTGTTTATAGTATTGTATATAGTATTGTATATAGTATTGTATATAGTATTGTTTATAGTATTGTATATAGTATTGTATATAGTATTGTATATAGTATTGTATATAGTATTGTTTATAGTATTGTCTTATGGAGACGAGTGACTGACGACTCAAAAAACTGAATCAGCAGAAGTCGTTGATATTGTTTTGCGTTTGTGCTGAATTTGAAGTAGGTAAAACTCTGGTGACACTTTACACACCAGATTCAAATTCCATCACAGGAATGTACCCGGTTTTTGGCTTGTGAGAAGCAGGATAATGAAAAATCTCATACCCTGAAATCGGGCAATGGACATTGCGACAACATGATATTCACCAAAATAGTTGGACAACAAAAACAAAAATACAAATAAAGTCACCTAAAAAGATAAAAAATAGATATCATTAAACAAGTCCATTTATTCTGTTCCGGAAATAATTAAAATGACATCTTAAATTGAAGCATGACAGACCAATAGACTAATAAAAAAGATATGCTATTTAAAACTTATATGTGACAGACTGTTGAAAATGTTATTTCAAACATATAAATGACAGACTGTTGAAAATATTATTTCAAACATATAAATGACGGACTGTTGAAAATGTTATTTCACACATATAAATGACAGACTGTTGAAAATGTTATTTAAAACATAAATGACAGACTGTTAAAATGTTATTTCAAACATATGAATGACAGACTGTTGAAAATATTATTTCAAACATATAAATAACAGACTGTTGGAAATGCTATTTCAAACATATAAATGACAGACTGTTGAAAATGTTATTTCACACATATAAATGACAGACTGTTGAAAATGTTATTTAAAACATATAAATGACAGACTGTTAAAATGTTATTTCAAACATATGAATGACAGACTGTTGAAAATGTTATTTCAAACATATAAATAACAGACTGTTGGAAATGCTATTTCAAACATATAAATGACAGACTGTTGGAAATGCTATTTCAAACATATAAATGACAGACTGCTGAAAATGTTATTTCAAACATATAAATGACAGGCTGTTGAAAATGTTATTTCAAACATATAAATGACAGACTGTTGAAAATGTTATTTCAAACATATAAATAACAGACTGTTGGAAATGCTATTTCAAACATATAAATGACAGACTGTTGGAAATGCTATTTCAAACATATAAATGACAGACTGCTGAAAATGTTATTTCAAACATATAAATGACAGACTGTTGCAAATGTTATTTCAAACATATAAATGATAGACTGTTGAAAATGTTATTTAAAAAATATAAATAACAGACTGTTAAAATGCTATTTCAAACATATTAATGTCTGTGGAAATGTTATTTCAAACATATAAACGAGAGACTGTTAAAATGTTATTTCAAACATATAAATGACAGACTGTAAAAAATGTTATTTCAAACATATAAATGACAGACTGATTAATTCCTTTTTCTCTTAAATTGATTCTTATCACATCCTTCCATGTTTACCTTTACCTTAACCTTTCAACTGACCCTATTATCTCAACTGTTCTACATAACTGAATCACCTTCATTCATTCTTTCAACGTGACCAAACCAAGTCTTATGTTCTGCATACATTTTCCTATACATAGGTCATCAGATCTAAGCCTGCCTTTAAGACTCACATTACACATCCATCATATTCTCATATCATCTATCTCCATACACCACATATCCTCAAGCGTCACTGGCTAGGTTTCACTTATACACGTCATCACACTGCCTACACATGCTTGATAGATTCCTCTTTTGATCAACAGTTGTAATGCTCGGCTGGTTAGTAATGGAAGAATTTTCTTGAACTTACTCCATCCATTTCTAACTCTCGCAATCACACTAATACCAGCTTCTTCTTGTGCTCCAATAGTATCACAACTTTAATAGTTTCGACTCCTAAATATACGATTTCCACATCTGACTTCTCATCCTTCTTCATTGCTTCTTGCACACAAACTGGTTATCATCTATATTACAGCAGATTATCAAAGAACGATTACAAATTTATGGCTACATCAGGTTTTCGTCAGGTCACCAAAGTAAAACAATGTCGAGGTTGGTTGGTACTTAGATAGGGGACTATTTGGGAATACTAGGTGCTGTTAGCAAACACTTAACCTGGGTGTATAAATGATGGAAGCATAACCAGTGATAGACTAACACACTATCATGGGGAAGTGGTTCAGGCCACCAATTTCACTTAATGCTATAAAACTGAATTAAGCACCTGTCCGGTGAGCATTTGGGTTTAGAAATCATTTTTTAAAAGAGTCAAAATAATATTATTATATATGAATAGCATTGTTTTACAATCGAGTGCTTGATATTCCATCCGTCACCAAATTAATATCAGAACCTAATTTACAACAGATGTGGGAAAAAAAGAAATAAAAAACGCTTTTATAAATTTTGCTTTGACAAAGGGATTTTTCTCGAAATATTGGAAAAATATCAATAACCATCAGTAATTTTATTTTTTAAAACTTGCAATTTCAAGACTTTCAATAATATTCAATAATTTTTATATTTTTGAAGAAAGTGTTTATTAATTATTAAGATCAAATTTAACAAAGCAAAAAAAATGAAAACTGATGTTCTCAATTATGAAATAGACAAGAATTTTTTTTTAAATATCAAAATAGAATTAAACTTAGTTTTTTAATAACTACTTTGTTTCTTTCATAACTGTAACAGGAGATTTTAGTATGTTTTCTGCAGGAGATGAGTATTTCTGTCTGGGAATGCATTTTGAGTTAAAAAAAACAACAAGATTGTTGACATTGTTATTGCAATGTTTTGTATCATTCAATATGGTTCTTTTTAAATGAGAGCAAACAAACTGTGAAAAAGTTTATAAATACAGAAATAAAAATAAATTCAGTTTATAAATATTTCCAAGTCAACCATTAAACATTCATGGTAATATCTTTTCATGTTTGTCATTATATTTTTAATTCATTAATTATTTTTGAAAATCTCACTAATTTATTTACCCCTCCCTATACATCTGGGGAGTTTATTTACACCCCCCCCCAATGTATATCCTGGTAAAAATACTTTGCAGAAAAGAAAAAAGAAATATGCGCAATCGCATTTCAACATTTAAAAAACAAACACTTTTTAGTATTTTTTTGTTTGTTTTTACTTTCACATCGTTATAACTTTCTTCCTCCTTGTGCCTAACATCAAACGGAACTTTCATGAACAGAGTTTCTTTTAAAGAACTTCCCATCTATGGAACACATTACCACAGGATTGCTTCACTGCGTACTTATCTTCGAATGCATTCTAGCCTTGATAAATGGTGACTCATTACTAAAAAAAAGAAGAAAAAAACTTCTAGTGATTTCAGATTCTTCAAATCTCACCTGGAATTTCCCAATAATGTCTATACAAGCGATAATTTAAGCCTTAAATCAGTCAATATTTACCTCTAGTTACATTCTTGACATGATCCAGCAAATTGTTTCAGCAATTGTTCACTATCTCTCAATAAATAAATCACAATGCTTATAGGGGTGAGCGATCAAGTTGTTGTATTTTGAAAAAAAATTCTTTAAAAGTGTTGATATTTTGTTTTTCACCGTTTATCATTTTACAGAAGTCAATTAGATTGAATTATGTGCCCCAAAACCCCACATTTGTATTATTTGGTTTATTCAGGTTATTACTATTAATGGACCCGTGGTGCAACGGATAAAGGTGTCGAGTATCAATCAGTTCTAATGGACAGTCTTCTGTAGGTTAAAGGTTCAATCTTCCTCACAGGCGATAATGACTAAGAATATATTTTTTAAAATTACTTAACACTTTCACCCATTCATGGCTGACAGGACGGAACAATCTACCCCCCCCCCACTCTGGATTAAATAAAGTGTTCAGTTCGAAATTTGACAAAGATTGCCAAGTTCGAAAAAGATGCACCTAAAGACAGTCGGAGGTTACATCGGCCAAAACGTTGTGAAAATAAGAAGCAAGATAAGAACAATAATCTGAATAATCCAAATAATACAATTTATCAATTTTCATCTAACAAATTATGAAACATACTATTCTCCTTATCTTGATTGTTATATTCACAACGTTTCGGTCGATGTAACCTCCGACCTTATTCAGGTGCATCTTTTCAACTTTGGAACTTTCTAGTCGAACTGTGGGATCTTTATGTCGAACCTGTAAAGCTGTACCTAATTTCAAACTGAACGCTTTATTTAATTCGTTGGGGTAGATTGTTCTCATTCTTTCAGCCATGATCGGATAGAAGTGTTAATTTATGTTATTCTGATTTATCATTGGTTGTAGGAAGGATTGAACCATCAACCTCCACATGGCTGTCACTTAGACCTGGTTGTTAACCAACGCTGTTAACCATTATCTCAATTGTCCAATGATTCCAATCTTTCTTTACAACTCAAATTACTCATCATACCCTTAATAATCCCGTGACCCATTCGTCCTTATCCAGAATAATCTTCCAATTCCCATGAGAATTTTAGGTGTTCATAATTGACAATGATATTCAAGATGGCGTCTTATTTGTGCCTAATCAGCCATTATCATGACATGCAAGTTTCTAGATGTAATATTTTGCAACAGCCATGCTTACATATGACATATTATAAGAATGAGCTGAAAGGATTAATTTTTATAACTAATACATTCAGCTCACTTGGGGAATTGAATATCAAGTCAATGATTCGGTTTAATGGCAATAAAAGGCAAAAATTGACAATATTTGCTTAAATTCATCTCATATATGTACCTTTGTGGATTGTAGGACTCATTTATCGGTTATTTTTGTGTCATTTACTGCTTTCGCATCCCCTAAAACATATAATTTGACTCAAAAATTGTGAAAATCGGTTAGATACTTTGTAAACTAGCAATATTGGATTTCAGAATGGCGGCCATCTTGAAAATGGCGGCCATCTTGGATTCTTTGAGTGGCCCAAAAGTTTTTTCGGAAGAGTAGACCATTGTGAGCAATCGTGCCAAGTTTCATGCTTGCTTACCAAAATGAACGATTTTTCCTTAATCTGCTCAGCTATGCCATCTTAAACACAGATGACGACTATTAGTGATATTTTTAAATTATTACCTCTCTAGCTGTTATTACACGTTATACATATTAACTTAGGTTGATTTTGCTATTGTGTGGCACTTTTTATAGACGATTATCCTGGTCTTCGTTGTTTGAGCCACATTTCTACCTTTCAGCGTTCCTCTGTGTTTTCCAAGGGAGATTTTAATTTGATTCACACATGAAGATAATAATGTCGCAATTATTAAGTAGCCATAACTATTTTTTCTTACGGTGTTGTCATGTGTGTTTTTACTTTTATTTTTATTTCCCGATCATAACTTTATTTTGAAACATCTGGTTTTGTTAAAAAAATAAACTAAATGGACGGTACCCAGAAGGAAGAAGGCAACAGTAGTCAGGGTTGCAAATAAATAAATAAATAAATAAATGTGCTTTTAGCGACCTACCCCAGCAGGGTCTGGTAACAAAATATAACAATGAAAAGAACGGATTTCTTCCATAGAGTAAAAATCCAACACTTTGGTCTCTACTGGAACAAGTCAAACATCGAGAGAATGGCAGAAGAACCTGCTCTGTAACAATCTCCTATCATCCTCTCACTCTCAACCCTGACCGTAAATACCATTCGCTCATTCTTGCTTCTGTTGGCCATATTTTCCCCCATAGGTTTAACCTGCAATCCGTAGGTACCATCCCCTTTCCCTTTTTTTACAGTTTTGAATGTTTGTTTTCTTTTAATTAAAAATTTAACACACTTTGATTATGTGAGCGCCAGTTTTTCTAGAGTTGTCTTTATTGTATGTGGATGTCAGGTGTAAATACAAAACCCACAATCTATTATTATATATACTTACAAAATATTATATATACTTACAAAATCATTTCAGTGTATATGAAATGTATAAAAAAAATGAACGAAAAAATTACTCACAATTTGGTTGATAACAAAATTCTTATTTTGATAAGGGTCTAGTTTGGAGTTTTCTAATGAAAAATATGTATAGGCGATGAAAATGGAGTACACATATAATCGGAAGAAAAACATGTTTGAAATGTGTAAATATGCTACAAGATAGCATAGAAAATTCTAGAAAATGGACACAACGAAAAATGAAATGGAAGTACGAAACTAGTACGAAACAAAACCAGCACTTTCATTATCTCAAAATTTTAATAATTCCCAGAATAGTATCTATGAAAAAAAGTGAAAGATATTTTAATTTGTGTTTTTTTATTGAGTTTTGAAATCAAGAAACTTCTTAAATAAATTATTTTTATAATTCACTACAAGAATTCGTTTCAGTACTCCATGCTTCACAATCCATGTTTTCGTATGCTTGATGTCGATAGTGCATGTTTTAGACGAAAAATGTATTAAAACGTTTTAAAACGAGTAATAATAAGTAGATTTTTACTTGAAATGGTTCCTCATTTAATATTATTGAGAAACAAAAACAACATAAAAATATTTTCATCGCCTATACATAGGGATGATCAAATTTCATCTGTTTGGCAACCATTGATAACTATCGTTTATAAAAACGTCATTACTAAGCCACATCACTTTTTTTTCAGAACTATGGAAGTTCATAACGTGTATGAATCCAAACACCACAAAAACGGTTTCTGATTAAACCACTTTTGTATGTAAAAATGGACCGAAATTTGAAAGATGAAAAACGAAATTTTCCGAAATCTGAATTTTGTAACAACTTCAGCCATTTTATTTATCTGGTTGCCCTTTTTAAGTACTGGAGCTCACAGTTGAACTCAAGTTTCGATAATAAAACATTTTGACTTGTCAATTTTGACATTTGTTAGAATAATAAAACAAATATATTTTAAAAAAAAATTAATATTGTTTTGTATCCGTAATAAATTAAGCGAACATTTAAAGCAAAAAAATGTTCTCGACGAGCAATATTTTATTTATGTTACCATTTTAAAATTTCCAAAAGTAAGGGGTCCATTCGACTATAAGTTGACTTTTTTTTTCTAAAACGAAATAACATATCAAACTATGAGGAATTATCTTTTGAAAATCATTAATTTAAACATGTACAAAGCACTTTAATTCTTTTGTAAGCATTGATTAGTTAGGGGGGTGGTAAAAAAATCCTACACCCCCCCCCCCCCAAAAAAAAATACTGTTGCCTTCAAAATTTCGAGTTAGCAATTGTTTTACAGAAAGCTCATCTTTTAACGCTTATAATACCAAAAAGATTATCGAAATGCAATAATTAGTTTATTTTTGGTGAATTTAAAAAAATTACATTTTTTACATTATTAGACTGAATTAGAGCAGGTGTTTGTTTTTGATCACATACATAATTTTTTATTAGAAAACTCCAAACTAGACCCTTACCCATATATTTTTTTAGAGTTTTGTAATACAGAGATTTTATGGACGTGTGGAAACGAGAAATCTCTTCAAATATGCAATCGCAGATTTGAAAAATAAAATCTAAACAATATTTTTAAAAACCAGAAGTGATAGCATTCTGGTGAATCTTTGCAAAATTAAGTTATTTTTTTAAATAGGATTTTGAAAAATTTCGTTTTAGTTTAAGCTATGCCTTTTTTATTTCAATAACAATAATTAAGTGTGTAATTATCAAAGTTATGTTGAAACAAGAAACACAAACACACACACATGAAGTAGTCGCATAATATCCACCCGAGAATCTGTTCATAATAAAGAGACATTATAATTGGGAAGCTTCATAAGTGATCAGACGCCAAAATACTTGAAAGAAATTTTAAAAACTTCTTATATACAAAAAGTGTGGAAATTATAGTTTACATTAGTGAAATTATGAGTTTATAAAAGTTGTAATTATGTATGTTATAAAAGTTGTAATTATGTATGTTATAAAAGTTGTAATTATGTATGTTATAAAAGTTGTAATTATGTATGTTATAAAAGGGACATGTATAAAATAAATGGCTGAAATCTTGCATGGAATAATTGGAATTAATTGCTCCACTCTATAATAAAGACCAATGTGTATTTATTTGTCTGTAGATAAATATATATCCATCCCCTTACACAAACGTTAGCGAGTAAAAACCTTCCAGATTAAACCATTTCAAGTGTTTAGGGGAAGGGGGAAAATAGCAAGTACGAAATAAAATGTCTCATTTTAGAAATAGAGTGGGGAGACTCTATTTCTATAATCAGACATTTTGTTTCGTTTTTTTCTTTCATTTTTCTATACCGATTAATATGTTTTCGTTTCTTTTTCCTTTTCTAAACTTTCCAGTTTGAGACGTTTTCTTTTTTCTTTCTTCTACACCGATTGAAACGTTATTTTATATCAATATGAATATTAGTACAAACACTAGCGAAGCATACTTTTTTCCATCATTTTTTAAAGAGGCTATATACTCGTAATAGTATAAAACTTTTGCATAAATTTCAACTCTGTCAAAATAAGATAAGTATTTGAAATTGCTTACACCACAACAAGAAAACAGCTGACTACCGGGGGGGGGGGGCAGTTAATTGAACTCTTATCTACGAGCTTTGCCCAAACATATCAATGGCAACTCACGTCTATATTAATGGGAGATAATTCGTGTCAAGAAACCTTTCCTTATCTGCTGATCAGCTGCTGCCATCAATTGAATTGATTTGTAAGATACGAACGAATCCATGTCCATTGATATCAGAGGTGAGCCCAACAATTCAGGTCGATGTGGTGGATGGTCTTAGGAGAGAAATGAAGATATTTATCTCCCTCCCACTGTGGGAAGGCGTGGGACAACGCCTGAAGGTGGGGAGAATAAGCCAGCATACAAGAGGTGGGGCCTCTTAAAAATTGCTTGAGCAACCCTGTCAGCATTCTCGAGTGAGGGCGCCTCAGGCAGTTAGCTATAAACTAACTCCTTCTCAAAGCGAGAAGACAAAGCCTGGGAGGGTGGACCTTTTAGAGATGAACAAGACAAATAGCAAAGCTTAACAGAAAAAAGGGGCCACCGTCGTCACATTGGCCACCCAGTCTCTATTGGACTGATTGTCGAGGACGGATCCTTGACTGGTTGAATTAGCGTAAGAAAATGTAAACACCTTACACACAAAAAGTTAAACTATAAAAATTACATAACTAACAAAAGAAATTATTATAAAAACAAGACGTTAACATTAATAACTAGCTAGGGTAACATTAACTTCAAGAGAATCCTAAAAATGCTGCTTGGAATTATTTGAAAACAACTTAGTATGGCTTAAAACAACTTAGTATTATTTAAAACAACTTAGTATTGTTTAAAACAACTTAGTATAGCTTAAAACAACTAAGTATTGCTAAAACAACTTAGTATTGTTTAAAACAACTTAGTATTGCTTAAAATAACTTAGTATTGTTTAAAACAATTTAGTATTGTTTAAAACAACTTAGTATTGTTTCAAACAACTTAGTATTGTTTAAAACAATTTAGTATTGTTTAAAACAATTTAGTATTGTTTAAATCAACTTAGTATTGTTTAAAACCACTTAGTATTGCTAAAACAACTTAGTATTGTTTAAAACAACTTAGTATTGTTTAAAACAACTTAGTATTGCTTAAAACAACTTAGTATTGCTAAAACAACTTAGTATTGTTTAAATCAACTTAATATTGCTAAAAACAACTTAGTATTGCTTAAAACAACTTAGTATTGTTTAAAACAACTTAATATTGCTAAAAACAACTTAATATTGCTAAAAACAACTTAGTATTGTTTAAAACAACTTAATATTGCTAAAAACAACTTAGTATTGCTTAAAACAACTTAGTATTGTTTAAAACAACTTAGTATTGCTAAAACAACTTAATATTACTAAAGACAACTTAGTATTGTTTAAAACAACTTAATATTGCTTAAAACAACTTAATATTGGTTAAAACAACTTAATATTGCTAAAAAACAACTTAATATTGCTAAAAACAACTTAGTATTGCTTAAAACAACTTAATATTGCTTCAAACAACTTAGTATTGCTTAAAAAAACTTAGTATTGCTTAAAACAATTTAGTATTGCTTAAAACAATTATATTGTTTTCTTTTTTTAAAAAGAGTAAGTTACAGTAATTTGAATCGGACACGAAAAATATTGAAAAAACATCTTGTCATGTTGGAATTTTTAATATGGCCGATGTAAATAAATGGTGAGAAGAAGGAAAGGAAATAACCCCTGCTGCCTTTTATTTTTATTTCCCTTGTGACATATAATAAATAAACTTATTTCGTTTCCTTTTTCTCACCATTTATTTACATCGGCCATCTTACAAAGATCTAGCATGATGAGATGTTTTTTCTTTCACCATTTCGTATGTACGAGTAAAATTGCTATAACTTACCGTTTAATTTTTTTTAATATAATGGTTTTATGCAATACTATGTTGTTTTGAAATAGTGCCGATTGCCATTTTGTAAGATTCCTCTAAAGTTAATGTTAACCACCAGCTTTACTTATCTCGCGTTTGATTTCATTTTTTTTTTACTCATTAGCCCCCCCCCCCTTCATCTTTTCATTTAATTCATTTCTTGTCAGAAAATATGTACATTTTTTGTTAAGATAATAAAGAAAGTAATTTCTTTAAAAAAAATCGGTTTTGCAATAAAAATAGATCGGATGTTTCTTAATCTCATTAATACTTTCGATTTTTTAACTATGTTGCGTTTTTTATCAAATTATTAGTCATTATTTTAATTAGTAGTTTTTTAAATAGTAGTTTTTTTTAAATAGTAGTTTAAAAGCGAAATTTAATGATTACGGTATAGTTTTATTATTAAATTATTAATCGAACCAAATTGTCATAAAACTACAACTAAAATTGAGAAAAGATAGGTTTTCTTGTCGAGAAAAATCGAGTGATCAAAGCAAAAACAGACTATGGGGCTGGTAACAATCGCAGCTCGCTTACAATATCAGCAGGCAAGGGTTACGGTTATAGATAGGATGGGAGGTAAAATATTTGCTGCTATTCTGGTGTGTGAACGAAAGAGAAGAGAGCATTTTCTTTTTAGATAAGAAATCAAAATGTATTCTGGTGGATTTTAGTTTCGTAATTAAATTATTTAAAATTTCGTTTTATTTTACACTATTGTATTCTTTATTTCAATAAATATTCGATTAATAGTAAAATAAAATAATAATAATTCAGTATGCCATCAAAGTTATGTTGACACTAGCAATACATAGACATGTATGTTATATATATATATATATATATATATATATATATATATATATATATATATAATGTGTATGTGATAATATAATAAAAAAACAATTCTTTTATATAGTTCAGATCGATTATTATGGGAATCAAATTCCAAAGCAAAATGAAACTCAATATTCAAACCTTTAAATCGTTATTTCAAAATTTACAATAAATAAAGAAAATGAAAAATCAGAGTTATATCATATTGTGATTCAATATGAAATTTCTTCAAAATTGACATTAAATCACAGTATAATATAATTCTTATCTCTCTTTTAATTTTTATATATATATATATATATATATATATATATATATATATATATATATATATATATATATATATATATATATATATATTCTGTTGAATATTATTGATAATTTATGTCTGAATATTTTTCTTAGATCCTTTCTGATTAATTTTTGAGTTTCAGGCTGGAACTGGCAGATGAATTTGCTGTACTTGTTTTGTACCTTGCTCAACTTCGAAAAATTCTTCTAGACGATACAACTATTTTAGAATATGAAAATAACAAACTAAGACTACAGATTTACATATAAAACATAAAAAGCCATCCATTAATACAATTAATTTCGATAACAGTGAAAACATTTTCAAATGCTTTTAATACTAATACTCTATTAATACTACAACCAATCACAGTGTTCTCGTCAAAACCATTACTAAACATCTAAAAATACATGTTCTTTACTTAATACCCACCCCCTGTAGATGGCTCCAGAAGGAACAGAAAATACTAGGATACACAACGAGTACGGCAGATTCATCTGCCAGTTCCAGACTGAAACTGTAAAATTAATCAGACATCTAGAAAGGATCAAGGCAAAAATATTCAGATACAAGTCATCTGTAATATTTAACGAAATATGTATTCAAGAAGAACTGCTGCCCAGAGATATTATTTCCTTTTATATGCCTTGGAGTTGATTGTATGAAAAGTAGCTTATTTTAGTTGTCCAGTTTCATGTTCTAAAGTCTTAATGTCTGTCAGTTTGAGTCGTAACAAAGAATTCTTTCATTTTATTTTCCATTTGTGTGGGCAGATCTAAAATGAGACATCAAAGTATTCTTGAAATAATCATGGCTATTGGATTGACCTTGGAGAAACAGAGTGAGGCGAACATTATAATAAATGTGGTTGAATCGATAAGGTTGGATATCTCCCATCAGTGGTCATCTAATATTAATACAGTGGTTCTCAACTCGTTCCAAGCCCCGGGAACATCGGTCGAAATAGAAGACAATATTGAAGACGATTCCATTTTTGAATATACTAAAGGTAAATTAAGATTACATAGCAAATAGTTATGTTTTAAAAAGAATATTCAAAGTTAGAACGTTGAATTGGCCCGTTTTAAAAGTGTGTATATATATGTTTGTTTCTGTCAGTGTAACTATGTGTGTGACAGTATGTGTATATGAGCTTGCCTTTGTTTTAGTTAGTGTGAGAGTATATGTGTGAGTTCAGTAGATATTGTGTATGTATATATTTACTTTCTATCAGTGTGTGTATGCAAGTGACAGTGTATGTATATTTTTCTCCACTAATTTATGTATTAAGGCACCGGACAGAGTTATTGAACTTCATGTTTTTGTTTCCATAGCAAGGGAAATCGATATGACGACGGAATTCAAACAAATTGTATTCAACAAATCCGACAAAGTTTACTTTGTCGGATTTGTTTGTTATGCTTTTTTAAGAATCTCCCTTTTTAAACATCTTCTCAATTTAACGCTTAAATTCTGATATTAGTATAAAAGTTTTTAATGAAACAACAACAATTTTTTACAAATAAAATGTAAGATGAGACAAGTTACTTCCTTGTTGGAGATTATCTTCGTTGAATGCAAACTCTCCACTTCATAGATAAATATAAATCATTATCAACATGGTAGCGTTACGGATCCTCTTGACTCTCTGACGCTAGCCCCCTTTACCCTACATCACACCTGATAGATCTTCATCGGTGCATTGTGAGTTTTCTGCTCGTTGTTTGATGTAGGTCTCCCTACATCCCTATTTTGGCATCCACAAAAGAACATTGCTGATGATTTCATCCTTAGCCCTCCAGCAGTATCCAGCAAATCTGGTTCGTCTCTTTCTGACAAAGGTTGAGATCTGAGGAAGGTGTCCGTCAAGTTGCTCTCTCATGGGGTGTTGTCTCCAGGAGATGTTAAGAGCAGCCTAGCATTCTGGTGTACACACCATCAATTCTCCAAAATGAAACGTGACTTCTTTGGGTAAAAGTCCAGGTGCTACTTCCATATACAATTACTGATATAACAATGGCTTCAACGAAGTCACGTTTCATGTTGGTAGGGAGATTTGACTTCCAGATCGATTTCATCTTGTCCAGTCCAGCCAAGACTTTGCTGATTTGCACCTTTAGTTCACTCTCTGTGGAATTTTGCTTTACGACTTTACTACCGAGATAGGTAAATTCGTCAACATTTTTCAGACAAGTCCCATTTAGGGAAGAGATATTTCCATGTTGGTTCAGGAGAATCTGCTTTGTTTGTATTGACAAAAAGTCCAATGCAATTTGCCGTTTCTTCAAGACAGTGTAGTAGGGATTCTGCTTGTTTAGTTGTGTCAGCAAAAATTGCAAAGTCATCAGCATAACCTGCATCAGTAATTTTCCTTCTGTTTCTTGCAGGTACCAATGTCAAGCCATTTTCTTTCAACTTGTTGATTGACATACGGAGGATGTAGTCAAGACAGATTATAAACATATAGGGATCTATAGTTTACCTTGAAGAACACCAGCAATGGCCAAAAAAAAATTTGGTGTCTCCATCAGGTGATCGCACAATAGACTGTGTTTTAACTATAAATGATTATACATATTTATATAACACTATTCTGATCTCAATAAGACTTGTAATCGATATCATGTTCATGTGTCTTTATTACGCTGAGTACTTTTGATTCCACTTAGAATCATTTTCAGAGAATATGTCAAAAGTTGTTACAATTCATGAGAGTTCAAATCATTTTCGTTGATATTTATTCATTCTTACACATTTTATGCTAATAAAAGTGTTTGGTATTTTATTCTCATGAAATTGTTCAATAAGATTGAATAAAATTGTTCAATAAGATTGAATAAAATTGTTCAATAAGATTGAATAAAATTGTTCAATAAGATTGAATAAAATTGTTCCATGAGGATTTGATATAATTGCTTGCACTCTTTAAATCTATCAATTAAAGACAATAGAATCTTAAAATGTGTAATGTATTCGTGTGGGATTCAAATTCTCGTCAGCAATAAATAGATAAGTTGTCATATTTATGAATTGAGTGTACTCATGATTAGACAGGTACATGTATATGTGTTGGATAATGGCCCTATGGGAATGGACGTATCTGTTGGAAATCGTTGGTTTGACGTGCACGAATTAGTGCGGGTGCAGTCGAGTGCAGAATAGGGCCTGTTCTCACAGTCAGAGCTAACAAACGTGACATGGTCACCGTGTGACCAGATCCCAGATCAAGGGTCAGTGTGCACCTGCGAGAGGCTGTGACGTCACATGCCCTTGCGTGGGCAACAGAGGGATCCGTGACGTCACTCGTTCTTCGTGAGAAGCGAGTTTCGTGGTTCATGGCAGGAAGGAAGGAAGAAAGAATTTATCCACTAGACAACACGACCCTCTACACGGCGGTGGTAGTGTAGGAAGTAAACAAACGGGTTACTAGTAAAAGAGAAGGAAACAACATATACTAAGATTTACATATTTTTCATTTTTATTATCATGTGGTAAAAATGCCATCATTTCAGTACTCTTCACGGCTGTGTAGGTTCAACATGTGAGGATGTACAGTCAGCTCTGTCGTTTCCAGCAGTTATGTTGGTATGTCGCCTGAAAGTTTGCTGTTGTCTTTATCATTCTGCCGTGTCTGATGTGGTTAGAAAACTCACGGTTTGCTTTAGCTTTCAGTTGTGTCAATGCTCTGGTGTCAGCTGTTAAAACTCTCTTCTTTGTCAAGAATCTATTTCTTTTATCTAAATCTAAGATTTGTTTGGATTACAATCAACATTATTTTACTTGTAATATGTTCATGTGACATAGTTCTGCAGACGTAGTTGTAAACTATGATTCTAATCCCACTTCCTTTTTTGTGAGTTTTGCTTTTTAGAAGTGAAAAGAAAGGAAGGAAAGAAAAGAGTGAATCTAGACGAGTAAAGAGGGAAAGGCAGTAACTTAACATGCTAGTAAATTATTTTGTTTTTCCTTGACAAGTATTTGACAATTATAGTTTTTCAGATTTTTCAGGGAAGAGTTCTAATTGGTCAATTAACATTATTTTACTTTTTAATTGTAATCATGTGACTTGGTGTTGTGGACGTAATTGTAGACAATGTTTCTATGTGCATCCCACTTCCACGTTAGCATAGCTTTTTAGAAGAAAAATGAAAAGAAAAAAGGAAAGAGCGAAATTAAATGAGTAGGGAAGGAGAGGCACAGGCTTAACATGTCAGTAACACATATTAGTCTTCCTCGCTTTGCCAAGAATGATACACTTACATATAAATTGGCTCAGTATCCTCAATATCAGGTAGAGATCGATTTCAAATGTATGTTCTTTAAATTCTAAAGGAATTGAATAACAACATATTTTTGGATATTTTTTATTGGAAAAAAGGCGGGAAATATATATTTTTCAAAACCTGTTTTGATCTTCTGTGCTTTAAGCTGCAAATGTAGCTTATAATAATTATGCATTTTATTTTTTATAATAATTATGCATTTTATTTTTTATCCGTTGGAAATGAATTTTCCATGACACAAACTTATGTCTGATTGGGACAATTTGTGTTCTCACATGTTGGATTCATTTCAGATGAGGAAAATAACAAAAAATTCAAATTCAAATTCAAAATCTCAAATTCAATAAATCTGAAGCAGTAACAATTCACTAATCAAAAGAAAATCTACGACTTTTAATTCTTTGCTTTAGAAAGATATAAAAGTAGAATATTTTTCTATTACACACACACATGTTCTTTTAACTATTTATAATTGCTATATATATATATATATATACATTAAAAAATATTGTAGTCTATGCCAATCAACCAACGTTTCGATGTTCTCACATCTCTTCATATCTCTTCAGAAAGTCTGTGAAGAGATGTTAAAACATCAAAACGTTGGTTGATTAGTGTTAGACTATAATATTGTTTATATAATTTTATCAATGCTCTACTTGTTATTGAGCACTTTTGAAAATATTGGTTTTATCTTCATTGTATTAATATATTTGAAGTTGATTAATTAATATATATATATATAATTTAAAGTTCAGAATACATTCGTCAAACACTCTCTCGTCTAGTCTTCTATCTGTGTTCGCTTCTAGGTAGATATAGATCTTTCCGGTGGCCGAGTGGATATGGTGACTACTTGCAGATTTTAGGCTGACTCTGTGAACCGGGTTCGCACCTCCTGACTGTCTGAAATTATTACTTTCCTGCACTGATGAAAGCAATAAGCTTTAAACGCTAGCGTCTGTAAGTATAAATAATTTAATATCTTTATATATATATATATATATATATATATATATATATATATAGTACTTGGTGACCCATCATCACCAAGGATCAAGGCTGAACGCCATTAGAGGATAAAGGATTACAATTATAAAGAACCTTTTCAACCACCGATTGCCTCGACTAATAGCACCCTAATTGAGAGTCCATCGTTCAAACTACTAGGGCTAATATTCACAGATAACATGTCTTGGAACAAAGGCATTGCCAAGGGTGCTGCAAAGAAGGTGGGCTCACTCTACGGAGCTAGAAAACTTCTCACACCTGCCAATATCCTATATCTCTACAAAGCCAACATTCCTCATGCATGGAGTATTGTTGATATATCTGAGCTGGTACACCAAACACTAGCCTTTCCCTCTGGGACAGGGTCCAAAAAAAGAATCCCTAATCAAATAGGCACTTCACTATCAAGTATGCCCCAGTCTCTGTCCCATAAATGTAATGTTGCATTCTCGTGCTTGTTTTACAAATACTTTAATGGAATGTACTCCAACGAGTGTGCTGCACTGGTGCACCCCTCTACGTTATTACCCCCGACCAACCCGTCAGTCAGCAAGATCCCACTACTTGACTGTCCAGATCCCCAGATGCTGGAGAGTTTTTTTACTCTAATAGCTTCTTTCCAAGTACTGCTAGCCTTTGGAATTCCCTTCTTGCTTCCTGTTTCCATGACCGTACTAACATACAGATATTTAAATGTAATGTGAAAAAGCATCTCACTGCACAACTCCCCATATAGGATTCCCCTAATTCACAGTATCCCTCCCCCCTTACGTCTCAGTGGCATTGTGCCTGTTTGGGGTGAACTTAAGTAAAAAAAAAAAAAAAAAAAAAGGTTATAATGAGATGGAATGATAACTGGTTGAAAGGTGAAGAACCTCATGAGAGGATTGAGGATGATTAATGGAATGAACTAAGTTTGGTTACTTGGGGGAAGGTTCATGACAGAAATCTGTTGATGTTGGATTTAAAGACGACCATGTTATAATCTGCAGGGAAGCAGTTATACCCAAATGAATTAAAAGTAATAAATGTTATTTTTAAGGAAACCCTCATTATGTTTTGTATGAGAAACAAAGTAAATATCTATGTGCAACAAATGAGTAGAAATGTATCAACTTATTTAGATGCGTCTTTGTATTTTTTTGTAAATATATTTTTACTAAAACATATATTGGGCAAAACTTAAAAGTGGACTTTTATTGCTACAACACCGGTGAAATTGCTACAACATTCCAATTAGCCGAATGAATAATAGAAAGAATGTTTTATTTTGCATGTATGTGTTTCAATCAAAGACAGGGTACAAATACAATGAAAATAGTTTAGTAGATAATTGTCAATGTAATTACGTGTGTCTCCATTGCCACTATTCGAGGAAACACCTTGAACCTGCTCTCGATCTAGCAAGACAGCAAAAATCGAATGAAACTTCTTGATGAGGCCTTTTAAACTTGGTGGTTAAAAATGATTTTCATGAACTTTTAGATTTAAATCCTATTTTATCAAATGTTGAATAATGTATTTATTGAATAAATCTCCATTCATTTTCTTTTTCTTTATTTCTGTAAACACGATTAGCAAAAAAGAAAACGTTATTCTATTACGTGAACCTTCATAAATACTTCGAAGTAAAACTAAAGATTAAAGTGACATAATGTACAAGGTGAAAACTCATAGTAACATAGTCGCTCAAGAGTTGATTGTTATTTGATAGTGTAATAATAACCGACCTTGTGTCTAACTCTGCCCTTGTGAAGAGGCAAGTAAAAGAAACTTGTGGATTGTGCCACCATTTTTTTCAAGATAATCAAATGTAATTCATTCTTTCAGAAAATACTTTATCTGACTTGGAATATTTTTGTATAGATGTCATCTTTTGTTTTTAGCAGCAAATTTAAATTCAAATAGACCCCGTTGTAGTTATCAGCAGCAAATCCAAACCCAAATGTACACAGTCTTTGTTCTAATTAGCACATTTAAATTCAAATGAACACCATTTTTGCTATCAGCAGCGAATTTAAATTCAAATGAACACCGACTTTGTTATCAGCAGCAAATTTACATTCAAGTGAACACGTCTTTGTTATCAGCAGCAAATTTAAATTAAAATGTACACCGTCTTTGTTATCAGCAGCAAATTTAAATTTATATATATATATATATATATATATATATATATATATATATATATTGATGAGATAGAGAGAAAGAGAGAGTGTATGTTGTGCATTAAGCTATTTTTGTTGATGCTATTGTGTGCTTGGGTAATATTATTACACAAAAGATTATTCATTCTGTGTGGCTGGATATAAACACAGAATACAACAAAGTGAAAAATAAGACACGTACGGCATAACTTTTTCAGTTTGTGATATTCTTTGTTTATATCCAGCTCAGCGGAGTAAATAATCGCTTACAATGTAAACAATAGCATCACTAAAAACTTAACTTAATTCAGAAATAAATTTTCAATATTAAAAACATTATATATATACTAGCAGGACCTATTTCCCGGCGTTGCCGGCGCTGCCCAGGAGGAATATAAAAGAATGAATTAAACAGCTGACAGAACGCAAATAGGTTACATCTGATATTTTCATTTCTATCTAAATCCAGTGACCTTATTTATTGATCTGGATTTTACTCACATTACTAACCGACCTTGTGTCTAACTCTACCCTTGTGAGGAAGAAAGTAAATAGGGACAATAAAAAAGAAAATGTCCTCCAAGAACCTGCACAACACAAATCTCATTTGTTTTGTTTTACATTTTGTTGCCCTCCTCGTTCGTGCACATTTTTAAGGAAGGATTATTATACCAGGAAACCGCAATTGAAAAATCTATATCGTATTTAGCTTTGCGGCAGTTGAGAAATATTGGTGTGATTTTTTTGTTTTTTTAATAATCCATTTTATCAGGTTATTTCTCGACAACCAAATATATAAACAAAAATAACATCTAAAAAAGGAATATGTCTTTACGGGGTTTTCCTCTTAAAAAAGTTAAATTTAATTTATTTACAATATGTGAAATACATTAAAACAGAAATATTTTATGGTATGCTACGATCGATCAGAGTTGTAAAAAGAAAAAAATACTTATCTGTTGAATGTGAATCGTTCGTTTATCGAAGTATTATTTTCGTGTAAATAATTTATGTGCGGTTTCAATGTCCTGAATACAAAATGAAAGTGTGTGTGTTTTGGCGATAGATTTGTTCTGAAAGTGCATAATATATTATGTTGTGAAGTGTGTATTGAATGTTATTAATGAAACGATTTATTAATTGGATAAAGATTTAAGGAATGTCTAACTTCGGACAATGCGTATTTTGTGACGTCGCGGTCGGGATTAAATGTGTTTCATGCCTATGTAAGCTGATTGCTGATTGGCTGTTTTACAAATTCTGAAGCGGCATAATTGGATCCCATTTCCTCATCAAATAATCGCTAAGTGGTGTTTGAGGTGTGTAAGAGTAAATAATCCATAGAGAGTAATTATCGTGCTACCCTCTCTTTCGAGTATGTCGTTAGGAGAGTTAGTCCTATGGGATTAATAATAGGAATTAATGTTAGATGTTAAAAATCTGTGTAAGTTGCTAGAAACACGGTCGAGGTAAGGGTGTATAGGTAGTGTTGATTTTCGATGTGTTTGATGCATTAGTTTTCTTGCTTACTCTAACTGATTTGGAATGTGAAAAATAAAGCCCATGTAGTTATATATATATATATATATATATATATATATATATAATTAGATAAATGCGAAAGTTTTTTTCCATCTATCCTTATTATATTAACATCAAAACACATTACGATTATTTAATTCTAAGGGTATAAGAATTGATTGAAATACCCTATATATAGGCATCTCCAACTTACTGAAACAAATCTCGATTTTGCTCATTTGCATATTTATTTATTTTTAATGTTTCAAATAAATTAATATTCTGTAATATACATTTCTACTTTGTATTGTCAAGTTTTCTTCTACATACGCAATCGTTTTATCGATAGTACTATTATTATAAATATAAATAAAATAAGATAAAGAGATTTTATAAAAAAAAATGATTGCGTTCATAAACTTATTTAGAATTTCATTTTCAAGGGAGATAATTTACTTCCGGCTTTAGTAAAGTGTCAAATATCGATGAGATGTCGAGAACAGATACTACACTTTGATCCTAGCCAAAAGGCCACGGAACCATAAAAATATTTTTTGTGACTAGGCATTTTTAAAATAGAAAAACCAAAAAAAAGTTGATTAAATTGGAATGGGCGGTGTAGTGTAGTATCGGTTCTGTTGTCATAAGACTGTCTTCCCAGGAATTACCTCCTCTGTTTTTAAGGGTGTGTAAGGGGGAATCCTACTAGATTAAAAAAAAACCCAAGACTCGATTTAGTCAGAATATCTTTTAAGACTGTCCACGCAAGAATGACTTCTTCCTTTTTGGGTGGAGGGAAGTCGTATTCGTTCATCATGATATTATCCTCTGTCAGAGGGGGGGGGGGGATCAGTGTAGTACATGTTCATTCACCATAATACTAGCTAAGGAAGAACGATAACTCAAGTCTATAATAAACATGTCTTTTTTAACTAAAAAATTATGAAAGTTATATTTCTTCATTAACCAGCATATTCATTTTTGTTTATAAAGATGGCCGACTATATTTTTTCAGCCTATTTTCATTTAGACGTTTCACGTGGACAATGAAACTTGCCATGTTTTTAATGTTATCTAAATAAATAAATGCAAAAGTGTTTTCCACCTATTCTAACTTGACATTAAAACGGTTTATGCTTATTTAATTCTCTGTAGTATATTTTCATTCGTCATGATACATTCTTCCCAGGCATTGCATCCTCTTCGGGGAGGGGGGGCAGGGGAAGGCCGTACAGTATACATTCGTTCCTCAGGATACTATTTCCTCAGGATTATCACTTTTGTGTGTGGGGGAAGTTAGTGTACTATCTATTCTGTTGTCATGATATCATCCTCCCAGGTATTAAGCCCTACTTTAGCAGGGGGATCAGTGTATGTAATTCATTCATCATGATATCATCCTCTCAGCCTCTTATTAGCATATTTATTTTTAAGTTTCTAATGAATTAATATTTTCTAGTCTGTTAATAATTAAATACATGCGTTTATTATTTTAAAAATAAATTTGTTGTTGTTGTTGTTGCTGCTGCTGCTGCTGCTGCTGCTGCTGCTGTTTCTATTTACTTCCTCCCACGAGAGCAGAGTTAGGCACAATGTCAATATTTAACGTGCCACGTTCCACCCTTATGTTTATTCATTTCATTATATAACCAGTTTTAATGGGGAATTCATTTTAATTTTTATGCTGAAATAAAATAAAATTTATCGACGTTGAATATCTTAAAGACCATATCAATTAACTTTTTTTTTGTTTTTTTCTTAAAAAAAATAAAAATTTGACGATGTTTGTTTTTTTTAACATAGTTCACCCCAAACAAGGCAGGCCACCACTGTAGACGTAAGGGGCTACTGAGAAAAAGAAAAGGGGAGAAGGTAGGGGGGTCAACCTAAATTGGGATCTGCGCAACGAGATGTCTGTTCACATTAGTTTTAAATTTCTGCATGTCAGTACCGTCGGGGAAACAGGGGGCAGGGATAGAGTTCCAGAGGCCAGCAGTACGAGGAAAGAAGCTATTTGAGTAGAAGGCTCTCCGACATCTGGGGACCTCCACAGTGAATGAATGAGATTTAGTTGATTGTCGAGTTAGTCTAGTGAATTTACGTCGAGGGGGCACCAGAGTAGCCAATTCATCGGAGCATAATCCATTGAAGTATTTGTAAAACAAGCACAAGAATGCTACATTGCTGCGATGGGACAGAGGCTCATACACAGTATATTTCCCCCATCGTGGAATATATCAAATAACACTACGAGAATCATCATTTTGTCAAATTTCCTCTAAATTACCAAAATGTCAAATGAAAATAAGTATGTATGTTCATATATTTGTATGCACAGAATTCACTCTTAAACTAATTAACTGATCCTTAGGCGTAAAGGGTCGCAATGTTTGTTATATTTTGTTTGATTTCGTTTTAAAGGGCGTGAAAATTCAGATTCTTGTGAAATTTTAATAATAAGTATTACACATCAATTAATAAATATTTCTCAAATTTCAGTTTCTATGGAGTATTTCAATGGGTATTCAAGGTGCATTATATGGACACAACCTCCCATTTAAAAATTAAAATATTTCAGATTTGCATTAAATTTTATTTAGTCATTAGACACCAATTAAGCAAGAGTTTCATTTTCTTCTTAAGGTTTTTTAAGCTTAAGCCTTAAATTTTAGACATTTCTAGAATCAAAATCATGTAATAGATGTAGAGCAAAATTGTAATAAGGATTCTAGACATAAGGTTTAGTAACATTATATCTTTATTTTAATCTTTGTAAGGGGACATAATATGATGCAAAACTGTTATGTTCATGGAATTAATTTTACCCGTCCTGTGACATGTATTCTTCTAGTATATATATAAAGTGAGGTATGTGTATATAGTTATATATTTGTATGTAATAGAACCATTCCTAAACTAATTAGCCGATCATTATGAATTTTGGAACACAGCTACTAGGCGTAAATGAGTGGTAATGTTGGCTATATTTCATTTAATTTAGAGGGTAAAATATGGTTTGAAAGCCTTCATGAATTAATTGATAAATATTTCTTAAATTTCGTCTTTTATGTAGTATTTCAAATAGTTTTTAAAGGGCATAATATGGGAAAAACTCCCATTTAAAATTTAAATATATCAGATTTTCATTGAATTTTTGAATTTGATCCATAGTCATTAGACACTAATTAAGGAAGATTTTCTGAATTTCAATTTCTTCTTAAGACCCCTTAAGCTTAAGCCTTAAATTTAAGATATTTTCTTGAATCCAAATCATATAATGGATTTTTATCAAAATTAGATACAAAATCCTTATGGATTCTAGACATAAGGTTGAGTAGCATTATATCTTGATTTTAATCTTTGTAAGAGGACACAAAAGTGGTTCAAAACTGTTTTGTTTAGTGAACTAAATTCTACCCATCCTGAGACAAGTATTCTTCTAGTATATATATATATATATATATATATATATATATATATATATATATGTAGAAAGGGAGTCGGATGCAATTCAATATTTTGTGGTACTTGTAAGCATCGGGTACACAGGAAATGCAATGTAATTATTGGTAGGTTGAAAGAGGAGAACCAGTTTATATGCAAGAAGTGTAAGAGAATGAAGATGAATGAGAATGCAGATGTGGACAAAGTATATTTGGATGGTGAAGCTATTGAGGTTGTCGACAAGTATTTTTATACCTTTGTGATACCATTGGAGCACAAAGAGGAGCTGATGCTAGTGTGATTGCAAGAGTTAGGAAGGAACTTCTACCATTACTAACTAACAGAGCGTTATCACTGTTAACCAAGGGAAGAGTCGATCAGGCATATGTACACAGTGTGATGATGTATGGAAGTGAAACCTGGCCAGTGAAGGTTGAGGACATGCGTTGCATAGAGAGAAATGATACGAGAATGATACGATGGATGTGGAATGTAAGTTTTTAATCTTAGCAGTATAAGGAGATGTGTGGCGAACAGGAGACTTCGATGGTATGGCCACATTGAAAGAATGGATGAGAGTTCTTGGGAAAATAGATGTAGAACAGTTAAGGTAGTAGGTCCAGTTCACAGGAGAAGGCCAAGGAAAATACGAGCGGCAGTAATAAAAATGGACTTGAGAGAAAGACGTTGCCAGAGATAGGTTTGTTTGGAAGTTAATTTCTTAAAGCCACCAGCATGCAAAACGGACGTTAATCTGAAGATAATGATGATATAATATATATATATATATATCTATATATGTTCATGTGTATATATAATATATATGTTCATGTGTATATATAATATATATGTTCATGTGTATATAATATATATATATGTTCATGTTTGAAATTTCTTCAGCCGAGCAATCAAACTTAAAGTTTTGCAAACATGGTCGGTGTTTTTCCACACTTTTATGATGTAATATTTTGCTCCGCTGACATGTTTTGCGTTTTACTCCACACGGACATCACTTGTTAAAAATAGAGATTTTCTAAGTCACCGTCCCCCAAAAAAAACAACAGAATTTCCTTTACCAATGGAAATCTCAAGGATTGAAGACTACAGATTTAGAGAAAATGATTTCAATAAATATAATTATACCTACACATTCTCCCATTTAAGCAATGCTGACTACATCTGTGAACTCAGCTCCAAGAATTCAAACTAATAATTTGGAAAAGATAAGATCACAAAAATTGTAACAGTGTTATGGGCAACGTTAAGTATTTCTGCCATTAATATATATATATATATATATATATATATATATATATATATATATATATATATCTATATATATATATATATATATATATATGTATTCTGGCAGGAATAAGCAGTGTAATATATCAATATCCTGGTGTAAGTGTCGAAACGTTGGTTTGATCCACATAGACTGTTTCTAATGTTTTTTTAATTTTATTTATAAAAGCTCTAATTTGTATTGAGCACACTTGAAAAAAATATTGGTTTTAAGTTCATGTTATCAATATACTTATATATATATATATATATATATATATATATATATATATATATATAATAATAAAAGGAGATTGTAGTTTGTTTGAAGCATTGCTGGTAAATATAAGTGTAGGCTGGAGCAATGTGATATAGGTACCGGAAGGTGGAGAAGGTGAACAAAAACAAACGAGAAGAGAAAACAAGAATGGAATCTCAAATCAATTTATTAATATTTCACGTAAAATACCGGAACAGTAAATAAAAAAGAGGTTACTGTCAGGCAAATAAAAGTTCCGGAATACGTAGTGAGAACCTTAACATACAGCTCTCCCACAAAGGCACTTCTCTCCGACAACATTTGTCCAAAAAGCCACTACACCACGGACCCCTGCTCTCTAGCTAATTGCCCCATCCCCAACTCTGACCTCTGCTTCCGCACTTATACGGTGTACAACCTACAATGCGCTAAGTGTCAGAAGTTCTACATCGGTAGCACCGTTAGGCCTCTGCACCAATGCATTAAAGAACATCTTAACACCCACATTTCTTCCTTCCACAAACACTTAATATCATGTGGCAACACACATCGCTCTATTAGCGTCCGCATTCTCAACTCTGTCAGCTTCGAATTTCGGAAGCTATTCTAATCTCGAAATTTCATCAAACTTTGAATAACAGATATGAGTTGTCTTCCCCTTTCATCCTCTGATTCTTACATGCTTACACTCCCACCCCAACCTCCTTGCCTTTGCCTTTGCCTCTTCCATTTATTTGCCCAGCACCATCCACCCCACACCTCAATGCCTTTTTATCCTGTGTTTAATTTTTACATAGTTACATATTAATAAGTAAAACATTATAATAATAGACTCAAATATAAACAAGAATGGAGTAATATACACTTTATGTATATGTATGTAGGCCCTGTATATATATATATATATATATATATATATATATATATATATATATATATATATGTGTGTATGTATATATATATATATATATATGTGTATGTATATGTGTGTGTATATGCATGGACGGTGGCAAGCCCCCCCCCCCACACACACATACTTTTTGACTTGGCCCCCCCACTTTGCGGTCATCAGTGATGAAGTTGTGTGTGCATGTGTTTGGCCGGGCCCCCCACTTTTTAGAAGAGCCCCTCCCCCACTTTTATAACTGTCGCGCCGGTCCTGAATGTATGTGTATATATTTATAATCCCTAAATTAAAGTTTAAAATTCAATAAAACAAAAAGTAAAAAAATAAAAAATAAACAAATAAATAATAATAACAAACAAAAAAAAATAAATAGAATAAATTTAAATAAATTAATTCTAGGAATATTATACCTTTAAAATAAATATGTATTTAGAAATTTACACTGTATATGTATATATGTGTGTATATTTTTTAAAATCTCTTAATCCCCCCATCCCTTTCCAACGGTTTCTTCCTACTCTCATGATGTTAATTCTTTCCACAAGTGATTTCAATTTTTCAAGTTTTAATTCTAACCATATTCTGTTTTCAAAGTTACCTTCCTTTGACCGTTCGTATTCTCATAACGGCCCAAATTTAACATTAGAATTGAATAAATAAAGAAAAAAAGTTAATAAATCAAATAAAATAAAAATGATAAAATTATAATAATTTGTATATAAATAAACAAATATTAATAAGATGATAACTTTAGCTGAATAATTATATAATTAAATTATGATAGAAATAATTAACATTTTCTGCGTACCTACTCTTTATTCTCTGCGGTATTTTGTCAACAACAGTTGATTCCAGTTGATTCCACCAGTACATCTCGTTCGTTCGTTTTATCGACCACTCGGTCTTTAATTTTTGGTCTTTTCATAATGAAAGTTTTTCTTTCGAAAATTTAAAATTACCTTATTCCGGAACTTTTATTTGCCTGACAGTAACCTCTTTTTTTATTTACTGTTCCGGTATTTAATCTGTTTTACGTGAAATATCAATAAATTGATTTGAGATTCTATTCTTGTTTTCTCTTCTCGTTTGTTTTTGTTCACCTTCTCCACCTTCTGGTACCTATATCACATTGCTCCAGCCTCGGATTACAAACCTACACTTATATATATATAATATTTTTTATATAAATATTTATTCTTTTTACCTACAGACACAATCTTCACTGATGATAATTACTGCCGGTTGAAAGATTTGCACCCAGTTGCAATGTTACCTTTGACGCTGCAGCCTGGTATTCAACCCTTAGGCCACCATCAATAAGTATGCAGAAGAAGAGAATTTAAGATCTATAATGTCGAATCGGCAGATATATACAGTAAACTTAATCATATAGTGTCCAACAGCAGAGGCCAGAACATCGCATTAAACATAGATTGACATCTGATTATAAAATCTCTTATATATACACAATATAAATCCAATTCTTAGGGAGAATATATGCATTTGCAGAAGTAGAGAGAAGTCTCCAGAAACATGGCACGAAAAAAATATGTCCTAATGGAAATTACAACGATTTGGAAAATATTATAAGAACTTGGGATTCGAAAGTCATCGTTAAAAATTATCCCTGCACTTTACAAAAGGCAGTTTTTTTTAAATTACTCAAAAGTAAATAAGTAAGAATCAGATTTCTATATAATTCTGGCTGCCTAAATTCATTCCATACACAGAACCGGGATTTTTCCATACACCGGAATCTTCGAATCTGACCTTAAGAACTCTTCATGTATCTTCAACGGTGAATTTTTGCCTTCATCCTTTACTTTCTCTTATCTTCTTTTCATGTTTTTATACCTTTTCAAATGTTGACATTATGGTAAATTTTATTTTACTAACTTATCTGTCGAATTTCCTCTGACGATAAGATTACATCTTTGAAAAGCCATGGTTTAAGGAAGAAATAAAATAATATAATAAAATGATTTTCTTATATAAATCCCTTGTTTTGAACAATTGATGATTTAATAGATATTGTATTCTATCCAAGTTTTTATTCTCATCACTTATATATATATATATATATATATATATATATATATATATATATATATAATGCATGCATAAATGCTTGTATGTATAATTTGCGCTTTTACTTTGTAACATACGATGCATATATATGTGTGTGTATGTATCAATGTGTAAGTAGTCTTTTTTATGCATAGGTTATTCAAGATGATCCTGATTTTTTTCTTTCAATTTAAAATTTCTTTATGCTGAAGATTTAAGCCCCCTCCCACACCATACACAAATCGACTTAAACCAGTGATTTTGCCAAGTACAGCTGAATTAGAAAATGTTAGGAAAGATCATACAACAAAAGGAATAGCTCATCTGACATAATCATATAACTAAAGTGGACGTGTTTATATCTCAAATATGAGACAGTGTGGAATGTGGACCTTATCAAACTATAATTTATTATAATATACATCTGTATATATAAGGTGCATATTAAAATGCGATATATATATATATATGTAAATTGTCTGATTTTATTTTTCTCAACTTACCATATATATATATATATATATATATATATAATAAAAAATATATATGCTTGTGCAAGAGCATATGTATTTTATATTTCAATTGACACTATACATTAGTTTAATATTCCATCGATACCTTCAGTTTTCTGGAAACACTGGAAACTTAGCCCACATGTCTAAAGATACCGAATGTTACCGATTCTTCTGCCGATGTTTTGATCATGTACTCCCCCGAAGATAAAACTAATGTATAGTGTCAGTTGAAATAATAATAATAAAAATAATAATAATATATATATATATTATATATATATATATATAATATATATATATATAATATATATATATATATTATATATATATGTATATATATATATATCACATTTTAATACATATATACATGTATACTTATAAGATGTATAGTATCATCTAGTATGTATATCTATAGCTCTCCCTCTCTGTCTCTGTCTCTCTCTCTCTCTCTCTCTCTCTCTATATATATATATATATATATATATATATATATATATATATATATATATTATTAAGTGAACTGAATACATTATTTTAATCAACCATCGGTACTTTCGGTTTCACGAAAACACTGAAAACTCAATCAATTGTGACCGATTAATCAGCTGATGTAATTATATATATTTATATATATATATATATATATATATATATATATATATATATATATATATATATATATGTGTGTGTGTGTGTGTGTGTGTGTGTGTGTGTGTGAGTGTACACTTTTTTGTAAATGTATTATTGTAGGGAAAAGATAACTCGCCGTTTTGTTTATAAAATCTATCCAGTATTTTTTTTTGACCTTTTAGGAACATTATTATTGTTACGTATACAGATTTTGTTGTTGTTTCCTTTTCTTATTATAAATAAAGATATACACATTTGATATGTTTATATATAATCACATTTAGATAAGTGCACATTATAATGGTTTTTCTCTCTCTCACACACACATACACATATATATTTGTATGTGCTTACATATATATGCACACACATATATATGTGTATATATATATGCAAACACATCTTTGTTTATATATATATATATATATATATATATATATATATATATATATATATATATATATATTATTAACATTATGGCAAGTAAGCTCCACAGAAACGTTCATGTTTCATTCTCGGGGGAAATCATCAAGCTAACTGAATCAGCTTTATGATTTCCACCGCGAATGAAACATGAACATTTTTGTGTAGCTTACTTGCTATAAATATATTTTCATACTACTACTCAGCTCTACTCGCGTATTCAGCACTGTTGCAGTAAATACTGAAAAATATATATACGCAATATATTATATTCCTGCTATAATATTATATGTATATACATGAAATAATAGTTATATATATATATATATATATATATATATATATATATATATATATATATATATATATATATATATTATGTAACTTTTGAATGTCATTGTTTGATAAACTTACATTAAATGATGAACGATGGTTCATTAATTAATAATTAATTGATAGAAAATAAAGGTAAAAAAAACTATAATAGAAGTTGAACAATTTGTAATAAATCTTTGTTTTTCCGAAAAGAAAAAAGAAAAAAAATGAATAATCATATAGCAAATGCACAATTTGTTATTACTTACCTTTTTTGTTTGTTTTTGTTGTCGTTTATTCGAGTTTGTGGGTCGCGATAACAAAAGCTTGAAAGTCCATTGAATCGGGGTGGGGGTGGAGGGGGGGGGGTGGTGTACTCAAGGTTATGTGGATCCAGAGAGAATGGTAAAATCGGTTGACTGCCGTCAGCGATCGCAGAGAATGAAAGAATAAAGGAATAAACGCGAAAGAGAAGGAATAAGAAAAGGCTTGAATGGGAGATTGATCCGGCAAACACGTGAAAGAGGGGTTGTTAAGGAAGCTGCGTTTTAAAAAAAGGGGCAGCAATTAGCGAGAACTGAGAGAGAGAGAGAGAGAGAGAGAGAGAGAGAGAGAGAGAAAGAGGGAGAAAGAGGACGATAATGTGTGTACGGACTTCTTGCGTACCTCATGACCAACTCTTTGCAAGAGGAGAGGAGATTGCTACCGTCTCTATCGTTGATGTGGTCGTCGCTGTCGTCATCGGCATCGTCATCACACTGATGAAATTCTTAGCTTATATATTTACCATTCATCGATATAGATATTACACAGTCGCCGGTGCTACCTTATTTTACCGCCCCCACCTGACCGGAGGGTACTTCGGATGGGGGGGGACCTCCAAGAAGAGATAGTTTTAACAACGATTTAAGAGCTTTTTAGTCCTATTTTTGTCCCCTTTACTTTATTGTCAGAAAAAATATAAAGAGTCGCTTTTAACAGTAATAATCTATTTTAAAAAGGTTACTGCGCATCTGTGTTAACCTGACTCTAACTTAAATTCCATCAAATTTTCACTCATTTGAAAACTTGTATTCCTTATAAAATATCTAAATTTTATTCCTTATAAAATAAATATATTATCCTTTAATATATATATGTATGTATAAAATAATAGTATGAAAATTATATAAATGTTTATATCTTTTCTCTATTTATGTCTTACTTGTTGACGTTGTTGACGTAAACGAATACAAAATGTCTTTAAAAATAAAATTTAATGTTTTTTCTAAAAGAACAAAATTTTCGGCCGTTCCTTCAGCCTTCTTCGGTGTATTGAGAGGTATGTGTGTGTACGGTGGGTGATGGTAGCAGGGGAAAAGAGTATAGTCAATGAGATGAAGAAACGTTTACATGTGACTCGTGTGTGTCTACCCCAGCATCTTCACACTTAAAAAGGTCAGTGACGTGGGTGGCGTTGTGGATTTTTTCCCAAACATAAATGTATAATAAAATGTTAAAATGTATATATATATATATATATATATATATATATATATATATATATATATATATTAATTTCAAATAAATAATATTAAATTAGTTTTACCTACATACGCTAGCGTTTCGAGCTTTTGCTCTCATCAGTGCAGGGATTATAATCTCGAACGGTCGCACGGTTCGAACCCCTACCACAGAATCAACCTACACTCCGTAAGCAAGCGCTGTAATCATTAGGCCATGGGACATTACTGTGATCCTTTGGACTTGGACGGAGGGGTATATCTTGGTCGCGGAACCAATGTGATACTATCAATGTGATCCAATGTGATACTATCGTGGCCTGGGGAGTCACTCAGTTTTGTATTCTGGGTTACTCATCACCAATGTGATCCGATCAATGTGATTTCATCATTTGGCGGGATGGATCTTGGGACGGTATGTGACGACGGGACAATGTGTGACAACATGTGCACGTATGTGCAATGTCCGGTCTTGTTATCGCCAGTGAGCAATCATTGTTTGACGATTGTTACTGTCGTCTGCTTCTGGGGCTGTCTGGCTGACTGTTTGGTCGGGACCATCGTGCTGTAAATCAAACATTATGTAATAATGGAACAAACTATTTTACTTATTATATAAAAATATAATTTATTATATTTCGAAAAGAAACATCTCAGAGCGCGACAAGACGCGTGTGTCTCTTTCAGATTTCAAACCAGCCTCTGAATTTTCAATCTCTTTACCAGAGAGAGAGAGAGAGGGGGGGGGAGAGTGAGAGAGAGAGAAGGAGAGAGACAGAGGGAGAGAGAAAGAGAGAGAGACAGAGGGAATACAGTCGTCATCAGTGTTTCAACAAATCTTGGTGACAGATTTTCTGACCTCTTGAACCTGGCAGATGTCTCCAACATTGTTGATATTTTAGCTGACATCAGATTACACCAAATACCCCGATCAGTGAGCTGACATTTTTAGTGCAGCAAATTTATTTTATTTGACAACTCAAGTCTGGCACAAGGGTTACAAATATAACGGGAATCACTTAGCTCCCCAAAAGGTCACGCATTGTGCCACATTACCACATTCAAGAATATATATATATATATATATATATATATATATATATATATATATATATATATATATATATACATGACTCATCAGCATAGATATATAACTATTCACTACTGGTCGCATGATTCGAAACCCCAGGCTACGAGTATTTTATAACTCAGATCCCGACACCTTGAACCATTCGGCCACCGCTGGATAGCTAAATAAACAGTGATAATTTTAACACTTATTTCGGCGGCTTAAAGAAAGGAACGATGCATTTATAGCTAGCGACATCATGATGTGTTAATACTACACTTACAGTGCCCATCTAGAGGGGTTTTCTAGGGGCTACAAATAATAAATATTTGTTTTTTGTTTATTATCTATGTACGTATACGTTTCGTCCTTTTTAATCGGTTCTCATCAGCATAGAGATATAACTATTCACTACTGGTCGAGTATTTTATAACTCAAATCCCGACATCTAAACCATAATATATTTTTATATAATACCTCTTTATCAAGTGGTGGGTGTTTCAAATCTCCTGAAACTCGCTTGGACTTGTAATGTTTTTTATGGCAGTACTGCATTCAATGTCACAGTGACCTGCAGCAAATAAAACAAAATAAAATATTTTTTTTGTAAATGATAAAATGATCCTTGTCAAATTTATTTGTAATTGTTATATTTATTTATTTATTTTAAGATTATTTAATGTGTTAGGCTGATTTTAGTAAACTGTTATTACATTAATTAATTCCAATGGTAGCATTCAAAATTCAATCCGTTAACGATTTTTTAAATATTTAATTTTAATAAGTGGAGTTAATCACTTTAATTTTGTAGTGAGTCATTTCCTTTGCATAGGGAAATATTTCGAAATGTTTAGCTAGTAATGTTAAATTCATATCTGTAAGCTTATATTTCTTTTAAATTTTCAATCATATATTTTTTTATCTTTTTAATTTTTTTTCTTTTTATATATTATATACTCGTGAGACTTGGGAAAATGAAGGAAACCTAGAATTGCAACTGCAGAAGTAAATTGACCGGAAAAGACTAGAAAGACTTTTTTCACCTAAAATGCTAATCTTTTATCTACGATTAAAAGAAAGTTATATGGGGGGGGGGGGAGCTATACTCACTGATTAATTTGCATTGTTACGAGGGTATTATTATAAATTGCCTTTTCTTTTTCTTCTCTTTGTGTTTTTGTCTCTCACCTTCTCTTTGAGAAATCGAAAGAGAAAGAATAAGAAAATAGAAATGAGAGAAAGAGAGTGAAGTAAAAAATACGATTCATGAGGGTGACGAGGGGGGGGGCGCTCCTAAATCTTATTCTCTCTTCACTCTCTTGCTCTCATCTCTATTTTCTTATTCTTCTTTTTTGATTTTTTACTCACAAATGCAATTCGCATGAATCAACAATGTTTTATTGAATCAGCTATTCACAGGATGGAAGTTGGTGAAGGTTGCCAACATCTCTAGTGAAAGTGGTGTGATGGTGCTGATAGGACTTGAACAGACCGCACAGAGTTGTCTACTTTCTCTATTGCATACAAATATCAGTGGGGAATGTATGAGCACACAGTTTTTGCCACATTATGAGTAGAATAGCAACTTTTGTTTTATTAATTGTATACAATTAATCATTGACAATAGGTATTTTTTCCACATGATCCAAAATAGGTTGATATTCAGTAAACCAAACCAAACCACCCTCTTCATTATTCCCTATTTCCTCCTTTCCTCAATGTATCCCATAATAGATTGTCCATCTTTCGTGAGCCAAAGGTTAAGGTGGTTTGCTGATTATTTTCTTAGTTGGCTGATATATTCATGAAGAAGGAGATGATGATTTCAATTTAAAATATATTTCACAACGAATAGAGTTGCTTTTAGATGAACCATCCTACCTAATATTCATATCTCATCTCAAGATACCTTACATTATGTGTGCATAAGCAAACATTCTAGCAGCCACTGACTTTCAACTTTAAATCTTTTTGATGTCACATGATTAAGCTGTCCCTAAATCCATGACCCGTCAATTATACAATAGAACACACTACATTTCGAACGCGTTTCTACATGTAACTTTGAAAGTATAACTGCCATCTCAGATGCAATATACTTTCTCCAATGTAAGTCTTCCTAACATCCTCTCTTTCTTTCTTTTCTTTTTGTCATAAAAAGATTTTGTGTGTTATAAAATATCATCATCATCATCATCATCATCATCATCATCATCATCATCATCATTAGTAGCAGAAGCAGCAGCAGCAGCAGCCGCAGTACTATCAGTAGCATCTTCCCTAAAGTCCCACCCTTCCTCAGCATAATAGAGGTGGTGGCAGTCTCAGACTTATGTTGTCTGGAAGTCCGGTTTCTGGCAGAGCAACCAACGGCAGAGAAGTTTGGCCCCAAGCAGTATTAGGGCCGCACCTTGGCTAGTCGGGCTCTGGTAAAAATCCAGGGAGACTTGGCATCAGGATCCGTCGTCCTCTGGTCGTCTCTGCATGTGGCAAGCAAAGACGTGTCATTCATTTGTGCGTTGTTGATGTAGGAGGTAAAAACTTGCAATCTTGCAGATTGATGATCAGCTGCGACCAACGAGGAGGACCTTGTGCAGACAATCCTGAGACCTTTTTGATCTTTGTATGCAGCAACAATCAAAACAGCATCAGATTCATCATCATCAACAGCAACAACAGCAGCACTATCATCAGCTGCAGTAGCAACACCTTAAAGTCCAACCCTTCCGCACCGTGTTAGGGACAATGGCAACTAGGTAGTATCAGAGCTATGCCGCCTGGAACTCTGGTTCCTGGCAGGATCACCCATGGTGAACAAGTTTGGTACCCAGCGGTATTAGAGACACAACCCAGCTAACAGAACTGGTGAAAATCTAGGAGGAGTCCACATCAGGATCCGTTGTCTTCTGATCTTCTCTGTCTCTGCATGTGGCAAGCAGGAATGTGTCAGGTGCGGTACCGCAAATCTATGGAGTAATAAAACTTTTCTTCTGCGCGTGTGCAACCACCATTGCTTTGTGTGTTCTAGGCCAAGCCTTTCCCGACTTTGTATGCAACTGCTAAGGCTTCTGGCTCTGGGTGTTGGGGGTAAACACCTGCAAAATCGTGGGTATAGCAAATAGGTACTGCCAACAAAGGACTGCATGCAGAGCAGACAATCCTGGGGCGTGATCTTTATGGTCTCTGTGCAGAATTCTGATTCAGCAAAAAAAGACAAATAAACAATCACCAATAGCCTATTTTCATCATCATCATCATCATCATCATCATCATCATCATCATCATCATCATCATCATCATCATCATCATCATCATTAGGTAAATAATTGGAATAAATAATGAGAGTGGTAAATGATAATGATGTATTTTTATTTGACGATATTTCAGTGACAAAATATTGTTGTTATTTATATTATTTATATCTACTCGCTGTACATATTCGCCTTTGCCCGGTCGTGTTTTTTTTTGTTTTTTTTACTTTGTATGACGGTTTTATTCCCAAATATTATTTTTTGTTCCAATCCTTGGATGGACGTCATTTTAAAATAATTCCGACCCGGACAAAGTATTTACTGAAAGGAATTAAATTTAATTACATTTTATTCTTCTTAACAACATGCTGCAAAAAACTGACACACCAAAACCAAATATTGTTTTTATAGGATCGATGACAAAATCGAGAAAGAGACTGACTTTACTTTATATATTAGATTTCAGACTATTGTCATCATCGTTTTATTGCCATTTTTATAATGTTTCGGTCATTGTACTCTTCGGACTTCTTCAGGAATCTTTTGTTGTAGTTATCATTGGAAATAAATGGGAGACGCAAATAGGAAAACAATTCTGAAATGGATAAGTAAAATGTTAACTGATGCTGAGACATGAAACACGGAGCGAGAGACTTTTCTATTCCAGTCGATGAAATGATTGGTTCAGTTCGAAATTCTTAGAAGACAAAATGGCACATGAAGACGGCCAACGAGTAACACGACCGAAACGTTGTAAAAATGGCAAAAACAAGTAAAAACAATAAAATTGGCAACAACCAAGAAAAACAGTAAAAAATATTTAAATAATATAAATGACTTCTTTCATGTTCATTATTCCCTTTGATATCTGTTGATTTGTTGAAATCAGATTCATTGGGAATATTTTGATAGATTTTTATGTTGATATTTTTTATATAAAATGAAGTAAAAGACAAAACTCACAAAAGAAAATATCTCTTGAATCAAGTAAAACGAACCGAAACAAAAATAAAGCTGCCTGCTTCTTTTTTCGTCTTGTCATTTTCCTTTTTAAATGCACCAAAACCGTCTGCATTTCAATCCTTTAAATACTCCAGCTTTACTTTTTATATGTTGTTTTTATACTTATTATTTCTTTCTTTCTTTTTTTACATACTGTTGTATTTTTGTTTTGTTATCACTTGAGTTTTACTTATCTATTTCTGAATTGTTTTTCTCGGATGTTTTCCTATTTCCGTCTTCCATTTATCTTCACTGGTGCCACCTCTCAGTCATCTCTTTGGTTCAAGACTTCCAATCCTGCCATTATTTCTTGTTGCTGCTTTCTTCTTCTGTTTCTTCATGTCTTTTTTTATTCATATTGTTTCTGTAATATTTCCTTATAATATCCAATGATGCTTAGAGACGGAACTTTCTTTTTTTTTCTGCTGCAATGGAGAACTAAATTTACCATCTGTTGAACTCAATCTAATGGCTATATAATGTTGAAACATTGGTTCTGGTCAGATAACCGAAGTTAAGAAAGGCTGGGTTTGATCAATACCTAGATGGGTGACCAGTTGGGAATACCAGCTTCCATTAGTTTGGATATGGAAGTGGCAGTAAATTTACTTTCTCTACTAATCTTGTGAAGGGTATGAACACATCTCCTCCATTTAGCTAGGAGTGAAATATTAAACAGCCACCTGAATAATATATACTAGCTTTTTCAACCCACATTTTTGTTAAAGTCTAATTTTATTTTGGTGAAAACCTAGGAGAATTATTATTCAACGTATTCACAAAATAACATTCTTTCTAACTATTAAATTGATAAATAACAGGTTAAGAGCCGGAAGAATTTGTGCAAACATTGTTGCAGTCAGTTTGCTAAAAACATGTAATAAGAGATGTAAATAAAGTAAGTTATAACCATAAAAAGAAATATCAATTTAAGTGATCCGAAATATTTGATTAACTACAAACCTAGAGATTCTATTTTGGCAGTCATTTGCAAAAATATCTATTTCATAACAAATGGGGAAATATCATTGGTAATCATAACTGTTGCTTTTCCAATGAAAATTAATGGTGAGTTTATGCTATTTAAAGAAGTATCTGACTGAATATAATACTTAGTCGATGAAATAAATTAGAATTTCTTTTTTCATTATGTGATTATAAAATTTTGTAATTCACTGGCCAGACAGAATCAAATATTGATTTGGCAGATGCAATACTATCTAGGTCAAGCAATGTCTGTGTGTGAAGCTATTTTTAGTGAGGAAAACCTTTGCAAAAGAACCAACCTCACTCTCTAAGCGACTGCCACCCTGATCCCCAAAAAGAGAAAGTCTGCATCATTGGAAGCAACAGTAACAGAAGAAGTTATATCAAAGTTTTCTTTCGCTTAGATACCTACTGAAGCATTTCTATGTCTCGGTGCACACACACACACACACACACACACACACACACACACACACACACACACACACTGGAAATGCCACATTCATATATTAAAAATAGAACAATCACTTTCCAATAGACTGATTATGTGTATATTATCGATGTATTAAGGTGACCTACTTTGCATATTGTTTTGCAAAAGACCATCTCGTTAATTCACTATTCGTTTTTATTGTTTTCTAATTCAATGATTGTTCTCATTTTATTATTATAAAATTATCATTTTGGATGAGAAGAGTATTTCGAGATTTTCAGATCAATTTATTTCTGGTGGTTGTGATCCATTTCTAGATTGTAAATTATAGAAAGCCCTCTTTCCCAAACACACACACGCTCTCTCACGCACACACGCCGCCCAAGTAAACAAGTCAGTCATTATAACCTCCCACATTAATTTCATTTTCAGCCATTTTATTAATTTGTTAAATTGTAAATTGCCCCTCCCCTCAACACACACACACAAATAAACACATATACGCACCGTGGTTAAGGAAACAAATCAGTGAATACCTCCCCCCCCTCACATTAGTTTGATTAGGGTCCTCCCCGCAAAAAAATTACTTTCTAGAAATCTTATTTAAAAACTTAATTTACTTGTTATCTCTATGCGTAAATTTAGGCTATTTATCGCACTGATAGTAAGATTAAAACGCTAAATCTATATATTCAAAATAAAAGACCAACATCTTTCTAATCTACTGATCATGTGTATACGATCGATGAACTAAGAGTAACTAATTTGCATTTTGCTTTGCAAAAGAACATCTCATTAATTCACTATTCGTTTTTATTGTTTTCAAATTCAATAATTGTTTTCATTTTATTATTACAAAGAGTTGTTCTATTAACGCATATTTCTTATGTCTTAGAATATTATCGTCTTCAGTTGAGAAGAGTATTCATAGTCTTTGCAGGTAAATTTACCGCTGGAGTTTGCAATCCGGTTCTCCATTGTAAATTAAAAACAGAGCTCTTACCCCAAACAAACGCATTCTCTCACACACATATGCATAAATAAAATGTGGTGAATCAAACAAGTCAGTAAGCATCACTTTCTTTCCTCTCACATTAATTTCATTACGAAATTAAATTCCACCATAATGCATTTCTGTTCATTCGTACACAAATCAGCCATTTTATTCCTTTTTAAAATCATAAATGAAATGAAGAAACACACACACACACAAACACACACACACCATGGCCATTCACATAAGTTAGTGAATATCCCCCTCCCAAATAAACTTTTACAAATATTTTTTATATCGTGATTAAGGCTTGGCATTTTGGGTAAAAAAGTCTTTCTGGTCGTTTCCGTCAATTTGTTTCTGGGGGTTGTGCTTCTTGGTTTCCTGAATTTTCCCAGGAAACACCAAGACTGGCCCCGTTAGAAAGTTCCATTCCTTGGATTTGGATCGGCAGCTTCTATATAGTCGCCAAAAAGAATAATAAAATTTACTTATTTTCTATTTCATGTAGCTGTTATAATGGCATGGCGTTAAAGGTGTTGGATTGCAGTGAAAGGTGACACACTCTGGGGTTCGAATATATATATATATATATATATATATATATATAGAGAGAGAGAGAGAGAGGGAGAGAGGGAGAGAGAGAGAGAAAGAGAGAGAGATAAAATAAAAGTGTATATTTAAAAATTGAAGGCTGCGAACATTTGAAATTATTTCCTACTTATTTTCCATATTATATGTGAAACACGTTTAGGGTGTTCTACTCTCATCAGACAGTATTGTTGTTCTGCTAATAAGTGAAGGATTAGGTTTTTATAGGCAATAATCGTAAATTCATCAGTTTTATGAAGATATATGAAGTGTGTGTGTTTATTTTGTGTGTTTATTTATTACCGGTTGTGTGTGAGTGCGTTTGTGTATTTATGATTTTTCAAAATGTATTTATAGGTGTGTCTTTATGTGTGATAGTCTTGTCCTGTATGTGTGGATGTGCATTCGTGCTTCTTATATTGTGTTTGTAAATGTGTCTGTGCATGCGTGTGTATGTGTGAGTTTGTTGGTATATTTTACATGTGTGATTTTGTGTGTGTGTGTGTGTGTATGTGTGGTGTCTTTTGTTGCCAATATGTCACACTGTTATAAGGGAATGGTAATGTATGTACATTTTGTATGGTGTGTGTATACATGTACTTGTTTTATATATCAGAATATATATGGTATATACAAACCTCTATACATCTTGCATATATATACAGCTGTGCATACATACATATACATACATATACATAAATATTCACACACACACACACACATATATATATATATATATATATATATATATATACATACATGGAGAACAAGTACATGTACACATATATGATGTCATAATCGCACCGCATTTTTAAAATTCTAACGACTAAGTTTCATTAAAAAATTGTTTTCACGTACCCACCGCATCACACATTTGCAAATATTGCACTCGTATATTTTTTCTTCAAAGCAATCATCTTAACGAAACGTTGATGAATGTATAAATAATTTTGGTTTTTCCTTTTTCATTTTTCATATCCACATATATATACATATATATATATATATATATATATATATATATATATATATATATATATATATACACACACACACGTGTAAAGATATTTACTTTGTATAATGTGTCTTTGTGTGCGTTGTGCTATGATTTATTTAGTGCTGGTGTGAATTTGTCTGTTTTTTTTTTTCTTGTGCTAAGGGGTAGGAGTACTCCTTTGTTTGATGTATTGGCATGATTTTAAATTCACCTTTGCTGCATTCGTAGATTTATCGAGAAACAAAGAGTTTTCTTTTGTCTGGTCGTTCGATGCTGCTTTTGTGTAGCGATATTCTGTTGTTGAGTTGTTGGATGGCATCTATATAGTATTTATTGAATTTTGTGTATCTGAGTGCATAGACTACATTTTTGGAAGTGTAGCTTCAGTATTTCTTTATTGCGAATGTTGTGATGACGTTTTTTAGTATAGGAGTTTTCCTCTATACTTATATCAATGATGGCTTTGCTGAAAAACAAGTATTTTTTTCTCCTAATTACCCACAAAGACATTAAGAAATAATAGAGAGTGTTTAAAATAACATAGAGTGTAAAGGGAACAAGCAAACTACATCGTTAACCAAGACATATATAGGTGGCTTGTTCAGTTAATTATAATTCCGACTAATTAGAACAATTAAAACATAATATTTTTCCAAGCATGACTCAATCTCTAAACTAAGGTATATTTAAGCATGTATTTTGTTATATTAAAGTATATTACCAAAAAGGCTTAGGGAAACAAACGTTGATTAACTCAGATTTCATAATTATATCATCAACATTTTCTGAAACCAAAGGAAATGTTTATGACATTTAATACTTTTAATTTATAAAATTAAACACTTTAATAAAATTAAACATGAGCTTATTATAAAAATAACCCCAACCTAACCTCACCCTTATCCCGACCCTAATCTAAACCCGAACCCTAACCCTAATCTTTACCCTAACACTAACTAAAACCATAAGCCTAACCTTAACCCTAACCATAACCACAACCCAAACCCACACCCAAACCCTTACCCTTACCCTAAAATAAACACTATCCCAATACTTAACCTTAACCCTAGCCCTAACCCCAACCCCAACCCTAACCTTACCCTAACCTCAACCACAACTCTGACCCTGACACTGACCCTGACTCCAACCCCACTCCTTACTCCAAATCCTAACCCGAACCCTAACGCTTACCCTAACCGTAACCGTAACCCCAACCCTAATCCCAACCTATACCCAACCTTTACCCAAACCCCAACCCTAACCCTAACCCCACCCCAACCCCAACCCCAACCCTTACCCTAACCGTAATCTAAACCCGAACCCTAACCCTAACCCTAATCCTTACCCTAATGCTAACCCGAACTCAAACTCTAACCCTAACACCAACTTCAACTCCTACACTAACCCAAACCCTAATCCTTACCCTGACCCAAACACTAACTGTTACCCCAACCCCAACTCCAACCTCAACCCCAACCCTTAACGTAATTCCAACCCTAACCCTAATTCTAACCTTCAACCCCAACTCTAACCCAAACCGTAGCCCCAACACTAATCCTAACCCTAACACAAACCCTAACCGTTACCCTAACCTTAACCCTAAATATAACCCAATCTCCAAACCTCACCCCAACTCCAACCCTTACTCATCACAAACTCCAACCCTAACCCTAACCCTTATCCTTACCCTAACCCTAACCCAAACTCTTACCCTAATCTTAATCCTTACCCTAATGTACATATGCTTTTATGCTTGTATGCTTTTTATTCCTTTTTTCTGTTTTCTTTGCTTTTTCCTGGAAATAAGGATGAGCATATTTCAGTGAAAGAAAAATGAGAAAAAATATGGACAGGAAAAATCTAGGTCAGTTAAAGTAGGGGAAATAAAAACAATTTTTAAATAAACATTTATCAATGGAGAGCAAAATCTGCTTTGACTCTTAGAAATGTCTTCTATTATTTTTCTTCAACTTGTTTATGGTGATATTATTTTTCTTTCTATATTTCTTTTTTTTTATTGAAGAAAGATTTTTGTCTATCTTCTTCTGTCCACAATGATGATAAAAAGCATTACCCCTATCAACGGTAGTGGGATGTAATCTTGTCAATCTTATGAAGAAGTAGAATTGAACAACGGTCAACAACTCCAGAAGTCTCCACTGCCATTGGAGTAAAAATAAATCTTTCTGCAAGAGAAGAATATTTTTTTAATACTTTAATCTATTCATCTCGATAACCAGTTTATGTGCAAAAAGTGTAAGAAAACGGAGATGAATGGGAACTCAGATGTGGACATAATATATTTGGACGGAGAAGCTATTTAGGTCATTCAGAAATTTTGTTACTTTGGTGATACCATTAGAACTGATGCTAGTGTGATTGCAAGAGTTAGGAGTAGATGGAGTAAGTTCATGGAACTTCTACCATTACTAACTAACAGAGCGTTACCACGTTCGACCAAAGAAAGTGTCTATCAAGCATGTGTACGCAGTGTGATGATGCATGGTAGTGAAACCCGGCCAGCGAGAGTTAAGGACATGAAGAGAAATGATATGAGGATGATACAATGGATATTTAATATGAGTCTTAAAGATAGGCTTAGATCTGATCACCTTAGAGGAAGATTAAATCTGGAGAGTATAGGGAGATGTGTGCAGAACAGGAGATTTCGATGGTATGGCCATATCAATAGAATGGATGAGAGTTCTTGCTTTAGTAGATGTAGAACAGTTGAGGTAGCAGAGTCAGTTCACAGGGGAAGGCCAAGGAAAATATGGGAGGAAGTCATAAGGATGGATTTGAGAGAAAGAGGGATAAATAAAGACCTGCCTAGAGATAGGTTACTTTTGAAGTCAATTTCTAAAAGCCACCCAACACATGCTTGTAAATAAAACGGATTTTGAAGCAAATATGATAATTTCCGTGAATGACTGACCCCGTTAATTTGCGGATATGACCAAATTTCTAGTTGAAAATATATAGTCACATGTAGCATTTCAGAATCAATGACTTTACCCCATAAAAAGAAAAATTGTAACCCAATCCAGTCACTTTCCATCAATACAATTGAAGCCTAAGGGTTTGATTTGGGAACCCAGGTGTATCCATTCCTATTCTTTTGATGTCATATATGCCTTTTAAGGTGACCGACTCTACAACGACAGGGGAATAATGCAAACAAATTGTTTTCTGAACTTGTAAAAGAATTTAAATTCCACTGAATACATTTTTAAAGGGAAAAATGAATCATGCATATCACAAAAGACAGAATTGTCGATTTGACCATTAAAATGTAAAACAAATGTAACACAAAAATGTTGGTATATTTTTCATCTTTCATGAGTTGCATATTCCTTGGCAATATTGTTCTTCTGAAGTGAAGTGTACAAATAGTTCTCTAGGTGAAATTGTGTATCCTAGACTAGTGGCTCTACCAAGGCTTGAGAATCTTGTCTATCCTACTAGTTCATCCATAGCTAGGGAAGGGGGAGTGATTAAGACATTTCCAAAGAATATTTGCGAAAGTGACTCATTCAGTCAAAGTTACATATTCCTTAGCAGTAATCAATACTTTTTGAAGTAAAATGTAAAGATAGTTATACAGGTGCAGCTGTTTATGCTGGATGATTGATGGGGATTAATTCTCGCTTAATCTTGAACCATAGTTGAACATTTGATTTGTTAGATTTAAACACATGACATGACACAGATTTGAAGTTTGAAATTAAATTCAGTTGCTGCCAGAATTTTAGTGATTTCACACATCATATAAGAAATGAGAGTTGCTAAAACTCCTAGTACTTCTTATAAAGATTATCCCCTATCAACTCAAGGTTAAAAAATTAGAGATCTATTTAGTTAAGCAAATAAATTCTCGTTTAATGTTAAAATTGCTATTTGAGTGAAGATTGTGGAGAGATGATATAACAGTTCTCATTTGAGACTCTATAACATTGGATCAGTTTCCAAAGGATACATTTTATGAAACATACACTTAAAAATCGATCATATTTTATTTTGCTAAAAAATGTAAATAAAGTTTCTCGTGTGTTGATCCAACAAAATACAGGTCAACAGTTCTGAGCTTATTTGGAACATTGGGTGTTCAATCATTTTCAAACCTTGGATCGAATTGCAGGTTGATCCTTGAAATGTATCGAATTAATTATGGATGAGAATAACTTGATTTCTCCAACCGATTAATTGGCAGCATCAAAAGACGGAGGAATGCATATTGATTTCAATGAAAAAATAAACAAGAATGATCGAGTGAAGATGAAATGGTGGAAACGAGTCAGATTGAATAGAAAAGATACAACTATCTTATGGTGGCCTTCACAAAATGGACGTTCAATAAAGTCAATATTTTAATTACCAAAAGATGAAATCAAAAAATAATACTGAACACATCGATTATCATCGAATGAAAAATAACAAATGAGATTTTAAGTCAATAAAACGAATTAACAAAATAAATGAAATAATCATTAAAGATTAACAAAAAGATTGTACTAAGTGGACATCAATATTTGATGCTGAAAATTGTGTTTTAAACATTTTTGGTCATCAACTAAACGTTTTATTCAAAATTACTGCATTTTCTTTCAAAGGTAAGATGTTTTTAATAGTAACAATATAAGATAAATTTGCCAAATAAGTAGAAATATGCAAGTTTTCAGACTGCTCCTCGTGCTCCTACAATTATTGGTATTACGATTATTAGGGGATTTTTAAGTCAATAAAATTAATTAATAAAATAAATGAAATAATCATCCAAGATTATTTTATAATTAACTTGCGTAATTCATTTTTTGAATAAACATTACGATTTTATTTTTTTATTGCAATAAAAATAAATTTGTAAAATAAGTAGGAAACTTTCATTATTCACTTAACATATGACAAAAGTTCTTTGAATTTTATAGCAAATAATATTTAAGCATTTGTAATGTACATTAACTTATAATGCGTACATTATTATTGTTGTTAATTAAGATGGCATCAACTGTCAAGTGAGTTATCTTCCCTTTACAGATTGCGTGTTTAGAGAGGCTACAGCTAGATGGATCTGGCCGACAGTCAATTTGCATAGGTGATAGTGTTTTCAGTATAAAAACTGTATTTTTTTAATTGAAGAGTATCATTTTATGAAACAAGCTGAAGGAGAAAGGACTGACAATTTTGGTAGCAGAGCGTAGTTAATTTTCAAGAACTTCCTGACATCATCAAGGCTACAAAAATGTCTTCTCTAACTACACTGGATCCCAAAAAATATAATTCTTGGAGAAAGGAAATGAGGTTCTAGGAGATGGCCATTAGTGTTGAAAAGGCAAAAAGGGCCCCTACAGTGCTTTTGTATTTAACTGAAAAAGCATAGAAGCAATTTTGGAAATGGATCCAGAAACATTTAATGGTGAAGATGGGATGACAGTTCTATATGAAAAGTTTGGCACTCTCTTCAAAGATGATACGAACTTTGTTGCCTTGGTGGTGTAGGAGTCTTTTGAAAAATATATGAGACCAAAAGATACCTCAGTCAACGATTATCTGATTGAATTGTTTCATCTGGTTGCCAAGTTGAGGGAATATGAGATCAGCTTACCAGAACCAGTTTTGGCATACCGAGCCCTAAAAAGTGCCAACCTCTCTGATGACAATGAGAGGTTAGTGAAAGCTATGGTAGAGGATTTGACAATGGATGCCATGTGAAAACAGCTGTGAAAAATAGTGAGACATGTTGGATGTGTTTCTGGTTGTTTCCATATTGTGTCCGATCAGATCAAAAGATGTTGCCTTTACAAACAACAATAAATTTGAAGAACGGCAGGAAGAAAATACATTTTATTCCTATGATTCTAGTGTACATCGACGGGCCAGAAATGCTAACTATAGATAGAGCAGGGGAGATCAAGGGAAACATGTATATAATGGGCCGAGGTATAATACAAGAGTTTTTCAATCTTACAGTTACAGAAAAATAAGAACCAACCCACTCGGATCTGATGGCAGACGCTCTACATGTGATGTTTGTGGTGCCATACTTCATTGGCTGCCAACAGATAAAAACTGCCAACATGCAGAATAAATAATTGAAGTTGTGCATGAAGCAAACCTTGTGCTTATGACTCAACTAGTATGAATGCCAGGGACAACATTGCTGTAGTCATTCTAAACTCTGGTTGTTACCGTATAGCTTGTGGGCAGACTTGGTATCAGTGTTACCTTGACACTTTACCTCAAGTGGTGTGGGACAGAATAGAAATTAAAAAGAAACATAGCATGTTTAGATTTGGCAACGGTGGTTAATTGCAACCTCTGTATCATGTCATGTTACCCTGCGTGCTTAAGGGAAAAAGAGTGGATATCAGTGTTGAGGTTGTTGATTGATCATGCAACAAACTACAGTTTGACTATTATAATTCCAAACAAAAAGAGCGCCACAATAATAGGTACAGTTTTAAGCAGTGGATTTCGTACTTTGGCACTCCAAAATCTTTTCGTACTTTGGCACTCCAAAATCTTTTCGTACTTTGGCACTCCAAAATCTTTTCGTACTTTTGCACTCCAAAATCTTTTCGTGCTTTGGCACTCCAAAATCTTTTCGTACTTTGGCACTCCAAAATCTTTTCGTACTTTGGCACTCCAAAATCTTTTCGTACTTTGGCACTCCAAAATCTTTTCGTACTTTGGCACTCCAAAATCTTTTCTAACGGATAATGTGTTACGTCTGATGTTTACACGCTGTTATCGGTTTAATAACAACCGAAAAATGAAGAAAGGACGGAGTGGAGCCTTTAACAAATTTATTTAACAAAAACACAGAGAAATGAAATGTAGAAACCACTGAACGCGTTATGCTTAAGTCTGATCGTGAGGCCGTTGCGTTTACTTTTCAACTGTCATGGCAGACGACTTTTTATCCCAAGGGCGATAACTCTTTCTTTGGTCCAAAGGAAATAACTCTATTCTGTTTTGTGAAGTTGCCCTAACATAATGGAAGAGAGTCCAATAATCAGGACTTCCGAGACATGTGCCAAAATATGAATGTTCATATTAAAACCACTACTGCAGTAACGGCCATATTGAACGTCACAATGCTATCTTTTGGAAAATGGTGATAAAGACGTTGTAAGACGGTAAATATTCATTTGGTATTGCATTAGGGTGGTCAGTTAGTTCAAAGAATACCCTCCATAGTATACATGGGTACAGTCACAACTAGTTAGTCTTTGGTAAGAACCCAAATTGGCAATATATATTTAATGATCAACCCTCAGTTTTGAAGAGTATCTCTACAAGTGAAAATGTGGCCGAAAATCTGGATGCAATGCATTCAACTAGAAAAACCTTCCTTGAAAGTGAAACATCTGAGAAGATAGTTAGGGTTAGGGTCATGGTTATGGTCAAAGATAGTGTGGGTTCGAATGTAACAAAGCACCAAAAAAGCTAATATAAAAAAATCGTATTTAGCGTTTTCAACAACTCAATAATATAATTAAACAAAATAAAATAATTAAACTACATAAATAAATTAAAAAAACAGATTAAACAGCAGATGCTAAAACAATAAATTAAATATTCTAAATGAGCAACAACAAAATACTTTCTTATGATGATTGTGAAGATCAGAAGCACTCGAAGGGGAACCTTGGCCCCTTGCAAAACCAATTACTCCCTGATAATCTGAAGATCAAGAAAATAATAAAAACATACCAAAAAAATAAGAAAACTGCATAGTTTTTAATGAAACTTATCTGGATTAAGACTTGCTGGCCAAATCTACCTACATGGCGATAGATGGCACGACTGATCGGTTAGACTATTACTATCAAAATCAAACAAATTTGGATGGAAAAATCCAACGTGAACTTCGCTTCAGCAGGATAAAAACATAAGAAACAGATACATTTGATTAACTATTACAGATGACTTGTGTACGCATATTCTATTCTTAATCCTGATTAATTTCAGAGTTTCAGGATGAAACTGGCAGATATATTTGCCGTACTCGTTTTGTACTCTAATACTTTTGATTCTTTCCAGAGCCATCTTCAGGGTTTTGTTGTCGAGTAAAGAACATATATTTTGATTTCAACTTCGAAAAATTCTCATAGACAACGCAAGTAGAACAAGAAACAAACGAACTTAGACTAGAGATATTAGAAGCTCTTCACATAAAAACTAAAAAACCAGCCATTAATAAAATTAATTTCGATATCAGTGGAAACATCCTCAAATGCTTTTAATACTAATCCTCTATTAATATTACTACCAATCAAACGGTTCCCGCTAAAACTATCATTAAACATTTCAAAATACATGTTCTTTACTCCATACTCATACCCTGAAGATGACTCCGGAAGGAACCGACAATACTCGGGTATGAAACAAGTACAGCAAATTCATCTACCAGTTCCATCCTGAAACTTGGAAATAAATCATGCATCTAGAAAGGATCAAGGAAAAATATACAGACACAAGTCATCTGTAATATTTAATGAAATATGTCTTCAAGAAAAAATGCTGCCCAGATACACATATTATATATATAGACGTACCCGTGACCCATTGAGTCACAACCACTACCACTATTTGTTCCACTTTGATTTCCTTTGAAAATTCGTAAACTGTGACGTCATATCTGTTAAGAAATTCTTCTTGCATAATTAAAAATAAGTTTATTTACTTCTAGATTTTCCTTATAGATAATATAGAAGTTAAGCAACCTATTATTTTGCTATCTGATTTACATATGTGTTTATGGTGCATACGAACACACTATGTAAATTAACATAAAAAAGAGTCCCTCTTTCTCTCAATGCTCACATTAGACATTAAAAACAGTGATAGATCATCATCATCATCATCATCATCATCATCATGATCATCATCATCATCGGTTTAATGTCTGTTTTACATGCTCGCATGTGTTGGACGGCTTTTAGAAATCGACTTCCAAGCTAACCTATCTCTGACCAGCTCTTTATTTATCCCTCTTTCTCTCAAGACCCTTTTTATCATTTCCTCCCATGTTTTCCTTGGTCTTCTCTGTTGGATGACCTTGCTAACCTAATTGTTCTACATCTACTCACCCAGGAACTCTCATCCGTTCATTCAATGTGGCCATATCATCGAAGTCTCCTGTTTGGAACACATCTCTCTATACTGTCTCGATTTTATCTTCCTCTGAACTTGTCAGATCTGAGCCTATCTTTAAGACTTTTGTTACACATCCATCGTATCATTCTCATATCCTTTCTCTCCATGCAAATGCATGCCCTGAACCTTCACTGGCCAGGTTTCACTTCCATATATCATCACGTACACATTCCTGATAGCCTCGTCCCTTGGTCGACTGTTTTAACGCTCTGTTGGTTAGTAATGAGAAAAGTTCCCTAAACTTACTCCATTTACTCCTAATTTAGCTCCTTACATCAAGTGGCTTCATGCCTTGTCTGGAGCGATTTCTATAGAAACAACATCTACTTCACTCTGTGCCCGAATGGTATCACCAAGAACCTCACATATTTTCTCCATATCTGAGTTCGTATTTGTCCCTATTGTCTTATACTTCTCGCATACAAACTGGTTGTCCTCTCTCAACCTACCTGTAATTCCACTGCACTTCTTGTGTACCCAATGCTTTCAGGTACCACAGAAAATTGAGATGCACCCGACTCCCTTACCACAAACTAAAATAGGATTTTTTCTCTTTCCGGAGGATTTCCAACACTACAACCATTGATCAACACTTTTGTCTTGGTGACATTCACTTTCAGGCCTTTACTTGCCATAGCATTCCTCCAAGTTTTTTAACTTAACAAGTAAGCCTTTCATTGTTTCACAATGGGTAAGTACTAAGTCATTAGTATATAGCATCTTTTATGGAAAACATTGAGAGAGCATGAGAGAAATACATAGATAGTGATAGATGGGTAACTTTCTCAGTTAATTACAAATTACAACTAATTAGAACAATTAGAATGGAGTTTTTTCAATCATAACTCAATCTATGACTAAGGCATGTATTTTGTCTCATTAAAGTATATGAAAAAAAGCATTATAGAAACAAACGTTGATTAATTGAAGTTTAGTAAAATAATAGAGAGAGCAAGAGAGCATTTAAAAGAGATCATTAATTATGAGCCATGTAACAACATCAGAGGAATTGCTTAGAAACAAACATCTTTTCAAATATTTACAAATGTTGGTGCACTAAATGCTAAGTGTACATAAATGTAACCTAAATAGAGAACGTGTCTTATGAGTTTGAACTGGAACATAATGCTGTGGAAAATTTTTTTATTTTCAGCCACCACTTATAAAGATCAAAAATGAGATTTATAATTAAATTTATGTTTTAGACATTTTATTTATCAACATTTCATTTAAAAATACTGTACATTCTTCAAAAGGTAAGATTTTACTTATTTTAATTTCATAGGATTTTTCTTAATATTTTGTCTATTTTCATCTGTGTAATGGTTTGTATGGTGCCAATCCTCCTTTTGATTCCAATTTATTCTAGTCTTTTTTCCAAATTTCCCGGAAGTGTTCCTAGTGCTCCTAGAATTATTGGTATTACCTTCGTTTTCATGTATTCTTTTCACTCATTTACTTTTCATTGCTAGTATTGAACATACTTCCGTTAGATTTTGTTTAAAAGAGCAAATGACCAGAAAATAGAGAAAACATTAGAAAAGTCAAATATTCCAAACATGAAAATCATTTCTAAAAAAGATTATTTATAATTGAGTTGGTATCAATTCTTATGAGAGTTCAATGTGCAATAATATTAAAATTTTCTTTTTATATAAATGCAAAAGTATTTTAAGAATATTCAAATAAATCCAAATAAGAAAATATGGTTGCCATGGAATCAATCTTTTTTAACTTCTCATCCATTAAAGCCAGTTTTAAAGCAGTTGTTGAACTGCATAAAATTTGATTCACTTTTCCCTCTTTTCTTGAGCCATTGTCTGTTTGCATGAGTCTGACAAGTGATTAGAGTAGTGATAAGTGGGTGAACAATAAAAACGAAAATTCAACTCAAGCAGAACATATAAACAGACAACAGCAAAAAAATGGGTAAAAATGTGAAAGAATTGCGTTGGATGTTTTAATGCATTGCCCATTAGATTTGAAGAAAGAATTGATTTTTATTTTAAACTGGAGTTTTTTATTTTTATTTTTTATTTTTTTTTAGATATTTTTGACTTTTCGAAATCAAACTGCATGCAATTTTCATTTTAGTGACTGTTGCATACATTCAGATTAAATTTTAATATTTTTAATATTGTATATTTACTTTTCTATATATCTATATCCTGTTGAATGAACAGATCTCATCTCATCACTGAATTTAAGCAACATTGAACGTGGTCAGTACGTAGATGGGTGACTGTTTTGAAATACCATCTTCCATAAGTTTAGAACCACAAGTGGCTGTTAAATCATCTTCTCTATTACCTTTTGAGAAAGCTATAGATTTTTATCTCCCCTTTGGATCAAATAGAAGACAACCCCTTTATATTGTATAACAAAGAAAGTGTATCATACTTTCATTGTTTTTATTGTCATAACAATATAATATCATAACAATATAATATCATAACAATATAATATCATAACAATATAATATTATAACAATATAATATCATAACAATATAATATCAGAGCTGCTCTGATGAACTAGCTGCTCTAGTGCCCCCCTCGATGCAAATCCACTAGAACAACCCGACAATCAGCTAGGTCCCATCCATTCATTATGGAGGTCCCCAGATGCCGGAGAGCCTTCTACTCCAGCAGCTTCTTTCCTCGTACTGCCGGCCTCTGGAACTCCCTCCCTGCTCCCTGTTTCCCCGACTGTAATGACATGCAGATGTTTAAAACTAATGTAAACAGACATCTCGCTGCACAGCTCCCAACTTAGGATGACACCCAAAAGCCACTTCCTAATTCTCAGTAGCCCCTTACGTCTACAGTGGCGACCTGCCTTGTTTGGGGTGAAATATCATAAAAAAATAAAAAATAAAAAATAAATAACTATATAATATCATAATAATGCGTGATAGTAAAGACTCTGAAAACAATGTTTATTCACTATAAAAAGGATGAAACTGAAAAGGAAGAATAAACAGTTGTAAAGAGTTTCAATAACGAATAAATGGAGGAAGGGAGAAAGAGTCTGCAACGAAATACACATTACCTGATCTTGTCTGATCGCCACGAGTGATGTTATTGATAAAAGGGGAAGAATTGCTGTTTTCTGGGTCGACTGTTGTTTTGAGTAGAGGGTATGTGGAAATTTTAAATCCTCTCATAGTATTTATCATTATTTCCATCTCAACTGGTGGCTCATGAGTAAATTAAAATATGAAATGTTTCTGCAGCATTATGCCCCAGTTCAAACTCATAAAACATTAGGTTACATTTATCGGTGATGCTTTCAATTCCCATATAGAGTGAAGCACTGCACCAATCACTGCAGGTTACTTCCGTGGCTACAACGGCTTCAGTCATGTAAGATGCCTGCCATAAATATTGCAAAACTTTGAACTCACCTTTTTAAGATTGTCTGTTCTTGTGATTTCTATTTGGTTTTCATCTAAAATAAATGTAAAATTGATATTTCACATTAAGTGTTGAAGGATTGTAATAGTCTAAACATCTATTGCAGTGTAAGAATGAAAAAGTATTGACCTTTTTTAGCAAAACTTCTTGAAAAGAAAGACGACCCACAAAATAGCCGGGGAGATCTTCTAATGGGGTACAGACACTCGGTAGATACGGCCTTTTTGAATATTTGTTATACTTCACACTGCAATTTCTCGTTCGTCTTATATGCGTTCCTTTCATTAGTAATCACTTTTTTCCGTCTGCCATTGACACGATTCAACGTGTTTATACAGTCACCTGAAGTCGAACAGCTGGCCATTTAATGCAATCACACATATACAAATTAGACCTCTCCCAGCATTTTTTACCTTAAATCTTCGTCTACGAAAATCAGTTATTCTGCAAAAACACTGTCAATCGTTAATTCAAGGCGTTGGATCCAATTATGTCGAAGTCAGGCTTCCGCTACACGTGATACATGTTGGCACGCAAATTCTTTTGGCAGCTGGGAACGAAGGTTTTCTCTCAGTACCTTCTTCACGACACTTCTTTAGATATTTTATGTTAAAATAATAAAAATGCGAAATTCCTCACAGATTAACACTTTCATATTTGATAGCAAAGAAAGCGGTTAATATTTACATTGTTTTTATTATTACTTTACGACATCGTATTATGAATTATTATAGGTTTACGAACCTATAATAATTCATAATACGATGTCATAATAATGAGTTTAATGCCGTTGTTATAAATGTATTCCGAGTTAACATTTCGAGTTACTTATGCCGTACTGACAATAATGAGTGAACATTCAAAGATTAACACAGCAAAAAAAGGGATTCCTATTTACATTGTTTTCTTTGGAATATTGTTCTCATACTACGTTTCGGCCGATGCGCTTTCCAGCCTTCTTCAGATTCAGTAAAATACAGTGATGTTTTTCCTGTATTTACATATTATGTATATTAATTATTTGTATACATTTGTGTTTCTTACTGGTCCATTTGGCATGATGATAAGAGTGTCTGCTCATAGGCCGGGAGACCAGGGTTCAATCCTCAGTTGGGTTATACCAATAACTTAAAAAAATGTTACTTAATGCCTTCTTACTAAACAGTCAGCATTATAAGCTGAGGATTAAGGGTAAGTGGAACACTCCAGGAAAATAAGTTGCACCCTCTCCTACATCTCATTGAAGTAGCCAACGTAAAGGAGTCCTTCGGGTCTCACTGGACTACGGTCAATTAATTTTTATGTACTTAGATATAATGAACTACTGATTATTCATATCAATCGTTCAATGAATCAACACTCATGCAAAGCCTGGCATAAGCAATCACGTGAAGCGTAACATTAATATTCTTATAAACTGTTGTATTTAGATTCTTTCTTTAAGTGTGATTTATTTATTTTTTAAATCAATCGCTGCCATATTTAATTCTAAACGAGGTTGACTTATCATGCTCGAACAATCTAACATATGCACAGACTATTCACAATTCTAAAATTAAAAGAACCAAAGGATTAAAACATTGTTGTATTTCGATTTTGATGTGTTTTTTATCCAAATCATTTGTTGGTATTCTTCTTTCATAAACTCAAATGGAATTCATTTCTAAACTCGTTCTACTGATTATGTTGGGACAACTTAGCATATGGCTGCACTCTTTCAAATGTTTGATTTCCCAGTGTTATTCTATCAATTTTTGATGTTTAACTTTACAATAATTGATAGAGAAACATTTTAGAATAAACTCGTTAGCGGACAGACAGATGTCTCTCGTATTAGTATAGATTTTTAAAACTATTCTTATGTAAAAATTTATTATCAATTCATTTTTTGCAATGACACATTAATATTTTATATTTTAAGCGATTTTTCAGAATCGTTCAAGGCCCTAGACCCATTGTTCACAGCATCTATACGTTACTAACAAAGCCACCGAAAATTAATGTGGGAGTACCTAGGGTCCCATCTCAGGGTTAAATCGAATCTATAATTTACAAAATATATGACTACAAATCAAATTAATGGACAAAACATACATTTACAAAATGAATAAATATTTAAAGATCTTAAGAAGTTGAAGCATAACAAACCTTACCAAAATGACTATTCGACATTAAATAATCGGAAAATCTGAATACAACAGTTTATAAGATTGTTCATGCTACGCCATACTTTCATTAGTTGTTTTTTACACATCTGAACGTGATGCTGTCCATGATGAGAAAAAGGGTAATGCCTCTTTTCTATTTCTGGTGTGACGTCAGTGAAGACTTCTAATAAATAGAGATAACACAACTGATTTTTATACACCCGAAGAAGGTTGAAGAGCACATCGGCCAAAACGTAGTACAAATATCAACGTTGATAAGGATGATAGTCATATATATGCCAAATATTCAGACAAAACCGATCATACTAGTTGTTCTGTTACTTATAAAACATGAGCAGAACATGAGCAGTATCTTACAAATAAAAATCACAATATAAAACACATTGTTACATTATATTTTTGCTTATATTAATACAAAATAAAACAAAATACATAGATGAAAGCATTTCTGAAAACCTCTTTATAAATATTGTTCTGTTTGCACTGAGTAAACTTGACTAGTGCACTTGATAAGAGACAAGAAACATGTCTCCAAGTTTCATATCATTTGATACTAAATATAAATACACAAATCCCAAGATATGTACCTAAGGCGATTAGTAAATATTAAAAGAAGATCCCAGTATTAGATGTGAAGTATAGAAAATTATCTGGACTAGCAGGGATTATCTGGCGTTGTCCGAGTGTCAAGTATGTTGAACATAAATAAACGCAGGCAATACTGAGGCTTTTGTGAAATGCAGTAAACAAATAAAACTAGAAAAAATGTGACCTGTTGAGTCACCCATTAAGTTCGGGTTAGATTGTTTCGATCAGGAAAATCCAACCCTAGATGGGGATAATGCCAGGGAGGATTGCTTCCGAAACGAACCAAACCTAATTCAGATAAAAGGGTCGGAGCCCTTGTGAATCATACCATAGAATGAGAAGATGCCAAGGGGGGTATGAAACGAAAGAGCTGAAAAAGGCGCTTTATTTACATGTCTGCCACACTAGCAACATGTGACACAAGGTCAGTTTAAAGTTGAGAAAACCAGCTACCCCAAGGGTGCATTCTGGAAGAGTACACAACTAGCGAAGAATGGACCAGTCTGCATTCCCATGTAAAGTAGCAATGTTCACAAATTATCAAGATCCATCTATAACTGTTTGAAATATAAGCACTTGGAGCTGAAAAATAAACTCCCCATTTTCCAGAAAATATTCAGTCAACATTTTTGTGTTTTCAGTGATAAAATTAAAAACATTCAAGATAAAGCAATGAAAGTTGGCATTTATATGTCAAATTTGCTGGTGAATGTCATGAAACCATTAAAAAAATAGATAGCTCAGCATTTGAGCACCTCGTATCAGTTTTAACAAACTGAGCCTCTAATTAATTCAAAACTTCTATTTCACCGATTTAAATGTTTTAAATTTTTTTCATGAAAATTTACTGAACCACAGCGGTCAAACTTTGATAACGAATTACGACCAAACTATTTGACTAACCAAATTCTAACATCTTAAAAGGCATTCTTTCCTTGATTTTCAAAGCCATGTTTGACCAAATTCCGACTACTGTGTGCTTTCAAAAAGAGTTAAACTACCCTTTTACGTGCTCACCCAAAATACGAAAAAAAAAATTGTTTTTACGATATTCATCATTTTTTTTATTTCAACGATAAAAAAATTATAAAAACAAAATACAGATATAAATAACATTGATAAACTGTGAGAATGGCCTCCTAGAACCAAATCGAACCATATCTCATTCTGACAAAGAAAGATCTGCTAAGAGACAGGAAAATACCTAGGTTGCCGGAATGATGCCAAGAATTCCCCGGCTGGCATGAAAAAAGGTGAGTTTGCAAAGCCAGTTAAATTTACAGAAGATAAAAAGACAAAATTCAAAATTAGTCTTTATGTTAGTTGTATCTACCTCTCTATCTCTAACTCTCTATCCCCTTGCTCTCTCTGGCTATGGATTAAATATTGTTAACACTTTGATGATATTCCCTATTATTTATAATGGACTATTCCAGCAGAGAGAGAGAGAGAGAGAGAGAGAGAGAGAGAGAGAGAGAGAGAGAGAACGTGACAGATAGAAAGTTAGTAAGAGTTATTTGCAAATTACGGCTAATTAGAACAACTAAAACGGAATTTTTTTCAAATGTAACTAAATCCTAAAACTGAGGAATAGTTAACCGTGCGAAAGTCGTTTTTCAGATGAAATAAAAACGGAAACAAAGGAGCAAGAACATGTGCATTGGTTTGTGTAGATTTTCTTTAGGGTGTAATACAATTGAACCACAGTGCACAGACGGCTAATAGTTTTATGGAGGAGAAACACAGGAACAAAATAAAAGATAATACATAGGGTTGAGTGAATGTAGACAAGACGAAATAAACTTATCCTGGAGTTCATCGATTCGCTGACCGCAGGAATGAACGTCTTGTCTGTTTGAAATACAGGCTGGAACTAGAGTCTTGATGTCGATCACGTGATCTATCTTTAGCGATCGCGCGTGAATCTCGTTACATGCAGACGCGCACCTGGTGAAGAGACGATGACTACATAATCGCCAAGCCGAATCACAACTCACACGGATCAGCAGAAAGCAGTTAATTCATGTAAGATGCTGCAAATATATTCACATGTATTTTCTGTGATTACAATATATAGAAAAAAAAGCCTTAGGGAAACATACGTTGATTAACTCAGCTTTAGTATTCTAATAGATGGTTGACGTGACAATGAAGCACAAAACATATAACACGTTATGTATCGCGTTATGGTATCAGTTTATTTTTAAACAATGGAATTTAAATGTTAAATAACTTAACATCATTGTGCCCTTTCAAATTCTTTTCTATATATGAACTTCCATTTGACTAAAAATTAGACGTATAAGTATTTTTCTTCCCAAATAATAATTTTGGAAACTAATATTTTTTATATTTGTTTTAAATAAACCACACACAATTATATTATTATTTAGGTAAAAAAATAATTGTTGGTGCAAATACATTGTTGGATCTCAAACGATTTGTTTGTTTTAGAATGAGTTTTAAACATTAGCGAACGAGAATTTTTGATAGAAATGTTGCGCTATTTCAAATACGAAATAAAAATGATTTTTCTAATGAAAAAGAAATTAGCTGCAAGTGCAAGGCTGCTATTAGTCAGAGCAGGTCGAAATGTTTTCTAATAGCCTGATAGACATCGAAAGCGACGACCTCTCTAAATCTTGGTTTTGTAGCCATTTTTATTGAAATTGGTGGGATACACAGGTCTGCTACTTTGTTACGCGTTATTTTTTTAGTTTTGTTCATAGTCAATTCTATATGTATGTGTATGTTTATATGTATGTGTATGTGTATGTGTATGTGGGTATACAATTTACTTAGTACTATTCCAATTATTAAGTGTTTTGCTTATTTTGAAAATAACAACAACAATTTAATCAATTTTATAGAGCCTGTGGAAACCTATGGAATTAAATGGACAATGGTCTTCTTCTTCTTCTTTTGTGTGAATCAGATTGGCATTAGTTTCCCCGATGTTTTTTCTAGTTAGAAATCTTTCTGCAAAGACATCAGGTACTTACGGGAAGGACCACGAGAAGGTTGCCAACATCCCTAAGTGAAAGTGGTACTGTGGAACCGACTGGATTCGAACATAGAACACCCAGGTCTTCAGTCCGACCAACGGTAATGTGAGGAAACACCTCAGATAAACTTCTCAATAATCCCGTATGTTAAGAATCACTATTTACTTTCCTCTTAACGAGGGCAAAGTTAGTCACATTGCCAAGTGTGTGAAGTGTCTCTAAAAAAAAACAACAACAACAAAAAAACATGTGAAAAATCTGGATAAAAATCAGCTTAAAATCTTGCATGTGAAAGATTTCTTCTCCGGAGTCAAACACACATGCATGCAACTCAGAGTCTCTTTTAGAATAGTATTACTAAGTTCTCACCACAAATCTCTAAAAGTCATCCTATCATCATAGTAAAATGAATATTATATGCTGACAATGACTGATCCGTGTGTCATTTTTAGCTGTGCATTGAAAGGATTCAAATGTGTTTCAAACTCATGTTCTTATTCACTTGAGCAAAGTACTAAATAACCTCTCTAATCATGGCGCCATTTTGTTATCATCAAGAACGAATTAACAAATCTTGATTTTCACCCGACTTTGCTGACTTAGAACTTTTGAAGTTTATAAAACCTAAACGATATTATCTTGACAGGTTTACGCAGGATTAGTAGATAACTTGCCATAAAGATAGCAGCGAAAGTGCTTCAGGATAATTCAGTTCTGTCTATGTGATCAGTCATCGTGAGGATGTTGGTGTGGTGCGAGGGGGGGGGGAGAATGGTTTGAGAGGAAACACATTATTACCTGCTCAGTAGATTCTGTGTTACTTAGAAATAAATGAATGCTTTATCTTAATGATTTGCTTACAAATATAAAGATATGTCACGTGACATAACATTGAACTGAACCGCTTACTATATCTATCTATCTATCTATCTATCTATCTATCTATCTATCTCGTTTCTCTCTTTCACTCTCTCTCTCTCTCTCTCTCTCTCTCTCTCTCTCTCTCTCTATATATATATATATATATATATATATATATATATATATATATATATATATATATATATATATATATAATAATGGTAATAATCCAGGTGAAAAATATCCACAGGGTGGTAATCCAGAGAATTTTAACCGGGTTTATAAAAAGTGCTCAATATCAAAATAGAGCTTTATATATGATAATTTTATTTACACAGACATGTACAAAATCTGCGACACTGGCATGTCGATGTTAACATCGACATGCCAGTGTCGCAGATTTTGTACATGTCTGTGTAAATAAAATTATCATATATATATATATATATATTATTTCATGTATCCACATAAAATTTTATAAGGAGATATAATTTTTTATGTATCAATTTTGAGTATTTACTTCAACAGTGCTCAATACATAAGTAGAGCTAGGTAGTAAGTTATGAAAATTTTAGCCTGAATATTCTCCCTCGGGGATGAAATGCGGGAGTCTCTGTGTAGCTTAATTGCAATAAATATATTTTCATAACTTACTATATATATATTTATGTTTATCTTTATAATTGCTCTATCTCGTATATTGAGCTTAAATCATTTCACTATAGGTTCAATTCTCTAAAAGTATACGTTTAGTCTCATATTTTATTTTTATTTTATATATATATATATATATATATATATATATATATATATATATATATATATATATATATATATATTAAAGCTGGGTTAATCGACACATTTGTTTCCCTAAGGCTTTTTTCCTATATATTTTAATCGCATAAAATACATGCTAACATGTTCCTCAATTTTCGGATTGAGTTGTGTTAGAAAAAGAAGAGAGACAAAAAAGGGGAAGACCGTATAAAAATGATTATAAAGAAAGAAAGAAATACATATAATTATGCGATTGACACCCTAATATTTTATCATATCGTCATAAACAGAAAATCAGAAAGCAATACAAAATTGACTTCAACAACAAAAGGTCAAACTGGGGCCATAAAAACCAGTTCCCAGAGAGTCTAACAAAAAGGCGCAAAGAAAGCCAAAAATGTTGATCACGTGGGGTGCTCACAACTACGTCGGGCAAACCACTGGTCAAACAATATATAAGCGACCGCGCAACAAAATCTGTCTCTTTTCTCTTTCCTCTTTTTCTCTCGAAAAGGACAAGTTCGACTACTCCCCGCTTTTGGACAAGGGGTGCCAGCGCGTCGGCTGACTACTAAACACAACACACACGCACCCCTTCCACACACAAAGGCTTACACTCCTATCATTCTTCAACGCACGCAACCACACACTGCTGACAAACACACACACACATACAAATGCCTAAACGAATTATCAACTCTCATGCACGCACATTCGTACAACCACAAACAAAAGGCGACATGCACATTCATACACTTCGACGCCAAGCCTCACACATGGCTACACAACACACACATATAAACATGGTCGCACACACGGCTTTTTACTATTCTCGGAACTGATTTCAAACTAACATTTTACCATGTAAGATTTGTAAATATATAAATATTTTGTGTTACTTTTAAACTACGTTTTATTCTTCCTTCAACTTATGCATGCTTTATATTTCATTCAACTTTCATACATGTTTTTTCCATGTTTTATCTGTTTTTAATCTTTAAAATATTTCTTCAACAATTCTAATGTAAGCGTGGATCTTAGCACATTCTCGAAGACACAATATCTAACTAAGCTAAGGTCCACGCTGCTACATATAGGGGACCACAGTACGTCTGTCTGATGGATACATCCTCTCAATTTCTGTGCTAGTCTTTCATGTAGGGTCGTGATTTTTTTTAACCAGTACACATGTATTCCATCGTCTTTCCATTTTCTTTAGTGTTGTCTTATTAGTTTCTTCATTCATTTCTGTTTCTGTTTCTGTTCCTTCTTCAATTTCTTGTAGTTTATCTTTCATGTCTTTCAGCCATTTAGCATTTTCTCATATCTTGCTCCAGAAATGTTTTGTTTCTGTCAGGTCCGGTTGTTCTGTTGTTGTTCTTTCCCCGTTTACGTTTTTGTAAAACTGGCTTTCATTGTTTTCAAAGGTCCAGTTCTGTTTCTACTGTTCCGATTTGTATCTGTATCGTCTAAAACTTCCTTCTTTTGCTGCTATATTTTGTTTTAGTTCTTTATGTTTCTTATTTAGTTTTTCCTTTCGATTCGGATTTCTGCTCTTCTATCGTTTACTGTTCTCCTTCATCCTGTTTACGGTTTTAGATTCCTTTTGAAGTTTGGTGATCTGGGTTTCCAGTCTAATCTCCCATCCCGATGTCGTCTGTCCATTCTTTTGGCCAGTTTTTTTTTCTCTTTTTAGTTTCATACGAATTGATTTTGCCCCCTCATATATCAAGTTGTTTAGATCTGTGATAGTGTCTGTTGGGATGTACGTGAGTACTCTGTTTACTTTCTGTTTTAACTTTTAACTTCTTCCAATCTTCGTTCCTTAGGGATGGGAGTTTGTTTTGTTCTCTGACATGAATCGTTGGATGTTTTCCACTTCTCTTGCGTCTTCCTCAGTAAGCTCTATGGTTTTGTAGTCTTCACCCTCTACAGTTTCTGTGTTTATGTTTTTTCCGTCTTCTTCCTGGGAGTTTTCGTCAAGTGGTGTGTCTTGATCTGTCATGCTATTTATCTTTTGTTTAATTTCCGTTAATTCCATCTCTGAGAACCACCCTCTCTTGAGTATCTGTCTTGCTTGATCTGCTATCCTTTGTTCCGTTGTATGGTAGTCAGTAGAAATGTCCCATAGATCTTTCATTCGTTTCCGGTATCCTCTTTCTATGGGGTAGCGGTTTTTATAGTAGGATTCCATTACCAGTCTGTTCTCTTTTGTAGTCCATTAATTTCTATGGATTTTTGGTTTATTGTTTTCATTCTTGCTTTTTTATGTTTAGTCCGTGTCCTTGTCATAGATGGAATGTGATGGATTACTTACCTTTTTTTTTGTCCGTGATCTTCTTCCTGAAATTAAAGGAGCCAATATTCGCAGAATGCAGACTGGGTCCCTCATGTTGGCCATCGAGAGAACACCTGCCCATCATGACACTCAGATCTTTCTTCTGAGTCCCATGGCGTTTGTTTGTATTTTTAGACATTTATCATGGTTTGATGTTTATGGCAACACCAGGCCCAGGCTTAGTTTACCTGGTATCCTGTCACAAGGATAGTGTTTCTCTCATGTTCATGAAGTTCTACGTGCACTATCACACATACATGAAGACACATTTACGAAAATAACTTTTTTTAAATAAACAGAATAAAAAAAAAATTAAAAAATATATAAAAAGAATTTAAATAAATAAATATGTTAATAAATAAATTAAATAATATGAATAATAAAAAATAATAATAATAATAAATAAATAAATTATATATATATATATATATATATATATATATATATATATATATATATATATATGATACTTAATTACTTAGTATAAATTTTCTAGGATAATAATATAAAAAGACGATAGATTCCCCACCCATTTGTGTGTGATGAATTGATGCCAAGTTATCGAATGTTCGGTCGAGATAAATAACGGAAACTTTTTTTCTTTCACGTGACTAATTACTTTGAGGGGGAGGATTTCAATTACTTTCAATGCAAACGAAAAGTAAAAATATTATCTCCCGACACCCGAAGTGAAATCTCAAAAGCTTGTTATTAGTTGACATTAAAATTCACAATAAATATAAATTTGTATATCTACCAAAAAGACGCCTTCAATCGTTGTTGTTGTTATTATTATTATTTACTCACTAGGAGTTATCACACTGGTCATCGTCAGTGATCACCCACTGCCAACAACCTGTGGTATTCCCTGGAGTCTGAGTGACAACAAGTCTCTTCAGACTTCCAGTATGCTCCACCTCTTTTCGTTCATCACCGCTGATGACCTTGCGGTATCGCAACAGCCACCTACCACCAATTTCACGGTGATAAGGGCCATTGGTCTCCTCTGGGGCCCGGGTGGCAACAAGCCTCCCAACAGTCCCAGAGCTGTCCGCGCTCTTCCAGTGGAGGTCTGGTTTGCGCTTTCCCTCCTCGACCCTCTGTCCATAATTTTCGTGGTGTCAGTCTATGCTTGCACCTCTCTCTCGCGGTTGTATTTTCCCCGGTTCTGTTGTCTTGTGCTTCTATGTGTTTGTTCTCCATTCGTTGCTTATGTGGGTTGGTTTCCGCATTCGAGGACATTTCTCAGGATTGTAGCTGTTTTGATCATTACTGTCCTTTGTATGGTCTCAGTTATCCCTTTGATTCCTATTTCTCCTAGTCTTTTCTCCATGTTTTTGGGGACTGTTCCTAGTGCTCCTATGATTATTGGTGTTATACTGACTTTCTTCATGTTCCATATTCCTTTCAATTCTCTGGCAAGTTCAGTATATTTGCTTCTCTTTTCCGTCTCTTTGATCTTCACTCTGTGGTCCGCTGGAACGGCAAAGTCTACGATTTTGCAGGATTTTTCTTTCTTGTTGATTATTATCATATCCGGTCTCCTTGCTGTTATGGGTTTGTCTGTTTGTACATTCATATCCCATATGATTTTGTGTTTTTCGTTTTCTAGTACAGTTTCTGGTTTGTGTTTATACCGTTTTTTTGCATATTCGAAATTCAGTTGTTTGCACATTTCCCGGTGTACTTTTTTCCCCACGCTGTCATGTCTGTTCTTGTATTCCTTTTGGGCTAGCTTGCTGCATTCACTTGTTATATGATTTATCGTTTCGTCTCTTTGTCCACACAATCGGCATTTGCTGTTTTCCTGGGTTTTATCTATCTTTGTTTTAATAAAGTTTGTCCTAATCGCATTGTTCTATGAAGCCGTCAGCAGAGACTCCGTTTCTCTGTTCAAGTGTCCTTTTCTTAGCCATGCCCAGCTGTTTTCATTGGCTTCATCGCTTGTGAGTCTCATAAAGCGTCCATGTAGTTGTTTTTCTTCCCACTTTTCCTTTCTCGCCTTTTTGTTTCTGGTTTCAGTGCTTCCGGAGTTGTTTGTTGGGCTGGTGTCTCTTGCTGTGGTGATCAGTCTTTCCGTGTTCAGGGTTACATATTTCTCCAGCTCTTTTTTGGTGTCTTCCACACAGTCTTCTATACTTACCAGTCCTCTACCTCCTTCATTTCTTTTCATGTAGAGTCTGTCCGTATCATCTTTTGGGTGCAATGCATTGTGCATAGTCATTAGTTTTCTAGTCCTGAGTTCTTCTTTGGTCCAGCCTATGAATGGTCCAGAGTATCTTATTAGTGATACAGCCCATGTGTTAATCCCTTTTACTAGGTTTCTGCTATATAGTTTAGTTTCTAAGAGTTTCCTTTTTCTTCGTAGATATTCTTTTCCAATCTTCTCTTTCATTTCTGTATATTTGATTGTGTCTGCTTCCAGAACTCCTAGGTATTTATAACTATCTTGTTCTCCTAGCGCCCTCATCTCCTCTTGATTATTATTATTATTATTATTATTATTATTATTTCATAGTAGTCTCAACTTTTGGATGCTTTTAGTTGGATTTTTCTTTTTTGAACATCAAGTCAATTCCCTTGACCTTAGACATTCAAGCTGTACCTTAACACTGTCGCTGTTCCTAACAGGCAAGCCTTTTGTAGAATTGGTAAAGAAATTGTCTCGTCAATCTGTTTAAGCCATTTATGGTGGCTTTTCGTTATGGTTCCAAGCGTTCCAATTACAACGGGACTCACCATGACTTCTTTACAATTCCATAGTCTAACTAATTCCCATTTTACATCTTGATATTTATTTTTTTTTGTGTTCTTTCTCCTGCATATCCTGTTCTTTCTCCTGGTATCGAAGGGGCAGGCTATATCAATGATTAAGCAAGTTCTCTTGTTTTTGTTTAGAAAGATTAAGTTAGGTTTGAAATTTTCAAGTACTTTATCAGTTTGTATGCGCATGTCCCAAAGAAGTTTGTCATTATTGTTCTACTGTACTACTTCTGGCTTATACTCATGCAACTTCTCATTGTGGTCCAATTCATAAAGTTTGCATATATTCCAGTGTAGTACCTGAAAAACTTCATCGTGTCTCCATTTTTTATACTGATGTTGCGCTAGCATTGGACATTCAGATACAATATGTGCTATGGTTTCTTCCCTTTCATTACACAATCGGCATATCGGTGATTCTGCAGTTTTGTCAATGTAATGTTTGATGAACCTAGTGTGGGTGGCTTGTTTCTGAGCTGCCATTAAGGTGCTCTAAGTAGGTCTTTTGAAATCACCCTGAACCAACCAATCCCAGCTGTCATTATCTCTAAATGAAGTATTCTTAAAGGATACACTGTGTAGTTTCTTTCTAAATAGTTTAGACAATTCTCTCATGTAACTTTTAATTCTTTTTCCCCCCAGTTCTTAGTATTTTCTCTCTTTAAACTTCACGAAAAAGAATTTCATTACTTTCATTACTTTGACAACCTTCTTCACAACCTTTTCACAACACTAAGTAGACCTCGACCACATTTCTTTCTAGGTAGATACAATCGATCTGCATCCACTTTCTTTGCAAAAGCTCCATAAATTGTAAGCATTTTCCGTGTTTTGGTATCCAAACATTTTAGTTTATCTACATTCCAGTCAAGTATACCGGTAGTATATCGAATGATAGCTACGGCCCTGATATTGATATCATAGAGTGTATTTCAACTGGAGATGCGATTCAAGAATAATCCTTACTCTTCTGTTGTACTCAGCTGTGACCGTGGTTTTTAATTTCCTTGTTTTTAAACTTATCTGCCTCCAGAATGTCCAATTATTTGTAGCCTCTCTCACTGTCTACATTCTTTATCAGATCTCTTGTTGAGAGTTCAAGGCCGTCAGAGTTCACAAGTTGACATCTTTTCATAACAAGAATGGCACATTTAGTGATGCCAAATTCTATTCGTATGTCGTCACTAAATAATTGAACCTTCTGCATTAGAATATCAAGTTAGGTTTCATTCTTTCCAAAAACCTCACGGTCATCCATGAATAGTAAGTGGTAGACTGTAGGAAGTCCTTTCCCAAGTCTATATCCTGCTTTCACATTACATAAGAGAAGTGTCATTGGGATAAAACTAATGACAAAAAAGCAAAGGGGAAAGACTATCACCCTGGAAAATCCCTCTCCTGGTTTTCACTCTACTTAATGCAAACACCTCCTGAAGTAAAATTGGTTTCCCAATTCTTCATGCTATTCTTTAAAGCTGTTTGAATGTTGAGTGCTATTCCGAAAATCGCCAAGCATTTGTGTGTCCATGAATGAGGCACCATGTCAAATGCTTTCTTATAATCAACCCACCCCATGACAAGGTTAATAGTTCTTCGTCTGTAGTTTCTCGGGATCATTCTATCAATCACAAGCTGATCTTTGGTGCCATGTGATCTTTTTCGATTATCTTTCTGTTCCTCAGGCAGCAATGTGTTTTGATCCAAATGACCATAAATACTTTCAGACAATGTGCTAATCATAAGTTTTCACATAACTTCACCTCCTTTTGTTTTATATTTTATTATAAAGACTGTAGCATCCTTTTTCAGCCATTTAGGGAAGCTACCTGTCGTACAAACGGCCATTTATCATTTCTGCAAGAAGTGGGTGAAAAGCCGGAAGGTTTTTTAACCAGTATCCTTGCACTCCGTAAGGTCCAGGTGCTTTCCAATTTGAAAGCTGTTTAATCTTCTTCTTCAGCATCTCAACGGTGGGTGTTATATTCGTTTGTCTTTTTACTCTAGAGGACACCTCCCTTTCAATATCTTTGATCCATTCTGCATCATCTTGATAGTTTACTTCCTTTTCCCAAATACCTTTCTAGAATGCACTAGATTGGTCAGCATCAGGTATAACGTCATTCTCTCTTTCAAGTCCTTCTAGTTGTTCAAAAAGGAGTTTCTGGTTCTTCTCAAACAATCTGTTTTGTCGATACTGTTCAATTCTGTCGCTGTAACGTTTAAATATGTCAGTCTTAGCCACAACCTGCTGTTTCATTTTTTCAATTACACATTTGAAACCTTTTCGGTGTATGTAAAACTTACGGATTAATCTTTCACTAGTGATTTGATTTTGTAGTTCACCATTTTTTACAGCTGGCACTTTACTTAAATCCTTTCTAAGTTGTTTTATCTGACCATTTAAACGTTTCCTCCACCAGGGCTCTTTCTTCACTTCTTTTTTCTGTTTTTCTACTCTGAGTAGATTTGACACAGTTATGGCAGCAGCTTTAATAACTTTATTACACTGATCAAGGTAATCATCATCATCATCATCATCATTATTATTATTATTATTATTATTATTATTATTATCTCACTGTGGTAGCATATGTTTACTAGTATATATATATATATATATATATATATATATATATATATATATATATATATATATATATATATATATATATAGCATAATATAAAATGAAATAATAAGATAAGGTGCGAATCAAATTTTATTAGAATTCAATTTTCAGGAAAAGTACCTGAAAGTCCTTAATTCATGAGTTTTCAAAAATAATTCTTTCCCTCAGAGGGCCATTAACGCAGTGACATCACTGCAAGTAATAAAATTAAAGTTTGAAAATATATAAAAATATATATAAAAATACATAAAAGTATATAAAACATCAAATATATCAGCACAAAACATACTTTTTTGTTAAAGCTATACAGTTCATCTAAGTCATACAATTTAAAACATATTCAAGAAAGATATCCAAGAGGTTGATTGAAAATTGATCCAAGTGGTGAGTAGCAAACTTAAAAATGAAAAAATTATCGAGGCGGGAAATCTGTCCGAAATCGATGCTATAAATGACAGTGAAAAATGTATCCAAAGTTTAAGCTAATAATTTTGTTGGATTAACTTATATATATATATATATATATATATATATATATAAGTGTTATGTTTGCTAATAAACAGCCGATTGTGACTATTTCTTGTTGACATATCGTAACCCTAAAGAAGGAGATAATTACTTCTATAAGAGGACAGTCTCATGACAACATCACTGACACTACCCTATCCCTCTGAATTGATTATTGCAAGCTAGTACGATAGTGTATCAATAGAAGTAATAGTATAGTTTCGGCTTCAGACAGACAGATACCAAATCTCTATTAGTAATAGAAGTACTGTAGAACATTAATAGAAGTAATAGTATTTTATTTACCTCCTCTCCGGGAGGTAGACACAAGGTCAAGGGTGGGTTTTGATGAAAGTGCTTCTGCTGAACGAACTTGATTCGAACCCGGCACATCCAGGTTATCAGTTTGCGTCGTTAACCACTGTCCGAAATACCAATGAAAATTGGTATCTACTTGTCTGCTCAATTCTGTCACTGTAACATTTAGCTTTACTATCTGTTTTATTCTGCGAATTTGTCAATTCTTTACTTCTTGCCATCATGATAATCTGCTTGCATGAATATTAATTACAGAATGTTTGATTTGTACTTTTAGGATAAATTTTCTACTGATATTGTTGGAACATGATAGAATATTCCGCTTGAATAATCTTGAACAGCGGTGCTCAACCAGGGTTCCCTGGAAACCCTAAGATTCTGCAAAAGTTCCTTAAGGGTTCCACAAAAACGAGTGAGATAAGCTAATGCTCTTTTGACATTTTTGTTTCATATGCATAATATTACGAAACATGCACAATATATTCTTGGTTATTGTAATATAGACATAATCATATCTAACCTACTTTGCTATTAACAAATATATCAATCATTGGGAATACATTTATGATATCTGTATGATGCCAGTGTGAAACTGCTTTCACTCACTTATCGACAGGACCTGTATGTGGCTGATTAAAGTAAAACATTTGCATGTATACGGATATTTGTTTTCCCCCACTATATATATATCTATAATTATCACCGGACATGTGTTTCGTCATCTTACCACACATCAGCGTGGCTGAACCTAGCGCAATTCGAAATTGGGACCCCAGAGACCTTACACTCTTCCACTGAGCCAATCCCCACTAATGGATGGAATGTATAGCTTTTATAGATGTCATTTATTTGTTTATTTCTATTTTAACAAATTCAACTATTGAAAGCATTTTACCTGAATGTTAAATGCAAATAATTTTCCCATCATTAATGTGATGCCCCCATATGGCGAGCGACATGTATTTTTTAAAAATATAATTATCCGCTCACACATGTTTCGTCATCTTACAACCTATCAGCATGGCTGAATCTAGCGAGATTCGCTACGTGGGAATAATTTATAAATAAAAATAAACAAACAAATTACATATGTAATGAAGGACTACCATACTTGATTGTTTGGGCTAAAATATATGTTTAATCTTTATTACTTTATTTATAACATCTTTCCCATTCTTCTTCTTTTCGTCTTCCTTCCTCTCTCATTAATCTCCCTCTTTCAGCTTTAACCTTTCTTCCATTTTCCTTGCAGACTTTTCATTGGTTAATTTGCTGCATAGAACGCCCCCCCTCCCCTGTAATAAAATGAGAAGAAGAAGGAAAGAAGTAAACAGTTTTGTTCTAATGTCAAATCAACAAACACAAATCTTGTAGTGTTTCACAAATGGCTTCTTTTTCTTCTTATCAATTCAACAAAAATCCAATCTTCTTCTTTTAAGGAATGAAATTTGTGAGTCTTTTTTATTTATATTTTATCTTTTGTCTTCATTTTTACTTAAAATCTATTTTTGTTTTTTTGTAAATATTTTTCTACAAAAGTTCAAGCCATAATAATTTGCAATTCTATTCTTTCCGTGATCCTCATTCGTCTCTGTATTGGATGCTTCACTGTTTACTGCAATCGAATGTCGACTTAAATCTACACATTTGCTGACCGATCTCGAAATATATAAGACGTAAACATGTTAGGATGGTTTTTATGTTAAGCATAATTTTAATAAAAAATATGTTCAGCATAATTTGAATATTGATTAAATAAACATTTAATTTGGAGGGAGAAAATGATCTCCAATGAAAAACTGTAGATTCATGAGAATACCTGTTATTCAACATGACAGAGTCAAAAACAGATTCACAAATCAATTATATCTGGGTTCATACCATAAAACTTCTTTTTTAAATGTGGTGGCTCTGTCTGTTTATCTATTCGGTGATACAATTGAAAATAAATCCCTATTCCAAGATCACACGCAACATTTCACAAGTAAAGTTTTTTTTTAAAATCCAATGATGATGTTAATTTTATATTACAATAAAATTGTGGAGTCTGCGTTCGCACTTGACATCCATAAACAGTAAAAAACAATGTTTACTTTATTTTTTTTTAATATTGGAAATAATAGAAATGAAAAACTAAGAATAAAAAGTATAAGATATGGCTATGGGCTAGCAGCAGGAATACACTCACAGACAACATCATGGCGTTTGCATTCCAGTTAATTATATCACCAAAGATTGAAAGTTTAAATCACCTCAAATAATTTCCCTAACAAGTATTTTTTATGAGTTTTATCTCTATTTAGACAAACTTAGAGATGTGTACATGTTTATATATTGCTATGTAAAGAATCCACTTCTAAACTAATTACCCGATCATTATGAATACGGCTGCTATGTGTAAGGGTTTGTAATGTAGGATATCTTTTGTTCAATTTAGTTTTATAAAGAAGGGTCAAGAGAAGATTGAAGCCCTTCGTGAAAATTCAGATACTTCCGATTTTTGTGAAATTTTAATGAAATTTTTATAATAGTTATAATAGTTATAATAGTTATAATAGTTATTTTAGTTATAATAGTTATTTTAGTTATTAGACATCGATTAATAAATATTCCCCAGGTTTCAGTATCTTTAGAGTATTTTAAAGGTTTTTAGGGGAAATAATATAGGCACAACCTCCCATTTGAAAATTACAATATTTCAGATTAGCATTAAATTTGATCCAGTCATTATACTCAAATTAAGTAAGATTCCCTAGATTTCAATTTCTTCTTAAGACCCCTTATGCTTAAGCTATAAAATTTAGACATTTTCCAGAATCAAAATAGTGTCATAGACTTTGATCAAAATTAGAATAAATAATTCTAGGCATAAGGTTTAATAGCATTATATCTTAATCTTCGTAAAGGGACATAAAAGTGGTGCAAAACTGTTCTGTTCAGAGAATTAATGTTACTCTTTTTACGGGGGCGAGTATTCTTCTAGCATCATCTATAAATATATTTACCGATTAGGGGAATGCATTTATCTCTCTTGACATTTATGTGACAAGATTTCTATTGTCGAATACATCGAATACACTCAACGTGTCCCTCACTTTTTGTAGATAAAAACAAACAGCGATTCAGTTGTCAAAATAAAATGAAAATAGCAATCTTCAAAAAAGGAAAAAAAGGAAAAAAAAGAAAAAAAGGAAAAAAAGAAAAAAGAAAAGAAAAAGCAGTTGATAAAAATTAGTTGTTTTTTTTAAATTAGGAATTAAGTTATTTTATGAAAGGGGCGCGTGGGAAAATTACTGTTTGTCTTTTTTTAGGAGCACAACTCAACAATAATACTTGAAGGTTGCCGTTAAATAATTATTCAAGTCAGAAATTGCTTTCTATTTGTCAGTTTCAAATCTTAAAAATTACGTTTAAATAATAAATTCATGTAAGTACGTATATAAGACGGCAGTGATATCTGGACGTCAGCGAAGAGTAAACGTCTCTACTTCCTACCGGATCCCTGTTAAACGCAAACCACGCGGCGTATTCTTAATTTAGTATGTCCTATGTAATTTAGGATATAACACTTTTGTATTGAGCTCATGTGATTTCTGGAGATTTGAATTATTGGTCATCGTCTAAAGATGACAATTCTAACTAGCATTTATTATCTATATCATAATTATCTATATCTTATTATCTATATCATAATTGAGAATTGTCTGTCTATCTGACTATCTATCTATGTATTTGTCTATTGGTCATGTATAGGCTCCAAAAATCTCGACACAATTGCCTCAATGTTGGCATGAAAGTATAGAAAGTGGACCATGGGTTTACTTTCGATAGCCTCCTAACTCTTGCTTCCCTTATTTTGTCTTTTAGTTCTTACATTTCATGAGCGATGTTTCTGACAAATGGGGAAGAATTACTGTTTTCTGGGTCGGAATCTACTCATCTGATACTTATCGTTTGCTAGTTTTTAACCTTGAAGTAGATTGTTTTCTAGCCCCTTACATGAAGTGGCAGTTTCCATAAAAAAACACCCTTTAAATGCTGGATATGTCATAGAGGTTGCCAGTTTGCCAGAATAGCTCAGATAAATAAATAAAAAACAAAGGGGCTGTGTCCTGAGGTTGTTTATTGATTGCCAACCACACAGGAAGTCCTGGAAATCAGGGGCAGATAATTGGACTAACGTTGAGGATTCAGAGATTAGCTAACGGAACTTAATTAATACAACATCTAACACAACAGTTAGTAACAGTGTTAATGCTACTACAACTACTGCTACTACTACTATTACTAGAAAAACAATAAACAAGTATAGGCTCCGAAACTGTTAGACAAAATGGCACCAAATTTAACACAAAACATCCTTGAGATTCTGAGTGTGGTAAAAATGTTAATGCTACTACTGGTACTAAAAAATAAGCATTTATAAACTCCTAAACTATCAGTCCGAATTACAACAAATATGGTATAAAGCTCGCTTTGTATGACGGATGTGTCATGGAGGGGGTCAGAATTCTATTACTACTTTTATTATTAGCAAAAATAACAACAATAACAATCATGGAAATAATCATAATAATAATAATAATAATAATAATCATAATACTTGACTCCAGGAAATACCACTGGTTGTTGGCGGTGAGAAATCACTGACGATGATCTGTGTAAGAACTCCTAGTGAGTACAAATAATAATAATAATAATAATAATAATAATAATAATAATAATAATAATAATAATAATAATGATAAAATAATAAAAACAATGATTGGTCCCCACGCAGATTTCTGTATAAAACAGAGATATTGAACGACGTGTAACGAACGAGTGTCGATTACAATAACAAAAAATAACAAAAATAATGTATTTAAAAACGATGGAAACCCTTCAGTTGAGATGCTTATTGATTGCCATGCAGATTTCTGTATAAAACCAAGTAATTTCTCGCACTGTTGTTCATAGTGGATAGCTCACTATTGAAATTGTTGCAGCTGATAAGTTATTTGATTTAATTGAAAAGCATCTTCGTTTTTTATTATAAAATAAGAATGTAATAATAGCTGTGGTAGTAATAATGATAATCATATAATTAATGGTGATGATTATAATGATAATAATAACAATTATCCCAGCCACGAAGCAACTGACATAGGAGGTTAGAATCTCCAGCAAGGCATAGCGAACGCAACATCTCTAAGGATAGCAAATACCTGATGGCATGCAAAGGCAGTTGTAAATGCCAGTTTAACATCTGGCATGGTTTAACTGCATTTCATGGCCAGGATTGGGTCGTCAGCTTTGGATAGCAACTCTCCTAGAGATGGTATCCCAATAAAAATACTAGGTAAGGAAAACCTTTCACAAACCATGACTCATATTATTTCAATATGAATGTTCAAAATTATTAAACCGAAAACGACATATGTGGGTTCAGAATGTCAAGTACAGGCCCCACGTCCGACAGGGGGAACGAACGAGACTTCCCAAGTCGTCATCCAGCAAAACCCTTGAACGCTAACACTAAAACTAGAACTAATTGGACGAAAGCCTTAATAGAATTGTAATGGAATGTTACTAGAATAGTGATCCTCTTAAGAAACTATATAGACAGCGAATGCACCAAAGCTGGAATGAGCTGGGCCTGTTTGAACTATCAGAACAAAACCTTGCAGGACAAGCCCGGGTGATTAGAACTAATGAATGGGTATCTGATATTGAAATTGAAGAACTAAAAGAGAAATTAAGAGAGAAACTTAGACAAGCTTGGGGAGATAAATAAACTTCATGTAGTTGAAAGAAAAGTCTATGGTAGAAACAATAACACACTCTAAGAGCGAAAATATTGTAACTAATGATAATCAGGCAGTTCCACAGATGCAATTGTAAAACATATGCTAGAACATAAATTGACAGAAGATAGTGATATTTTCAGATTGTTAGACGAGAAGCTAAGAGCTTGCAATTAAGAACAGCCGCCGAACCTGAGATTTGTTAATAGTAGAAGACTTAAAACTTTCACGGCCAAAGTGAATAATGTCTTGCACTTTTTATTAATAAATAATCTTGATCAGTGTAATAAAGTTATTAAAGCTGTTGCCATAAATGTGTCAAATCTACTCAGAGTAGAAAAACGGAAAAAAGAAGTGAAGAAAGAGCCCTGGTGGAGGAAACGTTTAAATGGTCAGATAAAACAACTTAGAAAAAAGTGCTAGCTGTCGAAAATGGCGAACTCAAAAGTCAGAGAACTAGTGAAAGACTAATCCATAAGTTTTACATACACCGAAAAGGTTTCAAATGTGTAATTGAAAAACTGAAACAGCAGGCATAGATAAGACTGTCAAATTTAAACGTTAAAGTGACATAATTGAGCAGTATTGGCAAAACAGACTGTTTTAGAAAAACCAGAAACTCCTTTTTGAACAAGTAGAAGGAATTGAAAGAGGGAATGACGTTATACCTGATGCTGACCAATCTAGTGCATTCTGGAAAGGTATTTGGAAAAAAGAAGTAAAGCATCGAGATGATGCAGATCAATGATATGATTATCAGAAAGCATCTGACATGGTGCCTCATTCATGGACACACAAATGCTTGGAGATTTTCGGAATAGCACCCAACATTCAAACAGCTTTAAAGAATAGCATGAAGAATTGGGGATTTTCCAAGGCGATAGTCTTTGCTTTTTGTTATTAGTTTTATGTCAATGACACCTCTCTTATGTAATGTGAAAGCAAGATATGAACTTGGGAAAGGACTTCCTACAGTCAACCATTTAGTATTCATAGATGACCGTGAGGATTTTGGAAAGAATGAAACCCAACTTGATACCCTAATAAACACGGTTCAAGATGTCAACTTGTCAACTCAGATGGCCTTAACTCTCAACAAGAGATCTGATGAAAAATATAGACAGTGAGAGGGGCTATAAATAATTGGGAATTTTGGAGGCAGATAAGTTTAAAAACAAAGAAATTAAAAACCAATTCACAGCTTAGTACAACAGAAGAGTAAGGATTATTCTTGAATCGCATCTCCACAGTCGAAATACAATCTATGCTATCAGTGTCAGCGCAGTAGCTATTATTCAATATACTGCCGGTATACTTGACTGGAATGTAGATAGATTAAAATGTTTCGATACCAAAACATGGAAAATGCTTACAATTTATGGAGCTTTTGCAAAGAAATGAGATGCAGAGCGATTGTATCTACCTAGAAAGGAAGGTGATCGAGGTCTACTTAGTGCTGATAAGGTTGTGAATATAGAAGAAGGTTGTCTACATAAATGTATTTCTGAAAGTAATGAGATTCTTCTTTGTAAAGTGAAAAAAAAGTAAATACTAAGAACTGGGGTGAAAAAGAATTAAAGGTTACAAAAGAGAACCGTTAAAATTATTTGGAAAGAAACTACATAGGGTATTATTTAAGAATATTGCATTTAGAGATAATGACAACTGGAATTGGTTGGTCAGGGGTGATTTCAAAAGATCTACTGAGAGCACCTTAATGGTAGTCCAGAAACAAGCCACCCGCACTAGGTCCATCAAATATTACATTGACAAAACTGTAGAATCACTGATATGCCGATTGTGTAATGAAAGGGAAGAAACCATAGCACATATTGTATCTGAATGCCCAATGCTAGCACAACATCAGTATAAAAAATGGAGACACAACAAAGTCTCTCAGGTACTGGAATATATGCAAACTGGACCACAATGAGAAGTGGTATGAGCATAAGCCAAAAGTGGTGCACGAGAACAACAATGTCAAACTTCTTTGGGACATGCGCATACAAACTGATAAGATTCTTGAACATTCAAAACCCAACTTAATTTTTCTAAACAAAAACAAAAGAACATTCTATTGATATAGCCTGCCCCTTCGATACCAGTGGGAAGGAGAAAGAACACGAAAAGATAAATAAATATCAAGATCTAAAATGAGAATTAGTTAGACTATGGAAATATAAAGAAGTAAAGGTGATTCTCGTAATTGGAACGCTTGGAACTATAATGAAAAGCCACTGTAAATGACTTTAACAGATTGACGAGACCATTTGTTTTCCAAGTGTTAAGATACAACTTGAATGTCTAAGGTCAAGGGAATTGAGTTGTTGTTCAAAAAAAGAAAACTCCACTCAAACTAAAAACATCTAAAAGTTGAGACTACTATGAAATAATAATAATAATAATAATAATGAACCTTTATGGGTTAAAATATACTGATATAAATTCAATCCAATTTAGCATAAAACACTCTTAACATAAAAGCGAGTTCAAAATGGAAATACTACTACTAATCATCATCATCATCATCATCATCATCATCATCATCATCATCATCATCATCATCATCATCATCAGTGAAGACAGCCAGCTTGCACAAAAGGAATATAAAATTCAACATGACTGAGTTAGGAAGGCAGTCCAACCACTTCACTTTGAAAGATACAAATATAAACGGAAACTACTATTTGCAAATGAAAGACATAAAATCATATGCGATATGGAAATACGACCGAAAAAACTGATCACAGCAAATAGAAATAAAACTTGCCACATAGTACATTTTGCCGTCCCAGCAGATCACAGAATAAAGCTGAATGAGACAGAACATGTAAATGAATACATAGAACGTACCATAGAGCTAGAGGGAATAGAGCAAAAAGAAAATTACCATAATACCAAGAATTGTAAGAGCACTAGCAGCAGTTCCAAAAAACTTTCATGTTTTTATTTATTTGCAAAATTTACGCCATATTGTTGCTATAGAAACATAAATAAAATCTTACCTTTGGAAAAAAAATGCAGTAATTTTTAATAAAACGTTTAGTTGATGACCAGAAATGTTTAAAACACAATTTTCAGCATCAAATATTGATGTCCACTTAGTACAATCTTTTTGTTAATCGTTGATAATTATTTCCTTTATTTTGTTAATTCGTTTTATTGACTTAAAATCTCATTTGTTATTTTTCATCTTTTGGTAATTAAAATATTGACTTTATTGAGCGTCCATTTTGTGAAGGCCACCATAAGATAGTTGTATCTTTTCTATTCAATCTGACTCGTTTCCACCATTTCATCTTCACTCAATCATTCTTGTTTATGTTTTCATTGAAATCAATATGCATTCCTCCGTCTTTTGATGCTGCCAATTAATCGGTTGGAGAAATCAAGTTATTCTCATCCATAATTAATTCGATACATTTCAAGGATCAACCTGCAATTCGATCCAAGGTTTGAAAATGATTGAACACCCAATGTTCCAAATAAGCTCAGAACTGTTGACCTGTATTTTGTTGGATCAACACACGAGAAACTTTATTTACATTTTTTAGCAAAATAAATTTTGATGGATTTTTTTAGTTTTCATGTTGTATGTTTTGTAAAATGTTTCCATTAGAAACTGATCAGTGTTATGAAGTCCCAAATGAGAACTATGTTATATACTCTCCCCAACATCTCCACTCAAAGGGGGAAGATGTTCCATTTGTCTTTTTCAGAAGGCTAGTATATTCTTGAAAATGGCAATTTAAATGTTAAACAAGTTTTGTCATTTACTTCACTAAACTACTTAACAAAGAGTTTCATTTGGTTAATCTTCATAGGAGGAACCGGGGAATCTTAAAGCCCCTACTTCTAAGGAGCTTACACGACGTGTAGCTTAACTGAAATTCCAGCAGCAACTGAATTTAATTTCAATCTTCAAATCCATCTGATGTCATATGGTTGAGCTAACTAATCAATTCGGGTCTTCTAAATTAAACTAGGCTTCATGCCATGTCAATCATCCAACATAAACAATTGCAACTAGAGAACTATCTCTACATTTTACTTCAAAAGTATTGATTACTGCTAAGGAATATGTAACTTTGTATGAATGAGTCATTTTCTCTAATACTCTAGAAGAAAAGTCAGAATCCAGCTCCTTCCCCAGATATGGGTGAACTAGTAGAGCAGACTAGACTCTCAATCCTTGGTAGAGCCACTAGTCTAAGATAAATACTTGCACCTGGAGAATTATATGAATACTTTACTTCAGAAGAACAATAATGCCAAGGAATATGAAAGATGAAAAAATACCAAACTTTTTGTGTTACATTTGTTCTATATTTTTAAGGTGAAATCTACAACCTCTTAAGATTAAATCTGTATCTGTGAAGATATGAATGTACAGAAGTTCCCATTCATTATATGCTTCTTCAGATTTATATTAAAAGCGTTGTTATTGGTCAGTTATTCATAGATAAGTTTGGAATAGCATTTTTGTTGGTCTGTTACACTTCAGTTTGAAATAGCATTTTTGTTGGTCTGTCACACTTCAGTTTGAAATAGCATTTTTGTTGGTCTGTCACACTTCAGTTTGAAATAGCATTTTTGTTGGTCTGTCACACTTCAGTTTGAAATAGCATTTTTGTTGGTCTGTCACACTTCAGTTTGAAATAGCATTTTACAACCACTCTTGTTCTCTGTTGTATTATACTTTTTCAATTAACTTGTTTTTCTCTAACCTACGAATTCGTGTTTTCCTTCCGGACCTTTTACAGGCCCACAACAACTGGAGAAATCAACAACAAATTCATCCGACAACGTCCTAGTTTTAAAAACTGGCTTTACCGACGGGTCAAAAAAAAAACACGTAAAAGACCAACTTATTTTCCCTCAAAGAAGAAAAGTCAGTGATATTTTTTATTGCTATTACAACACTGTGTTAACAAAAAGGGGATACGCGATGTGTTCTTTTCTCTTCAAAAGAGAAAAGTCCTGCCGCCGAAAGAAAAAAATTAAAACCTTATTTTTTCTGTTGACTCAAGTGCGACTGTAAACTCTACGGTTACGTGAAAAGTGATTTTTTTGGTCGAAGTGAAAAAAGGGTTTATACTCTCTTACTCTTTTTACAACTAAGATTACGTTAGCAGCGTAATATAAAGGATGACCATCTAAAGTCCATATTCGATAAAGCCACATCTAAACATGTAAGATTTTAAACTAACGAACGCAGAACTCGTGAAATACTAAATGCAATAGCACCAAAATCTGAAGAAAGACAACTAAAAAATGACGAAAGATTTCAAAAGCGAGAACAAAATAAAAAAACTACTGGAACAGAAAAAAAGAGGCAGAAGAATAACTTCTGGAACAAAATAAAGAAGCTGACGACAGGCTACAAAAAACAATATCGCATCGGGGTCAAAATACTAAGAATGTAAATGCTTTTTCGCAGAATGCAGTTTGGAGTGCAATTGACAATTTCACTTATTTCCCAGACGAGGATGAAACCTTTGCTTCATATTTCAGAAGGCATGAGGATGTATACAAAATAGATTGTGCAAATTGGGAAGACTCTAAAAAAGTTCGCTCTGAAAAGTAGGTACTATCAAATATACCAAATTCGTTTACTCCGGAAAACTAGCAACTTGACGTATTCTGAAGCGGTTAAACTTTTAACAGAATTATTTAGCCCTAAAACATCTCTGTTTCATAAACGGTGGAAGTGTTTGAATTTAGTCAAAAAAGGTGGCGAAGACTATGCAACTTTCGCGCCAATCGTTAAGAAACACTGTATGATTTAAAATTAGCTGAACTTAGCACGGATAACTTTCAATGTTTACTTTTCATGCAAGGACTTGTATCAGGAAAATACGCAAAAATCAGACGTAGCGTTCTAAACAAGTAAGAAAATGAACCAAATTGCACATTGCAGAAATTAACCGAAGACTTCCAGAGATTTGTAAGTGTTAACCAAGATTCTAAAGACATTGCGCACACAAGAAAAGTACATCAGAAATCACATTTGAACTCTCTTTAAAAACAATTCAAAACAAGAAGAAGGATTATTTTCACACTCCTATAAAAACAAGCCAGCCCAATAAAAACAGAATAAAGTACCGCCTAACCCTTGTTTCTGTTATGGATATATTCATTGTGTAACGGATTGCCCATATCGTTTTAAAACCTGTAATAAAGTCGGACACAATAGTTCACATTGCAGAACGAATAGAGGAAATAAAACTTGGCGGCAGAATTCTGAGAAAATATGTACATGTAAAAATCCTGAATAAAAATGTATAGTTGCCATTAGATTCTGGTTCAAACGTGTCTATTATCAAGATGCATACATGGAGAAGGTTAAATAAACCGATCTTGCTAAGAACCAACAAAATAGGCAATTAAATTCGAGGGTGAAATTATTACCTACATTACTTTAAACAGAACTAAAAAAGTAAAAATGTTCGTATGAAAACATTTGTTTGACTCAGACTTGATGCAACAGTTCGACCTATGGGGGTTAACAACTAACATTTTTGGGCAGAAAATAAAAAATCTGACGACCGAGTCAGAAAAACGAAAGAGGAAATTTGTTTCAACCATTAAAAATCGTTTGAAATGGACTCAAAATAAATTGTCGGCAGAAATTAAAGCACATAAGTACACAAAATTCATGCTGAAAATAACTAACACGAAACGGAAAGAAATCAAGTAATTTTTTGGATAACCAATTGAAGGTTAAAGAAAGTGAATTCATGGTTCCACAGCTGGAATCGCTAAAGTTGCAACTCAAAGATGTCTTAGAAGAGCTAAAGACTATAAAAGATAAGGTGACTTGTCTTGAAGTTGAATGCCAAAGCAAAGAAGACAGTTTTTCAAAGTTTAAAGATGGGCTCCAAAATCAAAAGTCTAGAATTAAAAAAAACTGGAGAATATCAAATCTTATTTTGATAGAGGCATACAGTTCTCTCATAAGAGACATTTAAATACATTAGGGAACGATTATCGCGTGACACCGACAGCACTCCACAGGAAGCTTCCCTTATTTTTTCTTTAGTCCTCACATTCCATGAGCGATGTGTCTGACAAAGGGGGAAGAATTGCTGTTTTCTGGGTCGGAATCTATTCATCTAACATTTATTGTTGGCTAGTTTTTGACCTTGAGTTCGTTACATCAAGTGGTTTCATGTCTTGTCAGGAGCGATGTCCATAAAAAAATGTTATGGTTACCAGATACGACACTTTTGACATAAAGTTACTCCAAGCAGTCTCAGAATAGCGGCAATCCCAAAAAGGAAACGATACTGTGAGTCCTGAGGAGGTAAGTCTTGGGAGGGGTGTTATGTTACCTTACCTCTACGGACTACTTGAAGTCTTTCACTCACCATAAATACTGGGAGCACCTCCTTCTCAGTGTTGGAACCACACCAGTCTATAATGGCAGTCAAGACTGACGTACAACAACTCTTGTTCTCTGTTGTATCATACTTTTTCAATATACTTGTTTTTCTTTAGACTCTGAGTTCGTGTTTTCCTTCTGGACCCTTTACAGGCCCACAACAAAATATAAATATCGCTTCTTGAATTCTTAGGTTGCCAATATTTCTTTTATGGACCTCGATACTTACAGTTATCTTTTATTTCCATTTTGACATATAAATATGTGTTTTCTAAAAGAAGATGTTTTTGTGTTGAGGTGTTCTTTACTGCTGGTATGTAGTGGTCTGACCAGGCTACTGGTGTAGAAGTCTTCACACTTGTTGCATTGTATGTGGTATATTGCATATTATGCTGGCAGATACCCATGGTTTGTTATTATGCAAATGCTGTTGTCTGTGTGTTGTTGTCTTTGCTTCAGGTAACCTTATAGTCAGGGCGCAGAGTGTGCTAATTGTATATCTAGTCTCCATCTCTGCAGATAATTTTGTAATTCGTGGTGATTATTTCCCCCATTGTGGTAGCCTAAAAACAGGTGTTGAATGACGTTTGACACATTTCGTAGGTTTTCTGAGATGATTTTCCCCCATTGTGGTAGCCTAAAAACAGGTGTTGAATGACGTTTGACACATTTCGTAGGTTTTCTGAGATGATTTTCCCCCATTGTGGTAGCCTAAAAACAGGTGTTGAATGACGTTTGACATATCTATTTCGTAGGTTTTCTGAGATGATTTTCCCCCATTGTGGTAGCCTAAAAACAGGTGTTGAATGACGTTTGACATATCTATTTCGTAGGTCTTCTGAGAGGATTTTCCCCCATTGTGGTAGCCTAAAAACAGGTGTTGAATGACGTTTGACATATCTATTTCGTAGGTTTTCTGAGATGATTTTCCCCCATTGTGGTAGCCTAAAAACAGGTGTTAAATGACGTTTGACATATCTATTTCGTAGGTCTTCTGAGAGGATTTTCCCCCATTGTGGTAGCCTAAAAACAGGTGTTGAATGACGTTTGACACATTTCGTAGGTTTTCTGAGATGATTTTCCCCCATTGTGGTAGCCTAAAAACAGGTGTTAAATGACGTTTGACATATCTATTTCGTAGGTCTTCTGAGAGGATTTTCCCCCATTGTGGTAGCCTAAAAACAGGTGTTGAATGACGTTTGACATATCTATTTCGTAGGTTTTCTGAGATGATTTTCCCCCATTGTGGTAGCCTAAAAACAGGTGTTAAATGACGTTTGACATATCTATTTCGTAGGTCTTCTGAGAGGATTTTCCCCCATTGTGGTAGCCTAAAAACAGGTGTTGAATGACGTTTGACACATTTCGTAGGTTTTCTGAGATGATTTTCCCCCATTGTGGTAGCCTAAAAACAGGTGTTAAATGACGTTTGACATATCTATTTCGTAGGTCTTCTGAGAGGATTTTCCCCCATTGTGGTAGCCTAAAAACAGGTGTTGAATGACGTTTGACATATCTATTTCGTAGGTTTTCTGAGATGATTTTCCCCCATTGTGGTAGCCTAAAAACAGGTGTTAAATGACGTTTGACATATCTATTTCGTAGGTCTTCTGAGAGGATTTTCCCCCATTGTGGTAGCCTAAAAACAGGTGTTGAATGACGTTTGACATATCTATTTCGTAGGTTTTCTGAGATGATTTTCCCCCATTGTGGTAGCCTAAAAACAGGTGTTAAATGACGTTTGACATATCTATTTCGTAGGTCTTCTGAGAGGATTTTCCCCCATTGTGGTAGCCTAAAAACAGGTGTTGAATGACGTTTGACATATCTATTTCGTAGGTTTTCTGAGATGATTTTCCCCCATTGTGGTAGCCTAAAAACAGGTGTTAAATGACGTTTGACATATCTATTTCGTAGGTCTTCTGAGAGGATTTTCCCCCATTGTGGTAGCCTAAAAACAGGTGTTAAATGACGTTTGACATATCTATTTCGTAGGTCTTCTGAGAGGATTTTCCCCCATTGTGGTAGCCTAAAAACAGGTGTTGAATGACGTTTGACATATCTATTTCGTAGGTTTTCTGAGATGATTTTCCCCCATTGTGGTAGCCTAAAAACAGGTGTTAAATGACGTTTGACATATCTATTTCGTAGGTCTTCTGAGAGGATTTTCCCCCATTGTGGTAGCCTAAAAACAGGTGTTGAATGACGTTTGACATATCTATTTCGTAGGTTTTCTGAGATGATTTTCCCCCATTGTGGTAGCCTAAAAACAGGTGTTAAATGACGTTTGACATATCTATTTCGTAGGTCTTCTGAGAGGATTTTCCCCCATTGTGGTAGCCTAAAAACAGGTGTTGAATGACGTTTGACATATCTATTTCGTAGGTTTTCTGAGATGATTTTCCCCCATTGTGGTAGCCTAAAAACAGGTGTTAAATGACGTTTGACATATCTATTTCGTAGGTCTTCTGAGAGGATTTTCCCCCATTGTGGTAGCCTAAAAACAGGTGTTGAATGACGTTTGACATATCTATTTCGTAGGTTTTCTGAGATGATTTTCCCCCATTGTGGTAGCCTAAAAACAGGTGTTAAATGACGTTTGACATATCTATTTCGTAGGTTTTCTGAGAGGATTTTCCCCCATTGTGGTAGCCTAAAAACAGGTGTTGAATGACGTTTGACATATCTATTTCGTAGGTTTTCTGAGATGATTTTCCCCCATTGTGGTAGCCTAAAAACATGTGTTGAATGACGTTTGACATATCTATTTCGTAGGTCTTCTGAGATGATTCCTTGTATGTTGGGTAACCATTAGTTTCTAACACTTGCAGGAAACATGATGTGTGAGTGATCTTGTCTTCCACTTTTCTACATTTGTCATCGATACATGTAATTTCGTTTTCTTTACATCCTCTAACAAGGAGGAGTGATTTGTTGTGGAAAAATATCTCATACATAACTGATAAACCCACATTCAACATTTATGTTCAAATTCAAATAACTTATTTAATCAGTTTCACTGCTATAACTACATTCTGACAATAATAATCTTCAATTAACAATTACACGAAGCGTTTCTTTTGAAAAAAACATGTTGATTTGAAAAGATGTATCCAATAACAACATATAAACAAACAAAAATAAACTCTGATCACAACTTCTAATTTTCCTTTGAAGAAGAGATTTATCTAATTTATTTTACCTGGCATCATCCAAGTTGACAGACATGATCTTCCATGAACGCCTTCAAATATCTCGTTTCAACATCATCAACAATATTGCTGCACACATCAATACGATGTGCTCAAGTGGCGCACTACCATCCTCATCCTCATCCTCATCCTCATCCTCATCCCCTGTGACTGAAAAATCAGCAACCATTTCACGTCGAAGATATACCGGACTATTGTGAGACCTGTCGTTTTGTACAGCTTAGAGTGCTTACCGACAACATTATGGAAACCAAAATGCTCTGCTGGATGTCTGGAATTACACTGGTTTACCACGTCTGCAGTGAGGATATCCGAAGGCGCTACGGCATCACATCGATTGAGGACATAATGAGGGAATAGAGGCTCAGATTGTTTGAACAACAACAACAACAACACCATTGCAAAACTTGTCTTTGCATTAGAAGTTTCCGGGAAGCGACCGAAACGAAAGCAGATGATTAAATGTGCAAACATCCTGCACAAGGTCTCTGTAAGATCGGCTTCCACAGAGACCAGCAAGTCTGCGATCGTGTCAAGTAGAGACACAGATCCATCGTTGCAGACCTCACCCTAGCTTTGGATTAATACATAACAAAAAGGAGAAGAGATTTGACTCGAAATGTTGGTCATTTCAAAGATGGAAAAGAAAACTAACAGAAATAAACGCAATTTACCTTATGTACCTATAGTTGGATTTTATGGCATGTCAACCCTTGGGTTACTTTATGTTAGAACCGAATTTAATATTAATAAAAAAAGAATAATATTTGTATTAGAGGCTGTCGTCACAATGCGTTAAATTGTCATCACAAGATTGTGATGCCAATTTAACGCATTGTGACGACAGCCTCTAATACAACTATTATTCTTTTTTTATTAATATTAAATTCGGTTCTAACATAAAGTAACCCAAGGGTTGACATGCCATAAAATCCAACTATTTATTAAAGCTAGAGGGAATCATGAGTTCATGCCTTTCCCAACAGTATTAGTGCATGATTTAACACAATAAATGAAATAGGATTTGAACTGGGCATAGGAATGCTTTCTAGTAGGCCATAATCTAAAGGCATATCCAATAAGTCAATTCTCTAACTCCTAAAATCCAATGATAAGAACACTAGAAATTTTATCATAATTACGCAAACTTTTTGAATCCCCATTATTGGCCGGTAGACATAAAAGATGTAAGTATAAAAACCGTGCAATCTAATATATGAAATATTGTCAGCCAGATTTTAAAAGTTGGACCTAAATAGCATTTAATTTTCATTTGTTATGTTTTTACCAATTTATTGGCAATAAACTTACATACTTCGCTACAATTTAATTTAAAAAAATAGTTAATCTGGTTTGGCAGTTTTCTAATATGGAGACATTTTTAAATAAACACCCGAAAAGAAAAAAACCAGCACAGAGGAATAACTGTTATTCTTTTAGTAAGAATTATCGGTTCTTATTTGCTTTTTTGCTTTAATACAAATCATAACAAAAAGGCGTGATTATAAAACAGAAATATTTACAAAAAAAATGTAATGTAATTGAACCGAAGCAATGGCGGTGAGTACAGCTTGCACTTTATAACTTTATAATTTTATAACTGTTCGTTTGCAAGATTTGGCATTTTTATTACTAGATAGGTACTACCGAGTAATGATCAATTTCATCTTTTGCTTCAGATGGTCGGACACCGTTGAAATACTGACACCAAGTGCCTCTGCCACTTTAATGGGGGTTTTGTTCAACAGTTGCTTTCAAATGTTCATTTTCAAGAGTGCATTGCCGTCCTTATCTTCAAAGCTCTCATTACCACTATAGAATTTATGAACAATCTTTGTATTGTTTGATCATTTGCAGAGGCTTCTCCTCATGTTCTGTTGATATTGGAGGCCGTTTGGGAAGGAGTTGAAACTCAAACAATAAAAGAATATGCATTTATTCTTTTTCATCTACTTTATTAAAAGCTTATATGCTTCAAAATTGTATAGTGAACATTTTTGAAAGCCTCTTTGTATTGTCCAATCACTTGTGGACGATTCTCCCCATTCTCTGTTGATATTGGCCACTGTTTAGGAAGCGTTATCCCCAAGTTTGAACCCATGCAAGAAAAGTAGATGCATTTGTCATCTTCATTACTAAAGGCTTTATGTTTCAAAACTGTATTTTGAAATAAATTAGTGGACATTTATTAAAAGGTCACCCATATCAATCATTAAACATGTAAAAGTTTGTACAAAACATTGCAAAAATAACAACGTAAATCAACTAAAAATCGGTCAGTATTTTCCGAACAACCTGTTTATTTTCGTTTTGCTTTGTCTGTTTGATGGCATGCCAACTCGTTTTGACTTATTAAATGTCAAAACACAATAATTAATTGCATACAATTAGTTGAAAATAAGTCACTCTTTTACTAATTGTTGGGGTAAAATTGTGGGTTCATACCTTTCTTAAAGCTATTCAAGGTAAACCATTTCCTGCACAGTCTATTGTCAAGAAAAAGGCAAAGACGACGAGAAACAATGCCGGGATAAGCAACGTGTCCTCCCATATAAAGCACTTAGTATTCCAAAAAGGTCACCCATTTAACACTAACCAGGCTCAATGCTGCTTAACGTCAGTGTTGTAATGGGAACCCGTGTGTCAACGTGATTATGCCATATAAAGCTATTAATGTGCGGTTAAACACACTAGATTGGATAGCTGATTTCATAGTCCACATGTGTATCCATTATGCAAATTACACATGCATAAACTATTACGGTAACAATACTGAAGATGAAGATGAACATTGCAACAATGATTTATTTAACGAAGTCTCGCACTAGAATTGCAAATAGTTTTATTGCAAACTAGTGTCAATGATGATTAGTGCATTTAAATCCATTTTTAAATTTTCGTCTAAAAAGAGTGGAATTGTTTAAGAGAGTTGAAAAATGTAAGACTGCCAACATGCCCATTGCCAGTCTTGACCAATAGATTGCCATCAAACCTAACGCCATATCTTTCACATCAATCCTTGAAAATTGCCAAGCGAGAAGTTCGAGGGAACTTAACTGAAAAATATTAATAAATGTTCCATAGGTTTCACGAACGTTTTCGATTCTTTGTCGAATTATCCTCAAGTGTCAAATGAACAAAAAAGCTGGAGAAAGAAGATAATTTTTTAAAAGATGGCAAAGAAACGCGCATAGAACCTTTTTCACATTGTTCCAGGAAGTCGTTGACGATTTAAATTCAGCAACCCTGGATGGCATCACAGAATAAAATCGCATTACGTTAAGCATTTTAAACGTTATCGCATTATGTTTAAAATGCTTAAAGTAATGCGATTTTGTTCTGTGATGCCATCCAGTGTTGCTGAATTTAAATCGTCAACGACTTCCTGGAACAATGTGAAACACGTTCTCTGCCGTCTTTTTAAAAATTCTCTACTTTCTCCAGCTTTTTTATTCACATGAGGATGATTCGACGAAGAATCGAAAACGTTCGTGAAACCTATGGGAGATTTATTAAATTTTTTGATTTTTTATTTTTTCAATTTTTCTGATGGTCTTTTTGACCATCAGAAAAATTGAAAAAATAAAAAATGTATAATTAAACAGACGAATTCTGTTATTTTTAACAATGTTGTCATAAATGAAAAATGCTGCCTAAATACACAAAATATAGATGAAGAATCGAACACGTTCGTGAAACCTGTGAAACCTGTGAAACCTATGGAACATTTATTAAGATTTTTGATTTTGATACAAAAAACACCATCAGAAAATTTTTTAACAATATATATATATATATATATATATATATATATATATATATATATATATATATATATATATATAAATTATATTATATTGTATAAATTTCTTTAGGGGAGAATAAAACTTTATGTTCTATCTCAATGGTGTACGACTAGAACTCTTAATTGAACATCATGTAAACTTTAGTTATTCAGAGAAACATACATTTCAATTGTTTCTGTCTATTTCAAGAAAATGTGTTTTCATTATATACAATATATGTATCATGAAAATATATGTTTTTAAAATAGGCAGTTTGTAAAACTAATGTTTATATGATGTTATAACTTTTTGTTTTTAGCTGGGGATGGGGCATACTATCGGATGCCAGTCATTCACCCGCTATTTCAGACACTCCAGCCGAGAGATTTTAAGAATTTTCTAACCGTCCCTTTAACTACAATTGTTTGTACCTCTCTTGCACTTGATTCACCGGATATATTCGCCGGGCAGTTTTTTACATTTTTTTTCATGAGTCTGGTTGCTCCTATAATTACTGGAATGATGGAGATCTTCCTAAGATTCCAGTTTCTTGTCGTACATAATACCTTGGTATTTCGTTATCTTTTCCCTTTCAGCTCTATTTAAGCTAACATCATTAGGGAAGCTGACTTCAACTAGGGTTGCTACTTTCTCCTTTTGGCCCAATATTTCTATGTCAGGTTTAACAGCTCCGTTTTCTAGATATGTAGTTGTAGGGATTGCATAGTCATAGTGGATGATGTATGACTTATTTCTAACTGTTCTTTCTGGTATATGTTCCCAGGACTTTCTGCTACACTGGATATTCAAATTTTTACAGATGGTCCAGTGAAGATATTTACACATTCTGTTGTGTCGCATTGTATAGCAGCCATCCACTAGCAGAACCTTACAACTGGATGTCAGGTGGCTCACACTCTCCATTTCTGTGTGGCAGAACCTGCACTTGTTGTCGTTACTGAGATCACTCATCTTTTTAAATGCATTGGTCATCAAGCCTTGATCTTAGGCAGCCATTATCATTCTCTCCTGATCATAGTGGAACGATCCTCTTTGCAGCCAGTCTACAGAGCCTTTCTTATCTATATATTCCTGGGATAATTCATCCAGAAAATATTTGGCACATTGTTGGTTGGCCCATTCTTCCAGTTTTCTGCAATGGAATGTCTTGCTGTACTTCTGGCGGCTCTTCCGGGCTATTTCCGTAGCAGGCTTATTTTTCGTTTCTGCTTCATTTGTAAGACAACCCTGTCCAAAATGTTTGGCCAGTTTTGTGATAGAGGTTGTTCTACTGGCTCTGGTTTCTTGCTGTTAACGTACCATCATAAGGTTTGGGTTCTTGGAGCTCATCAGATATTGGCCGATGCTCACAATAGTAGCTCGATGTTGATGGTCAATTTTTAAGAGACCCATACCTTCCACTTCTATGAGCCGATACAGCCTTGGTAGACACTGGTGTCTATACATTACTCAATGCAGTGTCAACATTTTCCTCGTTTTAGTGTTTAGTCTGTGAATGTCTTTTTGTAGCCAGTCAATAATGCCAAAGCTGTATGTTATCACTGGTAAGGCTAGTTGGTTAATGGCAGTTACTTTGTTTTTGTTTGTCAGCTGTGTTTTGCAAAATTTTTTAACACGGCGTACATATTCTCTGCCAATTTTTTACTTTCATCTTGGAATGTAATATATATATATATATATATATATATATGTGTGGGTATGTGTATATAGGCAGCATGTTTTCAATCAGGCAATATAATTGTATATAAATATATGGTATGAATACAGCCAAAGTGTGTTTATATATGTATATATATATACATATGTGTATATATATATATATATATATATATATATATATATATATATTAAGAAAAATATTATTAAATAACACAGAATTTTTTGATTGATGATACCTTTAAAAAGATTTTTTTTTAATTTCGAATCGTCCATTTAGTATTTCGGTCAAGTTAGTGTATATCAGTTCCATTTTTCTGCATTTATTCGTGAGTACTTTCGATTTGAATCATCAAATCATCATGATGCAGAGTTAGTCTTTCAGAATTTTTTAGTTTGTTTCTAAGTTTTTAAGTTTTTAATAATTTTGTAAGCAATGGTACTTTGTCGATACAACCACCAAAATACGAAAGCCGAAATCGAACTATTATTTGAAAACATTGTCAAACTAGAAAATTGACAAAAATCACCATAAATCCCGGAATTAAAGATCTACTCAAAGCTAAAGCCCCCCCCCCTCCAAAAAATAGGTATCATAAAAAACAAAGATCCACTACAATCTAAACTTATAATTTAAGGAACGTCATACCGCTGGTTTAACTTAATATTTTACAAGCACATTTACAGGACAGAATACCGACAGAGCGCCAGAGTACATTTTTTATATCTTTATTTCCTCATTTCAGTGTATGAGCGGAAAGCAGATAACTAATTTCAAGCGAGCAAAGATACATATTACTTTCTGTAAACTCCCCCATCCATGTTTTGCCAAACATACATTGTCACCGATCTTGATTGTCTATTTCTTCACCCCAATGAATAACGCACCCTTTGCTCTAAGCACATCCAACCTTATCAACAATATCGACTGTGAAATCTTACACCGAAGCAAAAGAACACCTACACATTCAGTCACGTGACCGACATCTATATAGTCTCCTAATTCGAAGACATAGACACAGTTTCACAGTTTATCACTAGTCGTCGATCGGGCGACACCAATGAAGAAAATGAAAATGAAAAAGAAAAAGGAAAAGAAGAAGACGAGGACGACGAAAAAAGGAAGAAAAAGCCTGTATTGTACATAGAATATTGGGCAAAAGCGCTCCAAAGAAAGTACATTTTCAAGTCAACAAAAAGCTGATACCACGATACCTACATAAACAGATTACAAATTCCTGAAGCCATTTACATTATAACTAGGCATCCTACAATTAATAATAGTAATTACGAAACTAGTCACAAAATTTTACAGTGTCTAGCGTCGTAATTCTTAACCGTTGAACAACTTAGTTTTGAATTTTGTACGCGCATTGCACGTAATAACGTTCGCATACAACATCTCATCACTACAGACTCTTATTTTAAAGTTGTAAGTTAATTTATAAAAAAATCAACAGTAATAGATAGGGTTGTAAACACCGATTTCTATCTCATCATTACAGACTCTTATTTTAAAGTTGTAAGTTAATTTATAGAAAAATCAACAGTAATAGATAGGGTTGTAAACACCGATTTCTATCTCATCATTACAGGCTCTTATTTTAAAGTTGTAAGTTAATTTATAAAAAAATCACCAGTAATAGATAGGGTTGTAAACATCGATTTCTATCTCATCATTACAGACTCTTATTTTAAAGTTGTAAGTTAATTTATAAAAAAATCAACAGTAATAGGATAGGGTTGTAAACACCGATTTCTATCTCATCATTACAGGCTCTTATTTTAAAGTTGTAAGTTAATTTATTAAAAAATCAACAGTAATAGATATGGTTGTAAACACACCGATTTCTATCTCATCATTACAGACTCTTATTTTAAAGTAGTAAGTTAATTTATAAAAAATCAACAGTAATAGATAGGGTTGTAAACACCGATTTCTATCTCATCATTACAGACTCTTATTTTAAAGTTGTAAGTTAATTTATAAAAAAATCAACAGTAATAGATAGGGTTGTAAACATCGATTTCTATCTCATCATTACAGACTCTTATTTTAAAGTTGTAAGTTAATTTATAAAAAAATCAACAGTAATAGATAGGGTTGTAAACACCGATTTCTATCTCATCATTACAGGCTCTTATTTTAAAGTTGTAAGTTAATTTATAAAAAAATCAACAGTAATAGATAGGGTTGTAAACACCGATTTCTATCTCATCATTACAGACTCTTATTTTAAAGTTGTAAGTTAATTTATAAAAAATCAACAGTAATAGATAGGGTTGTAAACACCGATTTCTATCTCATCATTACAGACTCTTATTTTAAAGTTGTAAGTTAATTTATAAAAAATCAACAGTAATAGATAGGGTTGTAAACACACCGATTTCTATCTCATCATTACAGACTCTTATTTTAAAGTTGTAAGTTAATTTATAAAAAATCAACAGTAATAGATAGGGTTGTAAACACCGATTTCTATCTCATCATTACAGACTCTTATTTTAAAGTTGTAAGTTAATTTATAAAAAAATCAACAGTAATAGATAGGGTTGTAAACACACCGATTTCTATCTCATCATTACAGACTCTTATTTTAAAGTTGTAAGTTAATTTATAAAAAAATCAACAGTAATAGATAGGGTTGTAAACACACCGATTTCTATCTCATCATTACAGACTCTTATTTTAAAGTTGTAAGTTAATTTATAAAAAAATCAACAGTAATAGATAGGGTTGTAAACACACCGATTTCTATCTCATCATTACAGACTCTTATTTTAAAGTTGTAAGTTAATTTATAAAAAAATCAACAGTAATAGATAGGGTTGTAAACACACCGATTTCTATCTCATCATTACAGACTCTTATTTTAAAGTTGTAAGTTAATTTATAAAAAATCAACAGTAATAGATAGGGTTGTAAACACCGATTTCTATCTCATCATTACAGGCTCTTATTTTAAAGTTGTAAGTTAATTTATAAAAAAATCAACAGTAATAGATAGGGTTGTAAACACCGATTTCTATCTCATCATTACAGACTCTTATTTTAAAGTTGTAAGTTAATTTATAAAAAATCAACAGTAATAGATAGGGTTGTAAACACCGATTTCTATCTCATCATTACAGACTCTTATTTTAAAGTTGTAAGTTAATTTATAAAAACATCAACAGTAATAGATAGGGTTGTAAACACCGATTTCTATCTCATCATTACAGACTCTTATTTTAAAGTTGTAAGTTAATTTATAAAAAAATCAACAGTAATAGATAGGGTTGTAAACACACCGATTTCTAACTCCAGCTGATGATGATTTGATGAATCAAATCGAAAATACTCACGAAAAAAAAAGAAAGAAAATGAAACAAGAAACCCTACAGAAATTATATACAGAAATTTGACCGGAATACCAAATAATATTCGAAAAATTGAAAAAATAAAAACGTCTCATCAAACAAAAACCTCCGTATTATTTAATAACATTTGCCTGAATATATATATATATATATATATATATATATATATATATATATATATATATATATATATATATATATATATATATCCTTTGGCTGTACTCATGCCATATTTTTATATATAATTACATCGTGCTGCTTGGCATTGTATTCCCTTTGAAGGATTGTGTGGTTATGATGACGCTGACATTTCTGCAAAAGAAACTCGTGTTACGTATTCGGCCACTTAAGCTTTATTCTTCATTTACAAAGCAATCCATTAGCATGGAACATTTACGACTGAATCTTACAAATCGTCGTTTATAACAAACAAAGGAAGAAGAAAAAAAGAGAGATCAATGTATACAAATAAGCAACAACATTCATGTTTAAATATGGGGAATGCATCGTCCTAAATGAACAATACACATGAAGAAGGTCGTAGATAAAATATAAATAGCAGTATTGATGAGGACAATAGTCCGAAGAAAAACAATGAAAATAATACAAAAATCAGTGACTCATTTTTCCTTAGTAGTCTTCTGTTAGTGAAGGAAAACTCTTTCTGGACTAAGGCAATTTAATTTTTTGTCCAATCAAGAATTCCCCCATTTTGGGAAGCTGGATTTTCCCCACATTAAAAACCGACCTTGTGTCTAACTCTACCCTCATGGGGAAGCAAGTAAATAGAGGCATATGAATCCTAATAATATTTTTTGTTAATTTTATACAATTCATCTAATAATGTCGTTGTTCCTTTTCTAGTATAATCGTTATTACCTGTCACTCCTTATTAGGAATTATAGATTCTCACCCACATAAAAAGAAAGTATTTTTTGTGGCATATCAACCCTTTTTTGGTTATTATTAAATAACCAGAAAAGGATTGATATGCTGAATCCAGTCATTTTGGTAAAATATTCTATGCTCCAAGTTCTTAATATCTTCAACTATGTATTCATGTTTTTTGCCTGTTATTAATGATGTCAATTTATGCGTATGTCTTTGGATGCAGTTTCATGTTATACACAGGATAGATTCTATTAAAACCATAGATCAGACCCCCGACAGGTCAGAGTGAACCGGGGAATATTAAGATTTAAGGGGTGACTTAACTCTCGCTATACTCCTCAATTTGTGAAAGTGAATCACTGAAAATACATGATTTATATAGATATTGTGCAAGATGTATGCGAAGAAAATGTGGTATGGGGATGGTTATCTATGATCTGATGTTAATACTTGTTCCGCCATGATGAGTTTGCTGATTATTGGAGATAAATTATAGAAACCGTTACGTTTTTTGATGTTGTTGGAGTTAATGATGAGTGCTGCTTCAAGGATACTAGTGTAGATATTTATTTAGGTGTGAGCTTCTATCCATAATTACTATGCCCCTCCTTTATCTGACGGTGATATGATAATGTTGTTGATATTGGCTAGAAGATTTAAAGTGTCTATATACCTTTTAGGAAGAGCTGAGTCATTAGGTAGAGTTAGTGGTTGTAGTTGAGATGATTCCTTGTATGAAGCCTTTTTTAAATCAGTGTCCTCATGTCTGTAGTTATTTAAAACCGTGTTAATGGTGATATTTGAGTGTATTCCAGTCGCGCATTTCAGACCGAAACTGAGAGCTTCAGTGTCCAAATTTGACAGTCCTTGAGTGATGAGGTTATGTATGAGATCTGAGCGTCCCGAGGTTTTCCACTTGTGGTTTGAGATTAGTTTTGTGAGTTTGTTGAATCTTCTGATGGAGTTGTTGATTTATGTGATTGGGTTGGGAGTTGTGCCGTTTCGTAGTAGGTTGGTGGCCAATGTTCTGGCCTCCTGGAACAGGCAAGCGCTTTAGTTTTTAAGCAGGTTTGCGGATGATAACAAATAGGTGTGAATGTAGTCAGGGAAAATATGCTGGGATTGTTTTTAAAATCTCAAAGTACTTGTGGGTATGATTTTTTCTTCAATGCATCTCAGCAAAAAAGTTCTGTTGTGGAAGTTGGCTGCGATTATAGTGCTTTTGCATTTTCGCAGCTTTTGCTGGAAAGTATGGCTATCCATTTCGACAGAATGAATAAAGATAGGAATAAAATGATCCGACGTAATGGAAAATGAAAAAGGAAAGTCAAAAACTATATTATTTATGTATTCATCAACGTTTCGTCTTTATTGTGAACCTTCCTCAGGAAGAAAAAAATGCAGAAAAAAATAATCATACAATTATCAAATTTGATCTGCCCGAGGACGGCGAGCCTCAGGCCAGACTGTGATTGAAAAGAAATTAAAACAAATTGAGACAGGCAAAATAAGCTGTGTATTATCAGCAGCAGTCAATGGAGCTTTTTAGGGAGGGGGAGGATTGGTTGGTTGGATATGAGTTTGTTATCTTTAACCTTGAAAGACATTGTCTGGGGCACTGTCTCCAAAACGAACGTTTAGAGCAAGGAAGTGGAGGAGGGCAGAAGTCTGAACGCATTGGCCCGTTTCGAATTAAAAGGGAGTAGTAAGGAAAAATGAATTTCTATGTGCTATGTAATGGCGTGATTAGTTTTAGAAACGCAAATTCTGATGAAAATCGAAAATGTTGTAAAAAAAGATATCTTAGTTTATTTATGTGTGAATGTATTTATTTGTGACACACTTAATAAACTAGGAATTTCCACCATACTAACCACATGACAAACCATAAAACAGACAACAAATTTTGCAAAACATTGGTATATACAACATCCCATGTAATAATTGTCATCAAATATACATAGGAGAAACTCAACAGGAACTGCGGAAAAGGCTCGGTGAACACAAAAGAAACATTAAAAATAGCAACATCCTTTAACGCGCTTTTCTCCCACACTGCACAACACGACCACTCATTTAACTTTGAACAGACTAAGATCATTAAGTTCATATCAAATAAATCTCGACGCAGACTTCTTGAAGCAGCACCTATCACAAACTCCAACACAATCAAACAACAGAACGGTTTCTATAATTTATGTCCGATAATCAGCAAACTCATCATGGGTGAACGAAAATTAACATCAGATCTTGGATAACCACCCTGTTATGGGGCCGGAATGAAAATACGGACACGGGGTTTAGGTATAACAAGTATATTGGAGAAAAGTATATACAACAGATAAACAAGAGCAGTGGACCGTCTGTCCTGACTGCCAGTGTAGATTAGGGGTTGTACAACACCGAGTAGCGTAATGCTTCCAGTATTTATTGAAAATGGACGAGTCCAAATGTTCGTCATATGTACGGCACCATAACACTCCCTCCCAAGCCTGACCTCATCAGGAGTCTAGTATTGTTTCCTTTTTAGATTGATGCTATTCTGAAGTTGCTTGAGATAGCTGTATGTCAAAAGTGTTGTTTTTGGTAGCCATAACTTCTTCCTGGATAGTGCTGTCAGTTTTTTCCGATAGTCGTTCCCTAATTTGGTTTATGTCTCTCTTATGAGAGAACTGATGGTCTTTATCAAATTCATATTTGATATCCTCCAGCTTTACAATTCAATTTTTAATTTTATATGTCTGACTTTTTAGCACATCTTTAAATTTTGAAAAAAATGTCGCCTTTTCTTCGACATTCAACTTCAAGACAAGTCATCTTATCTTTTATAGTTTTTAGTTCTTCAGAAAACTCTTCGATTTGTAACTTTAGTAATTGTAGTTCTTTAACCCTGAGTTTACTCTCATTAACCTTCGACTGATTATTCAAATAATTTGGCTTAGTTTCTTTCAGTTTCGTGTTCGCCTTTTTCAGCGTGCATTTTGTTTCCTTATGTGATTTAATTTCTGTCATTTCTGCTGGCAATTTATTTTGAATCCATTTCATACGATTAATGGTTGAAACAAAATCCTTTTTTGTTTTTCTGATCTGGTTGTTAGATTTATTTTCTTCTGGCAAGAGCTTTTGGTTGATAATCCCCATAATCTGAATAATTGACTTAAATCTATGCCAAATAAATTTCCTGTGTCTTTTAATATGTAAATTTTTACTTTCTTCGTCGTTCTGTTAAAAGTAATGTCGGTAATTATTTCACCTTCGAAATTTATTTTTTCACCACTGTTCTGACAATTTTATTGGTCCTTTATATGGTCGGTTTTCCCAACCGTCTTCATGTCTGCATGTTAATAATTGACACGTCTGAACCTGAATCCAATTGTAGTTTTACTTCTTTTTTATTTAAGATTTTAACCTGAACATATCTCCTTATAATATTATCGCCATGTTCGATGGTCTTTATCTGCGTTTTATTTCCTTTCATTGTGTCCAATTTTTTAATAAATCGGGCAGGTTTGAAAACGAAATGGGCATTATGTTACCCAATGCAGGCTTCCACATCGGCTCGGCGGTAATTTATTTTTTATAAGACTGGCTTGTTTTAGGGCGTGAAAATCCAGTTTTTTGCTTTTAATAGTTTTTGGATGAGAGTTGAATTTCGATTTTTGATGCACTTTTCGTATGTGTGCAATGTCCGACTGTTCGATGTCTCTCAAATCATGCTTAAAACTAATAAATCATTAGCAGTTCTCGGCTAATTTCTGCAGAGGTAAGTCCGGTTCATTTTCTAATTTATTTAGACCTTTACCCCTTATTTTAGCGTTTTTTCTTGATACCAATTCTTGAACAAATGATTCAGTATTTAAAATTATCAGCACTAAGTTCGCATAATTTAAAGTCGTCGCAGTGCTTATTTACTACTGATACGAACGTTAAATACTCTTCGTCGTCTTTTTTTTATCAGGTTTAAACATTTCCAGCGTGTGTGAAATAACAAAATCTTTGGGCTAAAAAGCTCCATTAAAAGTTTTAAGGCTTCCGCAGAAATCAAATCGCTAGTCTTTCGAGGCAAAATGAAATCCACGAACTTAGTATGTTCGGTGGTGCCTAATTTCCTAAGTAACAGACGAACTTTTTTAGAGCTTGCCCAGTTTTCGCAATGAATTTGATATAAGTCTTCATATCTTCTAACATACGAAGCAAAAGCCTTCTCCTCATCAGGGGATACGTGAAGTTGTTGATCGCACTCCACACGGCATTCTGCGAAAAATCATTATCGTTTTCGTTACTTTGGCCTCTAAGCGATATTGTTTGCATTAATATCTCAATCTTTTCGTCACCTTCTTTCCTGTGGTCGAAAAGAATTTTGTCAGTGTCTCTCTTTTGCTCTATAAGTCTGTCGTCGGCGTCTTTCTTTTGTTCGAGAAGTCTATCTTCTGTCATTTGTAGTCTGTCGTTTGCTTCTTTTTTTTTGCTCTAGATGAAGCCTTTGAAATCTTTTTTGAGTTTCACGTTGCTGTTCCATTTGAAATTTTACTAATCCTGCAATAGTAGCTTTAAATTATTCTATATTTTAAAGGGTGTCCTTTTATGTTAGAAAGTAAATGTTTCCTTCCGGGTTCAGCTTGTTAAAAAAGTTATTTTGCTAGATGCAATCTTAATTGTAAAAGAGTATAAAACCTTTTTTTTTTCGATTAAAAAATCGCTTTTTAGTACGCTTTTACCGGCACTAAAATGAAGTGAGGAAAGAATATTTCTATTTCTTTTGTATATTCTGTTAACCATACTACACATGAATGTCAGTAACCTACCAATAACTCTAAGTCCAGAGTTGTTGCCAGTCAGACTTAGGGTTAATGTTAAATCATTTTTAAACTGTGTTTAATGAATGAAACACCAATAGCAACTTATGGGTCGGCTATATAGGATGTTTTACTGTCTTTGAAGGGGTGGATGTCGACAAAAAGCTATAAAATACTTTCAGAAGTTTAAAAGTATGCAGGTCAGTAGAAAAGTAAATTTTATAGTGTTTGCCAGCACTTATTTGTTGTAAACAAAAAATAGAAGTGAAAACACATAAAAAGCCGTTGACAGTTTTGTTAATATTGAAAAGTTTGGAAAATAACGCTGAAATCTGAATGATTTACGTCAATGAAATAGGATTTAACAAAAGGAATTGTTAAACTGCAGTAGTGCCCATTTTTTATTGGGGGCAAACTATGACGGTGTGATTTAAAGATTTACTGTAAATGTATTTAAATAAATAGTATTTAAGTCTTCCGAAATATTTTGAACGTTCACGCGTAATCGCCTATTTAAGCAGAATCTTTAGTTGTACGAAAATAAATTCGCCGAAATCTGAAGAAATCGAAAACAGTACTAATTCTAAATAAAGCTTTTAGTGGTAAAAGATTCATTGCTTATTTTCAAAAGTCTTACTCTAAGTGGCCCAAATACTCCGTTCAATGTTGTGAAATCGTTAAAAGATGAAGTCATTATGTGCGTGGATTGGATAAAGACAGAAAGTTTTCTGTTTAGTATTTTCTGTAATCAAAGAAGAAAGCATTAGAATAAGTATTTGGACGACGTAAATAATCATTCGTCTAAAATGATATTTTAAAAACGTGGGGAAAAACCTTACGATGTAGTTATTGTTGTCGGCATTTTGTTAGAATTGATTATGCTTGTCTGTGTGTTCGTTTTTAAACTATGCCCTTGTATTGTAATGTAGTAATGAATCGGAGTAAGAATGAAAGAATACTATTCTGTTATTTTGTAATTTACCGGTGATCTGTGAAAGTTTTGCCTATGTAAAGAAATCACACGGTGTCGTGTGTGGAAGGATTAGTGTATAATTAGAGCGAGTAAAATGGCGCGCTGCCTCCTCTTTGTAAGTTATTTTTTTTGCAAGTAAGTTTTTCCGGATTAAATGTAATAATTAGAGAATGGATTTATTGTAACTTTATATTTTGTAGGAACGCACAGGTGGAACTGGGTAGTTTGCCGAGCGGATCAGTTTAGTCTGTGATGCATGTAGTTATTTTCTTACTCTCGTCAAAGTTACAGGGAAAAAACAGTCTACTTTATATAGAAGATTAAAATCAGATATGCATATTTGAAGTTTTAATGAGGTTCTACCATCATAAATAACTTAGAGGTGGGAGTACATAGATATTCGGTACATAGGGTGTAACATAGAGATTCACGATCACTTCCTCTGTCTTCACCGGAGAATTTTGTACATATAATATAAATTTCATCAAAGTATATATATTTAGAGTTTTAAGTAGGTTATGCCCTCATAGACCCTTTAGAGATCCAGGAGCACTTCCAATGTCTTCCCCAGTAAATTTTACATAAAAATATACTTTTAGATTTTATATGTAAAAAGACACTAATTCAGAGAGTTTTCTAAAATGTCAGCTTCTTCTGACTATATTAGGGGGTGAAACAAAGAAAAGGAAAAAAACCGACACCATAAAGATACATGTAATAAAGGTGAAGTCAGAATAAACGCATCAGAATATTGCAGGTATTAAAATCAGTTCGATTGTTGAGGGTTCGGGTCAACCAGAGCTATTACATGACAATTTAGAAATAATAAAAAATATGGCATATTCGTTCTTGACCATATCAGTTCCAGAAATTTAACACCAACAAAAGTTTCTGTGTACGATCGTTTCTGAGACAATGATTTATTGATTAAAAAGTCTCATCATCATCAGCAGCATAAATACAAAGTCCACTACAATTTTAAATCAGCAAAAATAAGCAACACCCTTGCTGTATTTTTTCAAAAAGAGAAGTTGCACCGAAAAAAAGGGGGATGTAGTATTTACATTTTCTTTATGATGTTGAAGTTCTGGAACTGATGTACTGAAAACTGAATATGTCAAAATTTGTTGTCTATTTCTAAATTATCACATATATATATATATATGGAGAGAGAGAGAGAGAGAGATTGTTTAATATATGGAATAGTAGATAGTCATGCAACAGACTAGTAGAAAAATATAAATACATCATTAAGCAGAACCTATATTTCGGTCGATTCAAACGACCTTAATTATTTGATGTAGATAAGCTTTATAGAAAACAAAACCGGGGCTTATATAGAGTGGAACATGAAGAGTGATCTAGGGGGGATGTAGGCTGAAGAGAAAGTGGGGGAAATATAGGTGGGTGTTGTTGCATGAGCAGTATGTAGGAAGAGTAATGGGTTGAGTATGTAAGAAGAGGATAAGCAAATATAGGATATAAAGCGGGGTGGAGGTGGGGGTGACAGGTAGGTGGGTGTTGGTGTGAGCCGTGTACATGAGGGAGGAGTGATGGGTCAGGTATGCAAAAAGAGGATTCAAATCCTGCCTGATTATACGATTCAAAAATTATATTCCTCAACGGCTTGGATTTTTAACATTTATGTTATCACGGCTAAAAGGATCCTCGTGGAAAAAACTGAATAAATTCTGATAATGGATGAATTCAACTCTTTCCCAAATGGTTGGATCATTCTACTATTCCAGAAAGTATCTTCTACCTGTTAAGTGTCAAATACCTTGTAAGATGGAGTACTGTTGCCACATCTGGGGAGGTGCCGTTCAAAGCGCCCTGTCCTGCCTTGAAAGAGTACAAAACTGACTTCGAAATCTAGTGGGGGGGCGTCCTATTCTCTGTTTTACAGCTTCTTTCTCATAGAAGATAGGTTGCTAGTCTTTCTCTACTCTATCGTTATTTTCCTGGTAGCTGAATATTTACATATTTAGAAAGATAATTCAATGAAGAAATATTTTTTAGTTGTCAGACCAGTTTTCCAATAAAATCGACCAAACCTCTTTAATAAATAGTTTCTATATTTTAGCTATGCCTTTTTTTTTGTTTTTTAACATACTATTTTTTTAAATATGACCTTGAAAGTGAAATTTAATTATTATGGTGTTTTTTGTCCATTAAATTTGTGATGAAACGAAATTGTTTTGAAACTATAACTAAAATCGAGAAGCTACCATGTAAAACATTCACAACAAAAACTCGTCTTGCTACAACCACTGTAAATAATTTTTCTTTCTTCGTCTTCGAGAAGAGATAAGTTTTCTGGTCTAGAAAGATCAATCGAACAATACAAAAACAATCGGAGCAAAACATTCATTGCTCGATAAATCGATCAATTCAAGCCGATTTCAGTGACCCATTCTACGAATGAATCAGTTTACCTCGCCTAAAAAAGACAATCATGTTTAGAAATGGCAGCCATTTTACAATGTGGAAAGAAAATGAAAAATCATCAAAACACAGATAGCATGTTTATAAAATCAGCCAGCACGCAGATAGGGGAGGGTGCTGATTAAGTAACGAATACAAGGAGGTAAAAACTGGCTATTTCTTGTGGGTCTAGTGTGCGAGCAAAGAGGAAGAGAGCATCTTTCTAACCAAATCTTTTATGAAATTATAGTGATTTCTTTAATCGTATTTAAAAAATGTCGTTGTATTGCATTTTTGGTATCAATAGAGATCGATAAATAGTAAATAAAAAATACAGACCAACGAAAATGCTATTTCAAACGTAAGCATGACAGACCAACGAAAATGCTATTTCAAACGTTAGCATGACAGACCAACGAAAATGCTATTTCAAACGTTAGCATGACAGACCAACGAAAATGCTATTTCAAACGTTAGCATTACAGACCAACGAAAATGCTATTTCAAACGTTAGCATGACAGACCAACGAAAATGCTATTTCAAACGTTAGCATGACAGACCAACGAAAATGCTATTTCAAACGTAAGCATGACAGACCAACAAAAATGCTATTTCAAACGTTAGCATGACAAACCAACAAAAATTCTATTTTAAATTTAAGCATGACAGATAAACGAAAATGCTATTTCATATTTATGCATGACAGACCAGCGGAAAAAAAAAATCCCTTTTCTCAATTGCAGCAATTAAGCTACATAAGTCAAGATCGACACCAAAAAAAATGTGTTTAATTACAGAATTGATTCAACCATTTGATTTTCCATTAAGAATTATTTGAACGTGTTTTTTTTTTAAAAGTAATTATGATATTGAGGCTAATTCTATTCTATTCTTGGCCAAAAAACTAATTTTGTTAATTAAAAACATAGAGTATATCAATTGACATTTGTACATAGAACAAGTGATCTTGTTTCAAGGTCTTATAATTTGATGTAAGGATGAATTTAATTTACTTATCTATGCATGGGTGGGTGGAATGTTTTGCTAGAAATATAAGATCTTCGGTTTAATTTAAATAGCTTTGATTTACATGCTTGAATAAATTTAGGTCGAACTGAAGAAAGACGACGTTCAGTTTGTAATTCAATTTTGGTTTTCTGCTAATCAGAAAACAGTTTTTTTAAACGATCAGTTTGTAAAAACTTTATAACTAAAACATAATAAATGTGGCTTATCTTAATCATCCATGAAAATAGGATAACATGTTGACGTTACTCTATTTCCATGGATACTCAAATCATCAGATGTGCATTCATCAAATCGCTAGTATTTCACTTGGGAAAATGAACACATGGGTTTATACCTTTTTAATTGACTTTGTAGCACAAACAGAACTTGAATATAGTATGTCGAATCCATGACTATAGCCATTAAACTACTTCTACAGAAACACACACACAATATACATATATATATATATATATATAGTTTTATTCATTAAATAAATATATATAGAGAGAAATATAATGTTTCTTGTTTTTTTCAAAATTCTATAATACAATTCAAAAATCGTTTTCTTAAGGATGTGCCCCTTTCCAATTCCTATAAGCGTCTAAAATGTTCACTTTCTTCAAAATCATCAACGAGAGCAGACGAAAATTATCCTCTTGGAACCACGTGTTGATTTACTTGCGATTTTAACACTCCCCTACCCCCAAAAAAAGAAAGAAAGTAAATAACTCTTCGGCGAAAGTCTAAGCGATTTATGAAAAATGATTTTATTCATTTAATAAATATATATATAAAATATAACGTTTCTTGTTTCTTTCAAAATTCTATAATGCAATTCAAAAAACCTTTTTTAAGGATGTGTCCCTCCTTCAAATCCATGTATATATATATATATATATATATATATATATATATATATATATATATATATATATATATGTCATTATTCCACTGACGATGGACCCAGACGGGTCAGAAAGTACTCTGGACCAATATGTACACTATGGCAGTTTCATCAGCCAATTTCCTTCCAAGATTAAGATTTTAATCCGGAAAATTGAAGGGATCAACACTAAAATAGCCAGACAAAAATTGTCGGTTATTTTTAATAATACGTGTCTTAAAGAAAAAATGCTGCCTCGATACACACACATATATATATATATATATATATATATATATATATATATATATATATATATATATATATATATATATAGTGTCTCTCATTAAGTCACGCATTAGTTTGAATCAGTAACAACTTTCACATTTAATCTAATTTTCTCCTTATTTTTCAGAATATTACAGATATAAACATTGATAATTTATCATGGAAAAATATAGCACTGAACAACGAACCAAAATTATTGAACTTTACTTCGGAAACAATCGTTCAATAACCTTAACCCAAAGAGCCTATCGTCGGCATTATAATGTCAGACAATCTCCCAGTCAGACCACAATTGATCGTCTTGTGGCCCGGTTTCGGCAGCAGGGTTCAGTCATTGATCTTCCACGATCTGGCAGACCACGTTCAGTACGGATAGCGGAAAATGTAGCACTCGTTGAGGATAGCATTGCTGAAAATCCAGACATCTTAACTCGAAGACGAGCCACTCAGATTGGGATGTCCAGAAGGTCACTTCAAAGAATTTTGCGTGAATTGCATCTGTTTCCATACAAAATTCAATTGGTACAGGCATTACAACCCACAGATTTGCAATCATGCGTAGCTTATGCTGTTCACATTCAGCAATTAGCCAGAGAACAAAATGAGTTCAGTCATAAGCGACGAAGCCCATTTTCATCTGAACGGGTTCGTAAATAAGCAAAACTGCAGAATATGGGCCATTGAAAATCCACGAACCGTTCATCAGCGTGAATTACATCCACTAAAATGTATCGCATGGTGTGGTGTTACTTCGGAAAGAGTGATCGGTCCATATTTCTTTGAAGACGAAGAAGGTGTCGCGGTGACGATAACTACACAGCGATATTAACAAATGATTGAAAATCTTTTAAGGTCAGCTTTTCAGGACAACCCACAAATGTGGTTCCAACAAGATGGAGCTACTGCCCACACTGCCTGACAAAGTATGGCGCTCTTAAGGGGATTGTTTGGCGAGCGCTTAATTAGCAGATTTTCTGATTTTAACTGGCCTTCACGTTCACCGGATTTAACAGCCCCTGACCTTTCCCTTTGGGGTTATCTTAAGGAAAGGGTATATGTGAACAAGCCTACAACGATTCAAGAGCTTAAAAACAATATCAGACATGAAATCCAAGAATTAGAGCTAGTTATTCTAAGGACTGTAATGGAAAATGCCTTAACTAGAGCCCGTCTTTGTGAGGCTGAAAATGGTGCCCATTTAAAGGATATTATTTTTAAAAACAACTGCAACAAAATTACAAAGTAAATGTATTATTTATTAGAAAAGCCTAGTAAATTACTTGAAATGTTGTAGTTTCTATCACCTAAACAAACCAATGCGCGACTTTTGCACCACCCTGTATATATATATATATGTTTGTTTATATATATGCATATATATACACATATATATGCATATATGTTATATATATATATATATATATATATATATATATATATATATATATATATATATATATATATATATATATAGGTCTGGTTAAATACAACAGAATTTTCTACGTTTTGTAATTTTTTAAATTATTTTCTCGTTGCGATTGTCATCAGAGAAAATGATAAAAACACAAAAAACACCAACAACAACCTCACGAAAAAACAACTCCTGATGACGATCACAACGATCGAAAGCGCTTGAGATTGCCGAAAAAAGAACTCTCAGAGTCATGCTACACCAATTACTCCATGAGACCCGAAAACTTGCTCGCTGTCTTGAAAAAATAATTAAGAAAATCACAAAACGTGACAGTTCCGTGGTCTTCAACCAACCAGACCTCTATAAATAACGACTTGCTGTCTCTCTCTCTCTCTCTCTCTCTCTCTCTCTCTCTCTATATATATATATATATATATATATATATATATATATATATATATATATATATATATATATATTATAGAAATACCCGTCCAATAACAGGTAAAATGAATTTCGAAAACCAAACCACTTTGCACTACTTTATCTCTCATTCAGAAAATTAAATCAAGTTATAATGATACTAAACCTTATGTCTAGAATTTTCATTTCGATTTTGGTAAAATCCTTCTTCAGTTGCTACTATCATTGTTTCAGGATTCCTGCTTTAAACATTTTTTTTAAGAAAGCCCCACAAAAAGAAATTCAAGATTGTCAAATCTTGTGAGCAAGTGAAGAAGAAGAATGTGCTCAGGTACCGGTGGAAATGTGGCAGAGCGTTTGTTGGTTCATTTCTTCGCGATGTTTTAGAAGTGCCGAACGGGTTGAGCTTAGGTTTCATTTGATGAACCCTCTGAAATTACCCCAGGTAGCCGTCACCTTTATTAAAAGTTAATTTTTGTTAATTTTACTGTCAGTATGTTTGACTTTTCTATCAATCTGGTTTGCAAGTCAAAATCAGTAAATTGAACAAGTTATAACCGTTCAAAGAATGTACACATTATTTTTATCTTGTATGTGTGTGTGAATATTTGTCTATATATATATATATATATATATATATATATATATATATATATATATATACATACAGTTACATCTTAAATTAACCCTTACCTTGCCCATTTTTGTTAAAATTTAAATATTTCACTTCAATCGTAAAAGTATTTCTGAAATAAACCTGCTGAGCTCAATACTAAATTTTGCCTCCTGTTTTTCTCTCTAACACATTTGCAGACATCCATCTCAAGTGGCGGCCGACCTCTCCTGTGGATTTCCTATGATGAAATCAATTTTCCAGGTAAATCCAGGATTATTTACTTCGTTGAATTATTTAAATATCATGATTGAGTGACGTTTGGCACAAAATTATGAGTCATCCTATAAAAGGTTCATTGTATGATGCTTCGTGGAAGAAAACAATAAGCATAACATCAAAACTATTCCCATCAGCGTTTAATTATTGAGTGACATAAAGGTTCTTTGATACAACAGGGGCGTGTGAAGAAAACATCATCTGTTGCACAACTGAACGATCAGTCCATGGAAAATCATAAGCATGCAAGTGGGTAAAAATATAATAATGAATAAAAAAATAAACGTGTAACTTACTATTTCGTGCTGAGTTCATTGGGGGATTTTAGAAGCATAATAAATCCCAATTTGTTTTTTTTCGTTTTCCTTAATGTTTAGAATATTCTGTAGGTAATTTTCGGGTACGTTTCCTATCTTCAAGACTTAAATGAAGTGTGAACAGATTTTTTGAAAATGTTGACCTAAAATTAATGTTTTTAGATTTAGCCACCAGGGCGTACACGTCGCGGTTCTATATGTGGGCGTTGTATGTCAGTTTCTCTTCTGAAATAAATGAACAAAAAAGGAAAAGAGAAGAGAGGGAAAACGAATGTTCTCTAGTTAAAGCTGATTGTGTGCTATAGATGATGGAGCTATTATGTGATCGGCAATATTTGCTGAGGATCTATATCTAAAATTGAAATTTCTATGTTTTGTCTGTGTGTCTGGTAGTGAATATTTATCCCGTAGTGCACAATTATCTGTGATCCACACATGAGAAACTTCGTCGATCACAGACAATATCCCCCACTAACACAAGACAATCAGCTTTAACTAGAGAACATTCGTTTTCCTTATTTTCTCGTTTCTTTTCCATCTTTGTTTATTTATACCGAAAAAGAAACAGACAGCAGACGCCCACTCATAGAACCGCGAAAGTTGAGTGAGTTCTTATAAATAAAAGACGATTGGAAAAGCTTTGATAGGTGTTTTCATTACTTATAGTCACATTCTAATAACAGAGACGGTACAAGTGTTATCGAATGTCGTGTGTAATAATCGCCCTGAATATGTCTTGGTGACATTTATTACCGAAAACCAAAGAGCTGTTACCAACCGGTTGGCCTCCTCCGCCATCCTTCAGAACATATGTTGCCGGATAGTATTGTTTCTCTGATGATAACTCATTATTGCTTCTTCTGTTGGTCAATACTTTTTGTCTCGGTTTTGTTGATTGCCAATGGTTAAACATGCACATACATCTGATATAAATAGAGATTTTGTCTGTCTGTCCGTCAGTCACATTTTTTTTAAGTAATAAATATATTGCAGAATTTGTCTCATTTCGAAATATCAGAGATCTTAACTACGTTTAGAAATGAATAATATTGCATTAATAATAAATAATAAATTCCCAACAAATAAAGCAGATTCCATTGAAACCAAAACATTGAGCACCCCATTTTGCACCAGACAGCTTGCTGAGCAGGTTGTTCCTGGACTTCACCTTAGCCGCCGTCCCTTTGATATGTTCCTTGAAGGATAGGGTCATGTAAAGGGTCACTCCAAGGTAGGTTGGATTAGGGGCATGCTTAAGTTGGAGACCGCTCAGGGGGATGTTGACTTCTCTGGCAGCTTTTGCATTTTGGAGATGGAATACACTGGAGACAGTTTTTGCTGGGCTTGGTTTTAAACGCCAGGTTTTGCAGTACCGGTCCAGTTTAGTGAGGTCTTCAGTGAGAACCCGTTCCAGTTGTTCAATGTCCTCTACTCCTGGGGATATACGTTGGAGTATAAGGCGTTCCAGTATTTTGTAGGGAACACAGAGTAGAGAGATTGGGCGGTAGCTTGCTGGTTGTTTGGGGTCTTTGCCAGGTTTTAATATAGCAATGACTTTTGCTGTTCGCCATTTCTTTGGGATCAGATTAGTCTGTAGGATCTTGGTGTAGAATTGAGTCAGCCAGGTCAGAGCTTGGGGGTCGAGATGTTTCATGAGCTCAGGTGATATGTTGTCATATCCTGCTGCCTTCCCACATTTTAGGCGCTGCAAGACTTTCTCCAGTTCTGCATACGTTCCGGGTTCCTTTCCTCAGTGTGCGCTTTCCGGTGTAATTTGAGCTCAGCTGTAATTGCCCTTCTGGTGTGTTTGCCTTGAGTTGCTTTTGCAATAGACACTAGGTGGGATGCGACTTGGTTAGGTGAGACGGATGGTCGGCTCTGGGTAAGAGGTTTCTGTGCAGCTCCCAAGCGGCGGATGAGGCTCCAACATTTCCTGCTAGAGTGGGTGAAGTTCAGGTCTGCTACTGTCTCCTCCCACTTTTCCCGCCGAGCTGTTGTTAGCGATTCAATGAGGTGGTCTGCCATCTCAGGGTCCCCAGATGTTTCGTATGCTTGTAGGAGGGCAGTGCTTTCCTCGTCCAGGCATGGGACGTAGAGGGGCCGGTAGCCTCGTGTGTGGGCAGCCTTGTAGATGGCGCTGCAGAAGCGATTGTATGCTTCATCTACAGTGATGGTGCGGAGTGGGATGGTAACAGTACTCCGGTCCAGAATTTCACTGTATTTCTTCCAGTTTGCTTTGCGGAAGTTCTAGCGCATCTTCCTAGGGCTGGTTATCACTGGGAGTTATAGGCCAATGTGTATAAGTGAGGGCCGATGTTGACTGTGTGGGAAGTCGTCAAGGATCAGGGTCTGTGTGGGATAGGGGGTGCCGGTCAAAGAGCTGACCCAGCATAGGTCAAGAGAATAGTCCTTCTTCCACCTAGCTTAGTGGAATGTTCCTCTTTGTTTAGGGTCGTGTATCAGAGCAAGGTCATTTCTAGATGCCCAGTCTGACAGTACCTCACCGTCACTGTCCGCTGCTGGGTATCCCCAGTCAGGGTGGTGACTGTTAAAGTCCTCCACATAGATTGCAGGGTGGGGGAGGGTGGGTAGAACCTGCATGTCCCAGTTGGCACTCGGAGGCTTGTACACATTGATAATATGGAAGCCGCGAATGGTTATGGCGTTTGAGTATTGTGTTGTTGTCAGGTGGTTTGCTTCAGCTATATCTGACCGCACATAGGTGGCAAGTCCATGTTTGGCATGGGGTATGTAGCACAAGAGGCCAAAGCCATTGATGGTGTAGCGCCCTGCAACCTCTGTGGGTCTCTTGGAGGCAGATGACATCAATAGAATGTTGGGAAGCAAGGACTTCGATGAGGCTTCACTTGGCAGCAGAAAGGCCTTCAGCATTTAGTTCTAGTATGCGAAGGGCAGGCACTACCGCTAGGTGCCCTTGAGGCTGTTTGCTTTTGGCATTTGGACTGTGACTAAGATTCTTCGACTTGGCTCTCTGGCATCGTCTTTTAGAATTTAGTCTGCTGGTTGGATCATTTGTTTCCCCAGGCAAGCCTGGGTACTGACGGGGGGCGCGACGAGAACGCTGATCCATTGTCCCCCAGAGAGAGAGAGAGAGAGAGAGAGAGAGAGAAAGAGAGAGAGAGAGGGGGAGAGAGAGAGATAGATAGAGATAGAGAGATAGAGAGATAAAGAGAGAGAGAGAGATAGAGAGAGAGAGTGTGATTGGCAACCTTTTATCAGCTAACTTTTCACACATACACATATTGAACACATATTTATCTATTGAAATGAAGATTATTACGTTTGATTATGATTTAGCTTTTGTCGTATAAATGAAATCTGTTTATTCTAATGCATGAATTTTGGGAAGTAAATCCTTTTATTTTTATATTTTTTCTAGAAAAATTAAAAACCAATGCTAAAGTTGGGTCCAGAAGAAAACAACACAATGGTTTCTCAGACAAGTGCTGCCACATTTATCGAACTGAAAGAAAAAACATTCTCGCTGCACAAGTCGACGCTTCTAGAAAAAAACTTATCATTGATTGAGATAAAACGAAAACAATTTCTAACTTGTTGGCAAGAACAGAAGTTGAAGCTTCAACAAGTTAAACTAAGGAATACACGCAGACTGTCAGACTTTAATGGCATCATGCTCCATCAAACTTATTTCCCACCTACACACAACAAACAAGAACAAGAACCAACATGTATTCCTCAATTAAAACCCTTAAACTGTCTTCATTATCGTAAAGGACCATTCCCTAAAAGTAACATACTTAATCATAGTAGAAAAAAAAGGATGGGAAATCAGGGTGTGCGCTGGTGTTCCATTGGTGTTTCAAGATTTCTTAGAAGAACATCAGAAATAGCTGACGATGAAAGATCGAAGAAAAGATCACGATGTCAGAGTTGTGCAATGTCAGGGGAACGTCCATCGGAATTGCCTTTGACGAAATACCAATTGAAAGCGTTATACATTCTCACTGATGAAAATAACAAATTGCAACAGAATAATCGCCAGAAGATGAATCAAATGCAGGAAATGAAGAATCGTCTTCATGAGAAAAAACAAATTCTGGATAACAAAATACAAAACTGGTTTAAAGACCTGAAATAAATCAAAATTATTTCTTCAGTTTCTGCTAAATCATCATCATCATCATCATCATCATCATCATCATCATCATCATCATCATCATCATCATCATCATCATCATCATCATCATCATCATCGTCGTTGTCGTCGTCGTCGTCGTCATCATCACCGCAAAAACACTTAGAAAGTGCAGACATCTACAAAACTCTAGAACAAAATTATATTATCAAAAATCGAATTATCCACCAATTATTTCAGCTCTTATAAATACGGAAAGTTTGAAAATGAATAACAAAAGAATTTGATTTGAAATAACAGTTATATCTCTCATATCGAAAATACAAACAAAATTCAAAAGAAAGATTGTAACGATGTACATGGATATCCACCTTGTGATGTTCAAATAAAAAGTGTTTAACATTGTTGGTAAGCATGTGGCTCCACACAGAATTTCCGAGAAAAATAATAAATGCAGAAATGTTTATATTTTAACTCAATGAAAAGTTTGAATAAAAAATTGTGGGTACTTTGTTACATTAGGACCCATGATAACTTTGACCATGACCCTAAGCCCACGCCTAAACCCTAACCCTAACCTAGCCCTAATAATTAAATAAATAGGAATAAATAAATACATTAACACGTAAATACATAAATCTCGTTTAGACTTATATATTCATATTGCACATGCACATACTGATATTCTCATAAATAATTTTATAATTATTGATTAATTAATAATACAAAAATAACTAACTAAATAGGAATAAATAAATACATTCACACATAATTAAATAACTAGTATATATTATTTTGCATCTTTTCCTTACACACACACTGACATAGGGCATATAATTACCGGTAATCTAGCGATAGTTAAAAATTCTAAATTAAGAAAACTCTGAAGTAAAGGCCCAAACTATAGAGAATTTAAATGTTTTAATTATGCGAAATGTGTTAAGGAAATAAATAAAGCGTTAGATAATTTCACTGCATCCATGGCTAAAAAACATAAACTATTACACTCTACATTTGACGCATGGAAAAATAATATACTTAGATTTGTAAATAAAAAAGTAGAACGTTTAAAAGAATTTAAACACCCTAAAAGAACGAATCCCCTCCTTAGAAATCCACAAATAACTACGGAGCTTGAAATGCTTCAAAATAGGTTTGTAATAGTTCCTATTGATAAGGCGACAAATAATATAGCTTTTATCTGTAAAAAGTATTATATAAAACGCTTATTGCTAGAAGTAGGAATAATAGGTGAAGTTTCAGATACTTAAAAACTAAGTAATAATAAAAGCGATAACATTATTATAAACAATACTGTTATTTGTGAAAAATTAGGATTAAAATTAGAAGAAAAATACAAAAAACTTCCATCTATGTATTGGATACCTAAAATGCATAAAACACCAGTTGGCGCCCGTTTCATTGTTGCCTCAAAAATGTGCATCACTAAACCTTTAAGTAAGGCTGTGTCTAAAATCTTTAAATTAATTATAAATCAAATAAATAATTTCCATAAAAAAGTAAATTCTATAGTAATATAAACCTATTTTGGGTGGTAAATAATTCCGATCTAGTAAAAGAAAAATTAGATCGTATTAATTCTCGTAAACAGGCTAAATCAATCTCGACATACGATTTTAGTACATTATATACAAAAATACCCCATAAAGAACTTATTAAAGAATTAGGTAATACTGTAGATTTAGCTTTTGCAGGAGGAAAAGGTAAATACATAGACTTTGCAAAATCTAAAGCCTTTTGGTGTAAAAATAAAAATGGTAAGACGAGTGTATCCAAAACTGGTCTGATAATGCTTATAAGTCACCTTATAAAAGAGAGTTACTTTCAAATAGGGAATAAATTATTGCTCCAAACAATAGGTATTCCAATGGGTTTGGATCCGTCTCCATTTTGGGCAGATCTATATTTACATAGACTGGAATATATATATATGTCATCATTAATAAAAAAAATGATATATCTAGAGCGTATAGTTATCATGGATGTAGGCGATATATTGACGACCTTGTTTGCATTAATGATAGCGAAGAGTTTGCAAATACTAAACATTTAATATATCTTAAAGAGTTAAAATTAAACTGTGAACATAAGGGAACACAAGCTACTTTTCTTGATTTGGATATAACAATTGAAGATAAAATATTTATCTATAAACTGTTTGATAAAAGAAATTCATTCCCTTTTCGTATCGTGCGAATGCCATATAAAAATAGTACTAGCCCTGTGTATATATTTTACGGGAGTATTATGTCTGAATTTCTGAGAATTGCTCGTGTTACCTTAAAATTAGTAGATTTCATGCCCCCAATTTCTGATCTAATAGTAAGAATGATTAACCAAGGTGGCGATCAAAATAAAATATTTGGACAATTAAATAAGGCAATTACTCGCCATCCTGATGGTTTTAAATCTTATCAAATTAATCAAAATAAACTGATAGAACAAATCATAGTATATATAAATAGAAATAATGTATAATATGTATAAACGTATATATAACACATCTGCTAATTATAATAAGAAAAACAATAAAAATACAGTAGAAAGAAAGAAAGAAATGTTAAAAAAGAAGAAGAAGAAGAAAATCGACAGTTATGAACGCCGATTTTAAACACCGAGAGTTGGCAAAGAAGAAGAAGAAAAAGAGAACAAATTAACGGTTAACTTATAGACGCAGATTTGAAACAATGAGAAAAGAAAAAAATCGACAGTTGTGAACGCAGATTAGAAAAACTAAAGTGAACAAGGAAGATTAATATTTATTTGAGGTTGACGACAACGGGGAGATGGACAACAAAGTAGGACGAGGGAGAAAAGGAGGAACTAAAGGTATATATATGTATGTATGTGTATATATATATATATATATATATATATATATATATATATATATATATATATATATACATATTTATTTATTTATCTTTTATTTTTTAATGTGTTGATGTTTTTTATATTTATAATATAAAACTAAAAATAATACATTAATAACTTAAATAATAGTGTCATGGATTCGTCCAAACACTTTAAAATGCAGCAACATTTTTGTAAGTAACGGATAAATTTTATTAGACAGACGAACAGCACAGGTAAAGAATTTTTTTTTTTTTGTGTCTTAAATAACTAATATAAGTTAGCAAAACATTTATATGGAACAAAACGTAGATTTAGTATAAGGAACGTTTATGTTTTTGTCTTTTAAGGGAAGTGGGGTCTGATCAACTCTGCTGGGAAGCCATGAAATTAAATACTGTCTTGTTTTTAAATTCCCGAAACAGTTTTTCATGGTAAACAACTGATGATCCCTTAAAATAGTGTTAGAAACTAACTAATATAATAACTGTAAAAAATAAATTGACTTACATGAGTGATTTTCTACTGGAAGACTTGAAACTATAAGTTTGTTTTTTTTATATATTTTTTTATTTTTTTATATAGTTTTAATGGTTGAGAAACTTCCGAGACTATATATATATATATATATATATATATATATATATATATATGGTATATTCATATACTTGTATGCTCAAATATAATTTAATAATTAAATAAATACATTCACACATAAATAAATAAACGAATAGATATTATCTCTTTTCTTTCTCTTTTTTACCACCTTTTCAGTTTTCATCAGAATATGCATTTCTAAAACTAATCACGCGATTATATTGCACATAGACATTCATTTTTCCTTCCTACTTTCTTTTTAATTCAAAACAAGGCAATGAGTTCAGACTTCCGCCCTCCCCCATCTACCACCGGCCCCAAACGCTCATTTAGGCAAGAGGAACCAAACAATATCTTTCTTCTAAGGCTAATAATAAACTCATATTCAACCAACCCACCCCTTTCCCCTAAAAACTTAGTAAACTGCTGCTGATGACAGGGCCAATTTTGCTTTTCTCAATTTTTTTATTTCTTTTTACTCACAGTCTGGCCTGAGGCTCGCCGCCCTCGGGATAATCAAATTTAATAATTGTATGATTATTTTTTCTACATTTTTCTTCATCCTAAAGAAGTCTCACAATAAAGACGAAACGTTGATGAATGCATTAATAATATAGTTTTTGGCTTTACTTTTTCATTTTCCATATATATATATATATATATATATATATATATATATATATATATATATATTTCCAAAATCAGACACAATGCCAAAGCCCAGACAAACCATGATCGGAAGCCCTATACTCGAGTTTCGTAAGTAAGACACATCTGTTGTCTTAGGCATCTGAGTAGTCACCTTGCTTGCAAATTACTCGCGTTTCGAATCCTGAATTCAAATGTGTTGTACTAATGAACCTAAAGGAAGGCAAAACTCAGATCTAGGGTTTTTTTTACAATTTTTTTTAACATATTTCACCCCAAACAAGGCAGGTCGCCACCTTAGACGTAAGAGGCTACTGAGAAAAAAGAGAGAAGATTTGGGGGGGGGGGGGGTCAACCAAAATTGGAAGCTGAACAGCGAGATGTCTGTTTACATTAGTTTTAAATTTCTGCATGTCAGTACCGTCGGAGAAACAGGGGTAGGGAGGGAGTTCCAGAGGCCAGAAGCTATTGGAGTAGAAAGCTCTCCAACATCTGGGGACCTCTACAGTTAATGAATGGGATTTAGCTGATTGTCGAGTTGGTCTAGTGAATTTACGTAGAGGGGGCACCAGAGCATAATCCATTGAAGTATTTGTAAAACAAGCACAAGGATGCTACATTGCGGCGATGGGACAGGGACTGGAGCTTGGTTGACAGTGAGAGACCTATTAGGTTGGTGACTCTTTTTTGGACCTTGTCAAGGAGGGAGAGACTAGTAGACGATGCACCAGCCCAAATGTGGCAACAATATTCCATGCATGGGCGGATGGTGGCTTTGTAGAGATACAGGATAATGTCGGGTGTGAGGAGTTTACTAGCACGGTAGAGGGAGCCCACCTTCTTTGCTGCAGCCTTGGCAATATCTTCAATGTATTTGTTCCAATTCATGTTACCTGTGAAGGTTAGACCGAGGAGTTTGAATGTTTAACTCTCAGGTAGGGTGTTATTTGCCATGACAATCGGTCGTTGGAGAGGTTTCTTGTAGTTATTGAAGTAAAGTAGCTTTGTCTTTGCAGCATTAAAAGTTACCAACCATTTTTGACCCCAATCCACTACAGCCTGGAGGTCATTTTCTAAGGATTCTGCCATTGCCTCGCATATGATCGCGTCTGTTTTGCCAACATGTTCCAGCATGGTGTCGTCAGCAAATAATCTAATCTCAGACTCTATGTCATCATGGAGATCGTTTATAAAGATCAGGAACAATAAAGGTCCAAGGAGAGATTCCTGGGGTACACCAGCATTTATGTCATGTTGCTTAGATGAACGGCTATCAAGGACAACCTGGATCTTTCTTTTGGTTAGGAAAGATCTAATTATATTAAGTTATTGCCTAGTAATACCGTATGAGCGTATTTTCAGGAGAAGCCCTTTATGCCATACCTTGTCAAAGGCCTTGGATATATCAAGCGCTAATGCCCTAGCTTCGCCTGCCTTGTCGAGTGTATGATACATGCGTTCAGTGATGACCGTTAGGATGTCTGCAGTAGATCGTGCTTGTCTAAATCCATACTGGCGGTCAGAAAGAAGTTTAGCATTAACTAAGTGTCGGACTATCGCTAGATTGATTAAGGATTCAAAGATTTTAGCAAAGATCGGCAGTAGACTGATTGGGCGGTAGTTCTGTGGATCGGTTCTATTCCCAGAAATCTTGTAGACTGGTACCACAGAGACAATTTTCCAGCTATCGGGGAAGCAAGATTCAGCTCAGCATTTATTGTAGAGTTTGGAGAGGACAAGGGCCAGTTCAACAGAGCATTTTTTTATTACTATTACAGGTATAAGATCAGACCCACAAGCTTTGGAGGTGTCAAGGTTTTTTATGATGTTTTTTATGATGCCTCTGTCTGTGGTTATTTCGGTTTGTCTAGGTTGTGCCATTGTGTCTGATTTTAGAAAATAATTATATAGTATCTCACACTAAATATATAGATGTATGTGTATATGTATATAGGTGTAATCAGTCAATGGAAAATCATTAGCACACAAGTGGGAGAAAAATAATGACGCTGAATAAAAAACTGAGAATGAATAAACAAATAAACTGCAACTTGCAATATCGTGCCGAGTTTATTGGACGATTTTAGAAGCAAAGTAAATCCCAATTTCAATTGTTGCTTTTGTTTTTTTGTTTCTTTTTTGTGTTGGTATGGTCTGTAGGAATGTTCGGACCCGTGACGCAGTGGATATAGTACTAATTGAAATTCAGTTCTAAGTGACAGTCATCTGAAGGTTGAAGGTTCAATCCTCAGTGTGGGTAATACAAAGAATTGTGAATTACTGAAGACTTCTTTCCCAGTCATAGCAAATGAAACGAGAGCATACTACCCCCATGGATTAAATAAAGAGTTCCGTTCAAAATTTCGTCAATTCCGAGTTCAACAAAGTACACCTGAAGAAGGTCGGAGGTTACATCGGCCGAAACGTTGTGATAAAAACACCCAAGATGAGAACAGTAGTCCGAATATACCAAATACTACAAAAATTTCGAAACACACATATATATATATATATATATATATATATATATATATATATATATATATATATATATATATATATAATAAATATTTGTTTTTTTGTTTATTATCTATGTACGTTACATTTCGTCCTTTTTAATCGGGACTCATCAGCATAGAGATATAACTATTCACTACTGCTTGTGTGATTCGAAACCCCGGTCTACGAGTATTTTACCACTCAAATCCCGACACCTAGAACCAGTCGGCCACCACTGGATAGCTAAATAAACAGTGGTAACTTTAACACTAATTTCCGCGGCTTGACGCCATAAGAGCGTTCAACTTAATGAAAGGAACGATGCATTTATAGCTAGCGACATCATGATGTGTTAATACTAGACTTACAGTGCCCATCTAGAGGGTTTTCTAGGGGCTACAAATAATAAATATTTGTTTGTTTGTTTATTATCTATGTACGTATACGTATATATATATATATATATATATATATATATATATATATATATATATATATATATATATATATATATATATATATGGGGATAAAATGCACGATATATCATAAAATAAAATGCTGTGAAAAGAAAGATGTGTGAAAAAAACGAACAGGAAAAATAAATTTAAATACATGTAAAACTCATCAAGAAACGAAAGATTTTACCGGTTTCGTTCGGATCAGCGAACGTCTTCAGAAAAAGTTATTCAATTCATTCTATGACGTTAGATTTATATAATATATCTGAAGTTAAACAACTCCCCTATAAAGGACACTCATTAACATTTTTACATTTACATTGAAGGTTATTATTCTGGTTCTGAATTGTACTACTGTCTAAGTTTCTATTCTTGTTTATTTTGGTGTTATTTGAACTTACTTGATATTAAACTACCGATGTTGAAAAGGATAGTCTGCTATTTCTAAGAAAATTCTTCTCTATAATTTGGTAGAACTGCTTGGGTATATTAATGAGGGTATTTAGGCTATAAGGGGGATTGAACCAAATCGTCTGTTTTTCTGCCCAGTTCTATTCTCTACTGATGGTGGGTCTGTTGATCCCCTAGTGTTAAGTGTAGTATTTGGTGCGTATTTGTTTCTATTTTGTTTGATCTAGAGCTTCCCATAGCCATGTTGTAAGATATTACGAGAGGTGTGTTCCTATTTGTATTAAAATCCCCATTATGATTCATCTAGCTCCATTTCATATAGCTTATTTTCCCAGCATATCCAGACCTGGCTAGCGCTTCATTATAATATTCTTTATTATTACTGTATAGTGGCTCGTTTTATGACAGTTTAGATATTCTCTTAGAAATACTGGCGATGATGGCTTTCTTAATAGATCCCGGGTGGTTTGAGTTAAAATATACATAATACGGGCATATGATTGGGTTTATGATATGGTTCATATGTTTTATTGTTTAGGTCTAGGGTGATGTCTAGAATGTTAATGATCTCATGGTTTATGTTTATCTTTACCTTAAGGTCCAAATTTCTAAACAAAGTGATGTATATCCTTCTTGGTATTCTCTAATCTTCTATTTCCAGAGCTGACGAAGAATAGTGCATCATCCCTGTATAACTATCCCCTCATGGAGCTCCTTTTCCTCGTTGTGGATTTTTCTGACTATCTTGCGGTGTAGCAGAGCCGATATTGATATAATAATGTGTGTTGGCTCACCGCCAGAGAAACGAGTCGTACATAATACATCTAACAGGAATGTTATGCTTTTTGATAATTTGAAAAAATAAGAATAGAAAATAAAAACCATGTATTTGAATATAAAATGAACCTGTCTTATTATATATATATATATATATATATATATATATATATATATATATATATATATATAACCTTGAATACAAGAATATACAAATACACAACACAACTAACTGGTAAAACTACATCTTATCTCCTTCACAATGAAAAAAAAACTATCAAAATCACAAATTAATAAACACAATAAATATACAAATACGAAAATAAATAACCGATTTATTTTTTTCAGAGAATAATGATAAGACATTTGAAATAGCAGCAACAAAAAAACAACTCCTGAAGACGATCACGAAGATCAGAAGCACTTGAAATGACCCCAAAAAACCTCTTGGGTCTTTACTTCATGATTTTATATTGAAGACCCAGAAACTAGCTCGCCAAATCGAGACAACGATGAAAAAATATCCGAAAAGAGAAAATTTCGTTGTTTTTAATCAGACATGTATCGATAACGATTTGCTGCCTAAATACACACACACACACACACACACACACACACACACACACACACACACACACACACACACACACACACACATATATATATATATATATATATATATATATATATATATATATATATATATATGTCTACAATTATTATTTTTTGATTTGAAGTTTTTGATTACTGATTAATATAAGAGATGTGAAAAGAGGCATACGTACTAAGTAAATCAATAAATCACTGAGATTAAAAGAAAATGATATTTCTCATATGTAGGATGCTACCTATAACAGGTGGAGCAGTCATGCAACTTGGGTCGATGACATTTAGTGAAATAAGTATTTTTTGGTTATCTTCCGTGAACCAAATACCATAGAGTGTAGATGTGACAAATACATTTCTGTGACACAAAACCTGTAGATGTGAAATAAATCATACCATAAAATGGGCAAAGATTTTCAAATTATTTTTGTCGAATTCATTATACTTTTCAGAGTTCAGATTTTCAAATTATTTTTGTCGAATTCATTATACTTTTGAGAGTTCAGATTTTCAAATTATTTTTGTCGAATTCATTATACTTTTGAGAGTTCAGATTTTCAAATTATTTTTGTCGAATTCATTATACTTTTGAGAGTTCAGATTTTCAAATTATTTTTGTCGAATTCATTATACTTTTGAGAGTTCAGATTTTCAAATTATTTTTGTCGAATTCATTATACTTTTGAGAGTTCAGATTTTCAAATTATTTTTGTCGAATTCATTATACTTTTGAGAGTTCAGATTTTCAAATTATTTTTGTCGAATTCATTATACTTTTGAGAGTTCAGATTTTCAAATTATTTTTGTCGAATTCATTATACTTTTGAGAGTTCAGATTTTCAAATTATTTTTGTCGAATTCATTATACTTTTGAGAGTTCAGATTTTCAAATTATTTTTGTCGAAATCATTATACTTTTGAGAGTTCAGATTTTCAAATTATTTTTGTCGAATTCATTATACTTTTGAGAGTTCAGATTTTCAAATTATTTTTGTCGAATTCATTATACTTTTGAGAGTTCAGATTTTCAAATTATTTTTGTCGAATTCATTATACTTTTCAGAGTTCAGATTTTCAAATTATTTTTGTCGAATTCATTATACTTTTCAGAGTTCAGATTTTCAAATTATTTTTGTCGAATTCATTATACTTTTCAGAGTTCAGATTTTCAAATTATTTTTGTCGAATTCATTATAGTTTTCAGAGTTCAGATTTTCAAATTATTTTTGTCTAATTCATTATAGTTTTCAGAGTTCAGATTTTCAAATTATTTTTGTCTAATTCATTATAGTTTTCAGAGTTCAGATTTTCAAATTATTTTTGTCGAATTCATTATAGTTTTCAGAGTTCAGATTTTCAAATTATTTTTGTCTAATTCATTATAGTTTTCAGAGTTCAGATTTTCAAATTATTTTTGTCTAATTCATTATACTTTTCAGAGTTCAGATTTTCAAATTATTTTTGTCGAATTCATTATACTTTTCAGAGTTCAGATTTTCAAATTATTTTTGTCTAATTCATTATACTTTTCAGAGTTCAGATTTTCAAATTATTTTTGTCGAATTCATTATACTTTTCAGAGTTCAGATTTTCAAATTATTTTTGTTTAATTCATTATACTTTTCAGAGTTCAGATTTTCAAATTATTTTTGTCTAATTCATTATACTTTTCAGAGTTCAGATTTTCAAATTATTTTTGTCGAATTCATTATACTTTTCAGAGTTCAGATTTTCCTGTGAGATGATTTTATCAAATCTTCGCCTTGTTGCCTGATTATATTATTATGACTCATCCACTTCAAGCAAAACGTGTGCGATGTTTAGTGTGCGTCAGCGATCCTTTACAATGCGCAAATTAATTTTAACACCACCGGAAATGAATACGCATGAAGGATCGCATATAAAAGAGATGCGTCCAATGTCGCTGGTAGTTTGCTTCCAGCCTCGTTTACAAGTGGATAGTCGAGTTAGCTCGTCTGCAATTGTCTATTCCTTCTTTTCAGCAACGTTGAAAGTAATCATTGATAGTGACGTCATTTCCTGTTTTCTCTGTGTGGTGAGCCCGTTTTAAAATCAAATCCCCATCATTACCAGATCACTTATACAATTATAGTCGCAATGATTTAAATCAGTTACTCAGTAGAACATAAATCAATTCAATATTTCTCTAAGATCAGCTAAATATCTTCCTAATCTGTGGTTACTGAAGTGATCATTGTGCATTTCGGTTTGTTAGATAGAAGATATCACCTGTGTTCTGTCCTTGTACATTTTAATCTATGGAAATAAAGCAATAATTTTTTATAGTTGAGTAAGTTAGTGGAGGTTGCAGAGAGCTTCAGACAATGAACAGGTGGCCAAAGTGATATAGTATCTTTCTCAAATTCACCCAAGTGTATCTCTCCTTTCCTTACCCTACACAGAAATTCTGTCGAGTGTATTATGTCGGAATAAACGGTGAAAACCCATCCACGGCGTTCGCATACTTTTGTTCTGACGGCGATAGTGATGATGAAGTCTTACAGCAATAATGCGGGCTAACAGACACCCATGTGTGTTGTCGTAATGGCGTCGAGCAAAAAGCTATACACAAAGGTAAGCGAATATACAACAGTTGTAACAATAGAAATAGTTGCTAATTAACTGATTACTTGACATTTTAACATGTCCCTTTACAATGATGATTGCAATAATTCTTACATGACGGGTAAAATGAATTCATCGAACAGAACAATTTAACACTACTTTTATGCCCCTTACACGAAGATTAAAATAAAAATATAATGATACTAAACCATATGTTTAGAATCCTTATTCGAATTTTGATCAAAATACAGTACATGATTTTGATTCTAGAAAATGTCTCAAATTTAAGGTTTAAGTTTAAGGGTTCTTCAGAAGAAACTAAAATTCAGTGAATCTTGCTTAATTTAGGTTGAATGGATAAAATTTAATGCAAATCTGAAATATTTGAATTTTCAAATGGCAGGTTGTGCCCATATTATTCTTCGTAAAACCTTTTACATACTCTAAAGAAACTTAAGTTTGGGGAATATTTATTAATACCTGTTGTTCAAATTTAATCAAAATCAGAATATCTGAATTTTCACGAAAGGCTCTACACTCTTTTGATCCCATTTGCACAAAACTAAATTAGACTAAAAATATAGATCATATTAGCCACCCTTACATCTAACAGTTGTCTAACTATTAGTTGCTTCTAGAAAGGGAATGAGAAGTCTAAGTATCCCTATTTCTCTGAAATGTACATGATATTCTAACTTCAATGATGTTCGAACATCAACTAATTCCAAACCTTCTTTACTCACGTGGTTTAACTAAAGAGTTTATTAATTTCTAGCTAAAAAGATGAAACCGAGAAAACTATCGCTTCACTTAACTTCCGAGGTCACTGCTACTGCCAAATAATATGCAACAGCATGACTGCCAGGCTTGTTATAGTATCACCTTGCGTTATTGGATTTGGGATACTTTTGCTCTCGACCTGCTATTTTTGTGCATGCTTTTTTAACACTCAAATAGAGATGTATAAAAAAAACAAAGAAAAGATAGTGAACATCAATAATCAATCAGTGTCTTAATTAGAAATGAATATTTGCTTTTGTGCATAAAGAAAAGATTGAGAAAATGAAATTGTAAGTAAACCTGAAATTATAAATAAAAGCAAATAAAGAATTCCAACTCTTACTAAAAGAATAAGACTAATTCGACTTGGAATGAAAGATAAATGATTTTTCATTTTAGGTGATTGGCGAAGACTATCTCCATATTACTAACTGCAAGAGCGGAAAAATAACTTTTGAACTGAACTGTAGCGTTATAATTAGTTATTTTATTGCTAATAACATGGTAGAACAATAATAAATGAAAAACTATTAGTCAGAATCAAAGTTTCATTTGACAGCTTAAATGCTGCGTAGGTCACACTTTTAAAATCCGACCGACTTAAATTTATATACTAGATGTTATTTCTTATTGTCTCTTAAAATGTTCTGATGTGCTGAAAAGTGAATTTCCGTACAATTAATAATTAATCTGTTAATTTCTTAATTTATTTTTTATGTTGTTAATAGTAAAGTTACCTCTTGGAAATGTGTGAAAGGCGTTGCATGAATCAAATCTTGCAATGGATACGAAGAGGCTTTCTGTAATATTCAGATGAGTCAGTATCAATCGGTGGATTTGTTTTTCAGGCGACTTACTTTATTCTTTTTGTTGCTTCAATTATCATTATGTTTTCGATGATTCATTCAGTCACTTTTCCTCAGGTGTACAATCCACACGAAAAGAAAAACAAGCTTGTCTTTGTTTCTTTCTCCCGGGTAGAACCATGAAACAACTCTATTTACTTGTGGGATGCCTGTATACAAAGGAAGAATGCGATACAATTTTATCTTTTCTAATTATTCAAGTTCATGAAACAAAATGAAAAGAAAAATGAATGGATCGAGATTAAACTCGCTATGTTGTTATTGGGTATTTGTGCCCGTTGATGTTTCTTATGAACTGAAATTTGCTGCGTAAACAAATATTCATTCAATATAAGTACGTAAGAAATGATCAACATGCATCATGCTATTGTATACGACGGAGAAAGGTAATTATTTCGGTGTTCTCAAATCTCTAAATCTCCAAATAAGCTTTTGTATATTCGTGATCTACTAATACTTACTGAACGGATGAACACCAAGGTTAACACATTTCGCTAACATTTTATATAAAACTACAATGGATGTACTAATACAGATTAAACGAATAGTGTGTCATAAGTACGAATAATGCGTGATAGAAAAAAGGGTGTGCAAAGCATTAAGATGGTTTATCTCTTTTGTTTTTCAATTTTCTTATCGTTTTGTTTTTGCTGGGGATGGGGCATCCTACCGAATGCCAGACATTCTTACTTGTTTTCATTTTACTTCAGTAAGTAAGTTCTCAGAAATCAAGGGACTCTTCCTGGGGTTAACATTTAATTTCTATATGACATACATAGATATCTGAGTATTCAATCAAGATTCTCATCTATATCTCAAACGGTGAGTTAGTAAAGAAGTGAAGAAGTGAAGAACATTCGTTTTCCTCTCCCCTGAATTCGCCACTTAATTATGTTATAGTTTATCTTTATTATTGTGGTCTTTTCTGAATTTTGCTGGATTCCAGGACAATAATTCATCTGGTCTGGTGGAGTATCCAGCTGTGCTGTTATTTGAGGCAACATCGCTATGAGCCAGCGTATAGCCGTGTCGATAGTATCTTATTTGGGCGTCGAATACTATGTTATTTTGAATATTTGGTCAGGGTTTACTTCTAGGGTTGAAGTATCCTCATGTCAGGTTGTCCTGACAAACCCTTGTACAGGGAGACCGAAGACATTCAAGGTTGGTGTCTAATAGGTAATTCAAACTCTCAAGTTACTTAATACACTTGGTTAGGTTTGAGGAAAGTGTCTATGTCAAGGAGTCCGTCTGGATGAAAAGAGAGAAAGAGAGAAAGAGAGAGAGAGACTTGTTGGCACTTAATGCTTACGTCATCAACAGGTCTTCTACCCAAAAGGCAAATTATCTTCACTCGAAATAATCATATCTCTACATACTTAAATACCGTAAAACATCATACATAAAAAACGCTACACTTGAAGAAGGTCGGAAGGCACATCGGCCGAAACGTAAATACAATATAAATTTCAACGTTGATAAGGTTAGTAGATAGAAGAAAAACAATATAAAAACAGCAGAAATTGCCAATAAATGTTGATAATAAACTTCAAATAAATCGATTTCAAACGTGATAATATGACGAGCGAACTGCATGTTTATCAAAACTGTTGGCGGGAAAAGTACTAAAAAAGAATTAAGTAAAATCACGTGATATAATAATAAGCTGCGGTGTCTATTTATGCGTCTTTCTGTTCATCTGTCTGATCACTACTGAATATGTTGTAACAGCTGAAAATGAAGGGTAAATACGAGGATAAAGTGGTGGGAGGAGGAGAAGAAGGAGAATTAAGCACAAAAGTTTCAGTTCAATGTCTGTGAAGCGCAATGCATTTCCATTTTTTTACAAGTCGACTCCAAAATGGATAACACTAAATAATATCTGAAAAGAAGAAACATCTGATGTCAACAGTTGATTGTTTAGATGTGAATACATTTTATTGTGATATAAAAAGGTTGCCTGTCTGATTTTCTCACCGTCATTGTTGATGGAACCGGTTCATTCTAGTCTTGAATAAAACATTCACACACGTCAGAAAAATTTATTCGAATTTCGGAAATGTTAAGACAAAATAAAACTTACAAAACACTGTTTGTCTATCTCACAAACAGATATCGTCAGAAAAAAATGATGTTATCAACTAAAACAGATAGAATACATCGGCAAGATCATTTATTATGTCATAAATGATGAAGTAAAAAGGATGACGTCATCCATTTAAACAGAGAACAGAGACGACCCGTGATCCGAAGGATTACCAGTTACTATGTCGCTAGCGACTATATATATATATATATATATATATATATATATATATATATATATATATATATATATATGGAAAATTAATAAAGAAAATTAAAAACTATTATTTATGTATTCATCAACGCTTCTTCTTTATTATAAGACTTCCGCAGGATGATTCTCTGAAGAAAATATCACACAATACGTCGGAACACTTTCTTCCTTTCTTTATAATATATATATATATATATATATATATATATATATATATATATATGATGGAAATAATATGGATGATAGATTTGAAGAAATAAAATACAAGTAACTGTATTTTATATTTTCAAATCAATCATCCCGATGAAGTCTTTAAATAAAGACGAAACGTTGATGAATACATAAATAATTTTGGTTTTTCCTTTTTAATATATATATATATATATATATATATATATATATATATATATATATATATATATATAGTTTTTATGGTGATGTCATTGATAGTGGGAGTAAGAACCACTATCAATGAGGACTGGAAGTGCTCGAAATGCTTAACGCGCATGTACCCATCTGTAATTATGGCAAGTAATCAGAGCAAGCAAACTCAGGTCCATAGGATTATTCAATCACTTGGAAGTCATTGTTAACTTGTTCCTGCTATTCTGACTTTATTCCCCTGACAACAACTCGGCTACCCTTGTAAAGATTATTCATTCACGTGGAAATCATTGTTACCTAATTCAAACGTGTTTCCTTTTTTTATAAATCTTAAGCGCGAAAGAAAATAAGTAGAAATAACAAGATGGATTCAAACGATTAAGGCATTGAATTAAATTTCGAATTTCAAGTCTAAAAAAATAAATTAGAATTTTATTTCGGGATAAAAAATAAATCATTTTAAACTAATTAATAAGTTTCGTCCTAAATGTGTACGAAAATCCAACGAAATAAGCAAGATATTCAAATAATATATTGTAAATTTACAATATATTATTTGAATATCCGTTTGGAACCCCTCTAAAAAACATGGCTGTTTTAATCTATTACAAGTTTTTACTACATTGTAAATAAACTGTTCGTTTTGCAAAAAAAAACACATTTTAATTTATTTCAATAAATGTTCTATTAATCAATTATTTTGAATAATTGATTTTGTGTTACTTTACTGAATTCGTAATCTTTCATGTTTGATTTACTTTTCATGTTTGATTTACTTTTAAGTTAAAAAAATGAAGAAACATAATTTATTTTTTTCGGAAATGAGAGCAACTCTTATCAAATTATTCAGCTAAATCTAATGATAATGAAATGTTCACATGAAGAATAAAACTGCCTAAGAATAGAGATTTCTCTTCTTGTGTTTACAAACCAAGAGAAATTTCCAGACTGATACTAGTCTTTTCATTCAATGTAGACCGGAAAAAATTAACTCATTTAAAGAATGAATATTAAATCAGACTAATTATTTTCAAAAGAGAAATTTTCATGTTTTAAAAATCAAAATTTTTTGACAAGACCATTTAATTATTAAGTATTAATTTACTATTTGCTGTCTAGCTTACGCAAAATACACGAAATAATACATTTGCACTAAGATTTCTAATAAAGTAATGGGTTAAGTATATTTCGAGATAAATATTGAAAATTTCATTATAATTGGTTGATTTCCTGAATTTTGATGATTTTTTAAGTGAAGAGAGGGGTTAAAATGCCCATAGTCTGACTGTTCGACAGATCTCGTTTGTTACTGTATAGCATGACGTCATTTTCAAGCGCTTTAGCCTCTTTTACGATGGTCGTGGCTGTGCACACTGGATAACATCTTAATAGGTGTCGTAAACACTAGACATTGTCATAGAAAAATGACGTCATCTATGAACGAGTGTGAAAGATTATTTATGATGTCACAAAAGGATTACGTTATCCATTACAACAGATGGCGGAAGAGATCCTTTATGATGTCATGACGTAATTTAGGAACAATTGATAAGAGAAGAAGTGAGAGAAGAGGGAAAGAGTGGAAATGAGAAAAGAGTAAGAGAGAAAGAGGAGGGGAAGAGAGAGTGAGAGGGAAGAGCGCATAAAAAACGAATGATTTATTACCAAATAAGAAATATGTATAACAAAAATAGACAGCCAATTCAAAGAAAATAAATAAATATATAAATAGTGCAGTCGAGGGCAGATGTACTTTGCACCACGTTATTTTAAATGCGCACACATCAAAAAGAGAACGACGTGCCATATTTAAATAGTGCTGTCGAACAGTGAGCGTTATTAGTAACTTTTGTGATCCTTATAAGAACTAGTTCGGCGTAGTGATACATCTGAAGTTAGCGAATGCATGGTGTAATACGAAAAGATAACGCTTCTTAGATTTCTTCCGCATTTTCTTATGTGTAACGGGTTGCTGTGAGATAGTTATCATTGAGAAAGAGAGGTGGAGAAAGAAAGGGGAGAGGGGGAGAGAGAGGGATAAAGAGAGGGGGAGATAGAGAGGGGGATATAGAGGGAGAGAGAGAGGGGGGAGAGTTATCTTTTCCTACTTCCACTTTAACACCAGTAAGCAAAGCTGAAACGGGTGAGCGGATTAAATATAAACATCTATAAAAGCTTCTGTTTATGAAGCTATAACGGGCAAGCAAAAAAGGGGAATTCTGACTTTAATTCATATATAAAATTACATGAAGATTGGTGACCTCATAAAGGATGAATAGTAGCTGTTGGAACTTCATAGATATACTATACGACCTCTAACACGTTGAGTCGTCTAGAACCAACGGTTCACGGGTCGTCTAGTTTATTTTTAATATTTGTAATTAATTTCTTTTCGCATTAAACGTAAAATAATTGCCAACAATTATATTCTCAAAGTGACCTTTCTACTATGTGAATCAGCAAGAACCCTTGGAGAGCATCTATGTTTACTAAGGTTTCAGAGAGTTGTTATAATATCAAATATTCCATCATTTAACCACCTCTTTCAACTTTATGAAGAAAGATTGAAAAGTAAAAATAAAAGGAATAAAAGAGGAGCACTTTATTTAAAACTAGCTTTATCTACCCGGCGTTTCTCGGGAGTCTTGTGTTTTTATTTTTGTTTTGCTGTTTATTATTTAAACTATGCGGTTTATTTAATCAAATTATTATTCTTTTAAATACGAATGTGAAAGTATAATTTAATTATGTTTTCAAGAAGAAAAAAACCCTTTTATATAAGAATTTCTTGTGATTTGTTTATTTCTGTTTATCTGCAGATAAACGTAATTACCAGATGTGTCCAATAAGAAAAAAATGTTTTTTTAACTTCAAACGACTCTATATGAGAGTTTATGAACTTCTGTATGTTAAAAATCCACTTGCGTTATGAACATTTAAGATTATCTGCAGACACACGTAATTTAAGAAATGCATTCTTTATTTTGCATAGAAAATAATAATAATAATAATAATAATAATAATAATAATAATAATAATAATAATAATAATAATAATAATAATAATATCAAATATGTTAATCGCCGATTAACAAATGCGGTGATCAGCCTTTGTGCAAAACTATAAACAATTAATCGACGTTAGACAATAAAAATGCTTAAAAAATTAATTTACTCGTGAATGCCGAAAAACAGTCTCCTATTAAATGGGTGACAGTACGACGACTATTTAGAGTGAGGTAAAAACTAAAATATCGATTAGATTAAATATTAAAAGACTAAAATCGATCGAAAATACGATTTTTATTTTTTAACAATATACTTTATATGATTGACAAAATATTCAATCGTGTACCTTGTATTAAAAAAACTTTTAATTAGAAAGAAAAAACTATTAATCAAAAAAAACTATTAATCAGAAAAAAACTATTAATCAGAAAAAAAACTATTAATCAGAAAAAAACTATTAATCAGAAAAAAAACTATTAATCAGAAAAAAACTATTAATTAGAAAGAAAAAAACTATTAATGAGAAAGAAAAAACTATTAATCAGAAAGAAAGAACTATTAATTAGAAAGAAAAAATATTAATCATTAAGAAAATGCAGTGAAAAATCGTTTTTTAAGCTAACTGAAGTATTTTGTATCACAAATACATAAACGGTTGATTGGTTTGTTTTACGGCATATCAACCTCTTATGCGTCATTTCTCATGAATGAGATCACAATTTTGATGAGACTTCTTTGTCGAAAGATATATTTCTGGCAGCGTTTCATCCGATTAATAGTTATGTCAAGATTTTAACAGACTGACAAAGACCTGATCAGTTGTTACTATGTGCAGTTAATAACAGACACATATCTGATAAGTATTATTTATTGGGAAGTCGCTAAGAGAGGGATACAGATCCAATTAGTTGCTTCCATGTCAAGTTGCAAGGAATATACGCACAGGGCTGATCAATAGTTAATTACGTTAAATCACTAACAGACATATAAAGATCTAATCAATAATCACCATGACCCGCGGCGACCGCGTCTGTAGAGAGAGAAAGTCATGCATACATGCACATAGAACTTAACATTTACTCGTGCAGAGGTTGCACTTTGCTGCATTGAAAAAGATTTCAACTACCATATTGAAATTGATGAAAACATGTGTTGACACATGTCAGGTATTCGAAAAAAATAATCTCCTTTAAACATTTGAGAAAGTCTGTTCATTGAGGGGAGAATAAAGTTGTCAAGGACATCCTTTCATTTCCTTACGCGGAGGATATTTCCGTGGATGGCTTTTTGGAGATTCGGATAATCCCATATCTCAATCGCAGGACTCCCCTCCCCAAACTCTCCATCATCTCACTCAGTCAACCGTTCGATGAGCGGTATATAAGAATTATTAGCTTGACCCTGGCAGCCCCAGTTTTCCACACCGGTGATTATGCAACAAGCCATTCGGTTTTGCTGGGAAGATCACTACAGCGGAGTTCCACAGCGATTGAAAGAACCGAGCAAGAGGAAAATCGTATTAGTTGGCGTTAGGGTTGGGTGGGGGTGGGATAAAGCGAATCAAACGAAATCATGTTCAACATTGATAATCAATCAGAAGCCAATATATTCCGGTGTGATGATGATAATGATGATGGTGGTTGTGGTGATGGTGGTTGCGGCGGCGGTGGTGTTTGTTTTGTTTTCGTTCGTTCGTTAATCGCCCGCTTCTTTCATCATCCGACTTCAATCTCTCCCTTCTTCTCAATGTGAACAAATCCAATTTTGCATCTGATGAACACAATTCTATTTATGCAGGAAAAAAGATTTTATAACCTATCTGCGTGTATGCGAACTTATCAGAGTATATGTATTTTTATGTACGCAGGCAGGAATATATATATATATATATATATATATATATATATATATATATATATATATATATATATATATATATATATATATATATATAAAGATAGATGAAAGAAGAGGGATAAACATGTACGAATAACAAATTTATTTCAACTTCGATTGTTCAATGCAAGGTGTACTCGGTAAAAACATGTTTATTATTCTTTCCTTAAGCCAAGGCTTTTCAAAGATTAAAATCTTATCATCAGAGGAATTACATAGATAGATAAGTTGGCAGTGGAGAAGCCAAAATTCAAAATTTGAAAAAATATTAAGTAATGGAGAGTGAGAATGTGCGAATAATTCTATCTATCTATGTGACCATGCATTATTTTACTTTACATAATTATCCTCCTTTGACCATTTTATGTTGATCCTTAATTATCTCCCTTAATCTTTACCAGACTATTCGAACCTATATTTACAATTGCAATACTTAACATAAATATTAAATATTTAATATAAAATAATAATAAAGAAAAAGTAAATAATAAATTAAAAAAACCAAATGATAATAATAATAATAATAATAATAATAATAATAATAATAATAATAATAATAATAATAATAATAATAATAAACTATTACAGACCTAAACAACCTGATATATGCTGGGGCAAAATCGGTAAGTATGAAACTAAGAAACGAAGAGAATGGACAAAAGAGAGGACCGACAAAACCTGGATGGGAAATCAGACTGGAAACCCAGATCACCAAACTTCGGAAAGAAGCTAAAACCGTGAACAGAAGGAAGGAGGACATGAAACGATTAAGAAGCAAAAATCAGAAACGCAAGGAAAAACTAAATGAGAAACATGAAGAAATAAAACAAAGGATAGCAGCAATAGAAGGAAGACTGAGACGATACAGGTACAAATCAGAACAGAGCAAACAGAACAGGACCTTTGAAAACAATGAAAGCCAGTTCTACAAAAACGTAAATGGAGAAAAAACAACAACAGAGTTACCGAACCCAACAGAAACAAAACAATTCTGGAGCAAGATATGGGAAGAACCAAAAAAACACAACAAGAATGCCCAATGGTTGAAAAACATGAGAGATGAACTGCAGGAAATCGAAGAAGGAACCGAAACAGAAATCAACAAAGAAACGATCAAGAAAACCCTAAAAAAAATGGCAAACTGGAGAGCACCAGGCCACGATGGAATACATGCATACTGGTTTAAAAAATTCACGACCCTGCATGAAAGAATAGCGCAGAAACTGAGCGGATGTATCCATAAAACAGACGTACCAGAATGGATGACGGAAGGAAGAACAACACTAATACAAAAAGACCCCAAAAAGGGAACGACCCCCGGCAACTACAGACCGATAACATGTCTACCAATAATGTGGAAAATTCTCACAGCACAACTGAGAGAACAAATCTACCAATCCCTGGACAATCGTGGACTGCTCCCCGAGGAACAAAAAGGATGCCGGAAAGGACAAAGAGGGGCACATGATCTACTATACATTGATCAAAAGACCCTGAAGGAGGTGAAGAGAAGACAAAAGAACATAACCATGGCATGGATTGACTACAAGAAAGCCTACGACAGAATCCCCCAAACATGGATAATTGAATGCTTAAAGATATACAAGATACCAGAAAGGATTATTAATCTCATCCAGAAAGCAATGGAAACATGGAGACTAAAACTGACAGCCGGAGGACAATACCTGTCTGAGATAAAAATACAGAGAGGCATTTTTCAAGGAGACTCCCTATCACCACTACTGTTTATAATAGCCATGATGCCACTCAACTACATACTCAGAAAGTGTGATGCCGGATACAGGTTTACGGATACAGAACAAAGAATAAACTACCTGATGTACATGGATGACCTTAAACTGTTTGCAAAAAACAAAAAATAACTGGAAAAGCTGATAAACACAACCAGGATATTCAGCCAGGATATCCAAATGGAGTTTGGAATAGAAAAATGTGCACTGCTAGAGATCAAAAAAGGAAAACTGGAGACGACAGAAGGTATAGAACCCCCCAACCAAGAGGAGATGAGGGCGCTAGGAGAACATGATAGCTACAAATACCTGGGAGTTCTGGAAGCAGACACAATCAAATATACAGAAATGAAAGAGAAGATTGGAAAAGAATATCTACGAAGAACAAGGAAACTCTTAGAAACTAAACTATATAGCAGAAACCTAGTAAAAGGGATAAACACATGGGCTGTATCACTAATAAGATACTCTGGACCATTCATAGGCTGGACCAAAGAAGAACTCAGGCACCTTGACCAAAGAACAAGAAAACTAATGACTATGCACAATGCTCTGCACCCAAAAGACGACACGGACAGACTCTACGTGAAAAGAAATGAAGGAGGTAAGGGACTGGTAAGTATAGAAGACTGTGTGGAAGACACCAAAAAAGAGCTGGAGAAATATGTAACCCAGAACACGGAAAGACTGATCACCACAGCAAGAGACACCAGCCCAACAAACAACCCCGGAAGTACTGAACCCAGAAACAAAAAGACAAGAAAGGAAAAGTGGGAAGAAAAACAACTACATGGACGCTTCATAAGACTCACAAGCGATGAAGCCAATGAAAACAGCTGGGCATGGCTAAGAAAAGGACACCTGGGCAGAGAAACGGAATCTCTGCTGACGGCCGCACAGAACAACGCGATTAGGACAAACTTTATTAAAGCAAAGATAGATAAAACCCAGGAAAACAGCAAATGCCGACTGTGTGGATAAAGAGACGAAACGATAAATCATATAATAAGTGAATGCAGCAAGCTAGCCCAAAAGGAATACAAGAACAGACATGATAGCATGGGGAAAGAAGTACACCGGGAAATGTGCAAACAACTGAATTTCGAATATGCAAAAAAACGGTACAAACACAAACCAGAAACTGTACTAGAAAACGAAAAACACAAAATCATATGGGATATGAATGTACAAACAGACAAACCCATAACAGCAAGGAGACCGGATATGATAATAATCAACAGGAAAGAAAAAACCTGCAAAATCGTAGACTTTGCCGTTCCAGCAGACCACAGAGTGAAGACCAAAGAGACGGAAAAAAGAAGCAAATATACTGAACTTGCCAGAGAATTGAAAGGAATATGGAACATGAAGAAAGTCAGTATAACACCAATAATCATAGGAGCACTAGGAACAGTCCCCAAAAACATGGAGAAAAGACTAGGAGAAATAGGAATCAAAGGGATAACTGAGACCATACAAAGGACAGTAATGATCAAAACAGCTACAATCCTGAGAAATGTCCTCGAATGTGGAAACCAACCCACATAAGCAACGAATTGGAACAAACACATGGAAGCACAAGACAACAGAACCGGGGAAAATACAACCGCACGAGAGAGGCGCAAGCAAAGGCTGACGCCACGAAAATTATGGACAGAGGGTCGAGGAGGGAAAGCGCAAACCAGACCTCCACTGGAAGAGCGCGGACAGCTCTGGGACCGTGGGGAGGCTTGTTGCCACTCGGGCCCCAGAGGGGACCAATGGCCCTTACCAGCGGGAAATCGGTGGTAGGTGGCTGTTGCGATACCGCAAGGTCATCAGCGGTGATGAACGAAAAGAGGTGGAGCATACTGGAAGTCTGAGGAGACTTGTTGTCACTCAGACTCCAGGGAATTCTACAGGTTGTTGGCAGTGGGCGATCACTGACGATGACCAGTGTGATAACTCCTAGTGAGTAAATAATAATAAAAGAAGAAGAACAACAAAATAAATTAAATCCAAATTTTATTATTTAAGATTAACTAAATTAATTAATCTTAGTCATCAAGTGTGGCTTCAGTCTGTAATGGGAAAATTTGGAGGGAGTAGTTTGCAGAGTCCAAAGTGCTGCTTACGGCAAAGCGCTGGGCAAGTAGTTCAGCCTTAACAGTTGCCGTGCAAACGACATCATTGTGGTTGAATAGCGGGGGAATTTTTGATTTCCCATTGTTCACCACACTATTGAACATTTTCCAGAAATCACGAGTACCTAGTTTCTGTGACTCAATGCGTTTTCTGGTCATCTTTTCTGGTCATCTCTGTATACCTTCTCTTTGCTTCATCTATTACAGTCTTACAATGATTTCTTGATGCTATAAGTTTGAAGTGCACAGGTTGAAGTGAACCATTGTGGAAGGTGGGGTTTGCTGTACAATTTTTGCATGAGAACATGTGCTTCAATGCCTGTTTTGACCCATTCAGTTATCTCACTTGTGCACTGATTGTTACATTTACTGGTTTATAACACGTTGTGTCGGAATCTCTGGTCGTCGTAGAACTGTTCCTTGTTGATCCAGAACGAACGTCATCGCTACTAATGGGACGATATGTCGTTTCTCGATTCGCATTTCCCTGCTGCAGGAACTATTCGTACTAACCTTGTCTCTCTCTTTCTCCATTGCCTCGCCGTTGTATGCAACTATACGTACTAACCTTGTCGCCTTCGTTGTCGCCTGCTTTGTGTCGCGACTGCTATCATCTCTGTCACTTCGACGGGCGGTTTCTTCGTCGGCTGAAATCAAATCATTTACACACAATAAAATATGACAAGGCTTTTACTTTTTTTTAATTCAGAGCCATTTTATTTACTATCTCGCTAGTCGACACTGAGTAAGTTCGTTGGAGAAGAGAGAGAGAGAGCCTACGCTAGTAAATTCCTAACTATTTAGCTATTTGTAAAGGAAGGAAGATTGGAGATTCACTCTGGCTCTCATTTTTGGGGATTCGAAACCCCTCAGCTTGTAACAGCCACATGACTATCGTTGTTACCCTGTCGGCTTCCAATCGAGAACTGTCGAATCTCAATCTCATTTTCCCATGGGGGAAAACTGTGATGTCACGAAATCCCGTGATCAACACGCAGGTGTGACCTAACCTTTTGAACTCAAGGTCTCGTCACCTGTCACCGCGACCATGAGAACAACATTACACTAAACCTGCACGAGACGACCTCGCCACAAATCGCGCAAGTCAAACCTGATCTCCAACAGATGCGTCCATCCCCATAGGGCCATTATCTAAGACTGATCAGCAGTGAGAGAACAAGTATTATTCAATGGGGTGTCTCTGATGTGATCTCTTATGGATACCCAATCAGCCCGCTTGTAGTATCTCGTCGTTTTGAGCAATGATGCATTAGTTTTGGGACGAGATTTTAGGGTGATATCAATCATTACCACAAAGGTGATCAGCGTTTCCTAGCAGGCTATAGGCATTCGTTGCACAAGCCTCTGGCAGTGAGGTCAAGAATAGTGCGAGAAGTAAGGCTTGCTGTTCGATACGATCAGGGAGGCGGGTCGGGAAAGTGACAGTTTGTGAGAGGGAGTGCGCTATGGAGAAACTATACATGAAGTTACCAGCTGCGTCTGTATAGCTGGAAAATCCAAGCTAATCACGGTGATGTACATTAAAATCCCCAAATAGATGTATTTGGGCATTCGAGTGAAGTGAGAGTGCTGTATCTATGTTTTCAGAGACAAAGTTAAGCAGTGTACAGTCTTGGGTCGAAAAAGAACAGTATAAGAAATATAAGTAATAAACGCTGTGCTGTAGGGTTAATCTAAAGCACATGTAGGCTTGATCATCTGATTCTAGGTTATGTTCTCTAGTTAAGGGAAGGGTGTTCTGAACGTAAGCTCCTAGCCCGTGCATATGTTTGTCAGAGTTTTTACGGTAGAGTGGGATGTCTTCACTCATGTCAAAATGGTGTGAAAAGATTGAGGATTGTAGGTTTGTTTCACTTAATGCTAGGATATCCGAGGTGTTTACTAGGAGAAAGGTTTCTACGTCATTGATGTTGAATCTAAGCCCCCGGATATTTGTGCATGCGAGCCTTAGGGGCGGAGACGAAGATGTTTTGGGTGTCTGGTTTAGGTTTGTTTCTTTTTCTTTGTATTGTGATTTTGGTTTTAGATTGAGTTGGGAGGGCAAAGTGGGTGCTAGTTTAGTGCCAATAAGCTCACACAACCAGACCGTTAGTCAAGACGATCCATGGGGGTTATGGCTTGGGGAAAGCCCACCGGGGATAGCTGTAAGATCCCTTACCATGTACGACATGACACGTACAGTAACCCACTATGCTATACAACTGTTGATGGAGCAGCCATTCTTAGTGCGACCTAAGAGTTAGGGCTCCTGCACTACCAATCGAAAACAGCAGCCAGACAATCTGCCAAACCTGTACTCTCAACTTGTCTGAACAAGAGCGACCCAGACGACTAGTCATGTGAGACTTATTGACAAATAATTTTCCCCAAGTTGCTCAGATAGAGAGAAAGAGAGACAACTTCATTGTCCTAATCAGGAAACAAGGTCAAGCACTGGGTGTCTTTGAGGTGTCCCTGCACTAGTACTTCTGCACCTGGCTAATGGACGAAGAAGGAGTGCAAAGGCCGGACAATAGGCAAAGCCGATCTACTCCTTAAGCAATTTTAGGTTTGCAAACCCAATATCTTGTTCGAGACTCCAGCTCTATGGGGGTTATCGATCAGGACTCCCCCAATGTAAGACCTCCTTCCCCCAATGTAAGACCTCTGCCAAGATGTAAGTAGTCAGTAGCACAGTTTTTATATCAGAGTTTTCCTTCTCCTCGATGGATGACCTGACAAAGTCTACAGGTCCATCACATCGAAAGGGGTAATCCTGTGCCCGAGTACTAATCAGGTATTTCAGAGCCCCTGCAGGTATTAAGAAAAAAAAAATCATATATATATATATGTATATATATATATATATATATATAGATATAATAGGTTTACATGTCACCTGCCAGAGATAAGAGAAAATTTAAACAAAATAAGTAAGAATAAGACGGAGGGAGGGGGTATCCTTCTATTTATTGTATTATAACATTAGTATTATTATCAGTATTTTCCTTATCATCATTAATATCATGTAATGTTACTTTTTTATATTTTTATTTTTTCTTTATTTATTTAATGTATATTTTTCTCTCATGTATTTTTTCTCTTATGTAATTTCTTCTTCTCGATTCAACCTATATGGTGAATGCTTTGAATGTTTTAAGTGTTTGATTTGTTATTCAATTTGCTGATATTAATATCTGCGGTATTTGGAGTTTTCTTAAATGTTTATATTTTAAATATACCTATATTTAAATAGCTATATTTTTCTATTATGCATTATCACTCTACTGTAACCAAAAAAATTGACTATTAATTTGTAATTTTAATTAAAGCTCCTTTTTGTTGAGCTTATTTTTTTGTTGAAGAATGAATTCTTACCTATGTCTACTAAATGTATTCCTATACCGTATGAGGACACCAACAGAAGTCTATAAATAATTAATAACCTTATCCTTATCAAATTTCAATTAACTCCTGAATGTGAACTATCTTCTGCTAATAACATTGAAACTTATAATTAAAACTCTTCTGACTTCTTAACAATTATATCTTTATATAATGGTCCAATAGATCTATGATCGATAACTTTATATACCCTCCACTTAATTTCTTGGGTCGTCTGAAATTATGTCGATAACCTGAATACTGCTAACCTATACACACTCAATCCTTTTTACCGGCCTTAGATGTTGTACTCTTTGAGACCCTTGGCATGCACTAGGAATTGCATACTCCTTTTCTTTAAAGCAAATCACCCCTTCATTTACTTATAGGATTTAAATCTAACGTACTTCAGTTTTGAATTCAATTTGAATTTTGACTTGATTAGGACTTTTTAAAATTGGCTTATTTCTATCTAGTTTGAATCTAATTAATTTCATTTTTTAAATAATATTCCTTATAGTTTTCTATTGTAGATTGGCTGGGATACTTAAGGTATCTTAAACCTTTAATTTCATCTCATTTAGATCTATGAATTTTTTCTTTTCCATTTCTAAAGTCATCCCATTGAAAGTTTTAGAGTAGCATACACAGTCTAATCGATGAATCGTCTACTATAAATATATTTTTTAGTATCGTTTTATTCATTTAAAAGAAAATGTTTTTATTTGATTTAGTCGTATTTTATAATTTCATTTTTTATTTTTTCTTTCTTTATTTTTTCTTTACTTATTTTTATTTTGGTTTTATTCTAGTCTATATTAGGTTAATATAGTATCTATATAACTATATAAATATGTGTATGTGTCTATGTAGATCACTCTAGAGCCAAATGCATGTGTATTTTTGTGTATCGAATTAAATCCATGTGTCTGTGTGTTCGTTAGATTCCGTTTAGATGTATCGCTTACCTCCCTTTGTGATTGTCTCAGTGGCATTGCTAGCTTTTTAATTATTTTGAATTGCCTCCCTTTATTGACAATCTATTTATTATCAAGTAAGCTTGTTTGAATTTTGGACCCTGTTTAAAATACTTATCCGCACTCAGATAGGGACTAATTCTGAGATGATTTAAATAATAATACCCCGAATTTTGACATTTCATGGTTTTCCTTGATGGTCACTCTCCTGTTCGATGACTTTCACTTTGAAATGGAAGCGATATATTGAAATAAGACTTTAATAATCTTGTAATGACATTCTCTGATAATTATTAACGTCCAACCGCTTAATGATTGTCTTTTATAATGGACGTTTCTTAATCTATGTATAAGTGGCTTCTCGTTTTGTTTTCTTCTAATTACTTCCTGATGAGTTTTCTTTAATTTTTCTTTGTTTTGTTTTTTATATTTTCTATATATAAGCATAAAAAAGAATTTGGCACTTTTTCAGAGAGTACAACCAGGAATGTTCAAGCATGATGACATGCGCATGACGTGGGCATGACGTGTGTGTAACGAGGCCCCCATCTCAATGTTAAGAATGACTTCTGAAACTTACCTTTTTTAGAACCAGACGACTTTAATGATATAAAATTGTAAACTAAAACTAGAAACGACGACCTTTTTTATGCAATTAGAACGAAAGAAAGAGCAATTTTATTTGTTTCACCTATTTTTTAGTACAAGACGACTTTAATGAAATACAATTTTAATAACTATATAAACATTTGTTAGGCAGACGACTTAGAACAAAAGAAGGTGATATTTTATTTAACTTTTTCCTCTTTTTTTTTGAATACGAGAAATTTAATTTTTATTTTTGTGTCTGTTTTTTTGGTCACTTTTTTAGGGTTAAGGTTTGAGAATTTTTTTGTCGGAAGGGGTCCCCAAGTTTTAGAGTTAGATAATTAGGGTTAGTGTTAAGAAATTAGGGTTCGGTGTAGTGTAAGGGTTAGAGAATTAGGGTTAGTGAATAAGGGTTAGGGAATTAGGGTTCGGGTTTACCAATTCCTTCAGAACATATACTTCTGTATTTTTTTTGTGATTCATTGCGCTGTCAACGAACTTTCACTTGGATTTGAATGCCTCTATCTCCTAAAATGGAACCTTTCACAACATCGGATGACTGGATTACCTTCAACTCCTCACTTGCTTCATACTTTAAATCCTCAGAGTTGCTTGCACGAACTTTTTGTGTTTCTTCGATGTTGACATGCCTTATAGGTAGTGTGGTCAACTAGGAGTTTGTCAATATATTAATGTTCGTGAAGGATGTCTACGCCACCGTTTTTTCTGTGGGTCAGATAATGATATTCACAACCATGTTTTAAAGGGCTAGTAGGTGACTTTTGGGAAAAGTTTGGTTATTATTTTAAAATAGGATCTTTAAAATTTTCTTTGATTTTACACCATTGCAATTTTTATTTCAATAAATAATCAATTCCAAATATATAAGAAACAATAATGCATAAATAACGTACAGGCGAGAAACACACACATATAGACGTATAGACGATAAGTTGTCTGATAATTTTGATTAATATAGAAATTGTTATTTTTATGGAATATTTTTTGTTCAAATTTTAACACTGCTGCTGTTTCGGTATTACTTTGAACTTATGAGAGCTGAAAATGTAATCAAGTCATTTTGTATGCGAAATACGCGACGGAGGTCAATTCTTCTGGCGCATGGAATATAGGCCGCATTTGTAACACACAATTTTCAATTGATTATATCAGTAGAAACGCCGCTGTCAGAATTTTCTTTGTACTCGAAAACAAATGAGAACTTCCATGAACAAAGTTTCTCTCCTAGAACATCTCATTAGTGGAACAAAATGCTACAAGGCTGCTTTCTAACAAACTACTACATGGTCGTCTTAAAGGTTAATGTAAACAAATACTGTGAGACTTTTCCTGTCCAACGTAATGGAAGGGGGGAGGACGGATGTGGCAACTCAAAGAAAAAGCAAACAAATAATTTACTTGCAACGAATTTGCTCGCTACTTACAATACAATTAATCTGTCCTTGTAATTGGTTACAATGACTGTTTTCTTTCTTTTCACCTTCTGCCATTCAAATCTTCTATCAACGTTTGCCGTTTTCGTTTTCTTTTGCCGTTTTCCGTGTAGCATTTGACTCGTATCGTTCCATTGAGAGAATCGTTTTTATTGTTACCGTTGACTCTATGATCACCTGAATTTTTATTATTATTTCTATGACTGTTATCAGTAGATATTTTATGTTCCGATCAGGCATCGCTGATCTTTTGAACAGTGATAATAGCAGGTGTAGGTGGGCAGGTACGAGTACAGACATTAGTAGTTGTATATGTCAGGGTTCCGTATTTTTCAGTGTGTTTGTAATATCTTCCCTCATCTTCTTGGGTCCCGCATTTTTCAACTTCATAATGAATCCAATGTTTTGTCTCAGTGAGCACCTCAGCCACCTTTTGTAGACTTGGTGTCTGAGTTCTTTCTTATTAGCTGCAACAGTTTGGCCAAGTTCTTGACTGCTGCAGATAATAAGAAATAACTCAGGGTTAGCTTAGCATTGTATATAGGCCTGCCTTCAATGCTTACAACTTGACATTGCATTCTCGACACTCTGCATGGCATTGCACTTGGGGTAGTCGTGCTTCAGTCAGAGAAAGAGAAAAACTTTATCTTCTGAGATATAGACATCTTGGAAGGATCGGCGTGAACATTGACTTTCTGCGAAGGACACGTCTTTCTGACTTTTTCTATAGCCCACTGTGGGCTCCACCTTGCGTTCCACCTCTTATTGAACCAAGAGCCACTCTGAATTTGACTTCTAAGAGAGACACATTTTTTAACTGATTCATCATATCCCATTCTCCGGCCAGTTATGCTGGACTTGTTGAACTGGTTGCCTTTCTGGATGGCTTCTGATCTATCGATCAAAAAGCTCAGGTTGATATCACTGTGACCTTGAACAGTGCGGTGAGCTTTGCAAACTCGGTTGATCTCGGCATCAACATTGCCATCACCTCGTCCTGTGTCGCGGTGACCCCGAGCAGAATCGAAAATACCAGTTGATGATACCCCCCCCATTTCTATGTCCAAACAGAGAGTTTTCTTCAGTTCCTCACTGACTCCAGCAGGATTACTGACCTATTAGAGGACCATGAGAAGCACCCTTCATGTGTTTTCGTCCACCAAGTTTCGTCCTGCGCTGCTTCTGTTTAAGGGTCTGAAGGGCTTCGCCTTCCAGGGAAGATTTGAAACAATTTAATTTCTTTCTGGTGAATTTCAGCAATGGCGCGCAATTTTCAAATTTAGCTAGGAAGTCCTTGAAACTGCCTTTATAGGTTTCGCCTAAAATGCGGGCCCTTCAATTTTACTTTGAAAGTTTCCACAGGAACAACGTGTCGGTCCGGAGTGGAAGGGTCAATTGGTTTCTGGGTTAACAGAGTTATTCTGACTCAAGTGGTTGGGATTCCATTCTTCCAGTTAGACACATTGAATAGTTTTCTGACTCTCATTATGCAATATCTCTAACTGCTTGGAAGAGGCTCATGATAATTGTGTCAAGGATTGTTCACCCTTCTCATCATACCATTGCTTCTTCAGACTCATGAAACTCTTTCCAGCTCCTTCAACCAGCCTGTTATTTCTCGTTCATAGGAAGAGAACTTCTTTGCTGAAAAAGAAACTTATGCTTCATTCCTTTCAAATATGTAGCAATTTTCCACTAAAACAAGGGCTGTTTCTCTGAAGTTCCTGCTGGGGGACTGAGTCTTCTATTATTTTTTAAAAGAACAATAAAACGTTTTACGATGAAAGTGTATTTTACTACAAAAGAAAGCAGAAAAACTCATAACTTTTTTCATATTGCAAAGCGACTTAATTGCAAAGTTCGTTAACGCAACTTCGTTAACCACAATTCGTTTTTAAGTACCAGCAATTCGTTGCAAAGTGTCAGGTTTTTTTTAATTGATGACGTTATCCTTTGGTTACACGATAATTTCTGACGTCATAAATTATCTTTTTCCGTTGTCTTTCACCCTGTTTAATTAATAAAGGATCTTACCGATGTCTTCCCACCTCTTTTAGTGGGTGACATAACACAGTGTGTATGAAATAAAACCCGGTTCTCTTGCAGTTTATAAACTGGGCTGAAATAATCACGTTATTATTTAGAAACACATTCTTAACATTGCAAGGGGGGTTTGTTAACTATTCTGAACTTTCACCTAACAATTTAATAAACAAAATATACCGTAAAAATTGAATTTAACTTGAAAGTCTTAGCTAAAATATAGCACGGTCCGTAAACTGCAAAAATACCCTAAAAAATCATATAAGATAACAAACAAACAAACAAACAAACAAAATCCACAGAGTACTACTAAAGTATATAGATAGATAGATAGATAGATAGATAGGTAGATAGATAGATAGATAGATAGATAGATAGATAGATAGATAGATAGATAGATTATTAATGGTGTAAATCAGGGTGCTCTGAGAGCCCTGTGGGTCTATTTCCGTTGTTATAAGGGTCGCACTAATTAAACTTGTTTAATAAAAATAATGCAGAATATTTTTATTCCTTCAACTTAAAGACATACAAGCAGAAGGCACATTAATTAGCTTCGTTTCCGAATGCAAAATAACAAAGTAGTTTATATAAAAGAAAAAATACTGCAATTTTAAACGGCGAAGATTGGTATGCAACAAAAATGTGAAATCAATAAAATGTGAAATCAATAAAATGTGAAATGATTCTTTTTAAAATCTAAAGAAAATAATAAATAAAGAAAAGCACAGCGTTTTTCAGTGAACGACACGTTTATCCAGTTTAAAAGATAGTTATTGCAAAGTAATGATTAAGTGATGAAATAGAGTATATTTGATGCAAATGTGCTTGCAAAGGGTCAGTTGCGGCTCTTGGCTGCATGTTTGACAATGTTCTGTGCAATCTTTTTGTTAAATTGAGAAGATATGTCAAAATAGAGACACACCCAAAGAAGCATAAAAAACAAATACTAAAAGAATAATAAATTGTATCCAAACGCCATTGAATACAATCGAATCGACTGGATTTGAATTTAGTTTGGCCGATTCCATAGTCTGCAGCAGTATCCATTGCATTATGCATACACCCCGTGATAGATAGATTATATTAAGATGTTTCAGAATTTTTTAGACGATGATCAATAATTTGTATGATTGGATCATTCGGACTACTGTTCTCACCACGTTTCAGTCGATATAACCTCTGACCTTCTACAGGCGTATCTTGTTGAACCCAGGAATCCTTATGTCCAACTTGGGAATCTGTAGGGAATTTCGAACGAAACCCTTTATTTAATCCACAGGAGAAGATTGTTCTCGCTTCGTCAGCCATTTCTGAGTAGAAGTCCTAAGTAATTTGTAATTGTATTCTTAGTATTGCCTGCACTGAGGATTGACCCTTCAACCTCTAGAAGAGTGTCACTTAGAACTGATTATTACTTAGCACTATTAAATAAAGGGCCGAGTTTGAAATTTTGTACAGATTCCAGAGTTCGACATAAAAATTCCCGATTTCGACAAGATGCACCTGAAGAAGATCGGAGGTTACATCAGCCGAAACGTTGTAAGAATAACATCGAAGATGAGAATAGTAGTACGAATAATCCAAATGAGCTATTTTTCAAGACAATGTTTTCTTTATAAATGTTATTTGACCAAATATCTTTCAGAGAAAATTGATTTGGATGAAGCAACCAAAGAATTGTCTGGTGAAATGTTCGATTCTTTTAGGCAAAACAAATTCGAAAGCGGTTTTTGAGATTCCTTAAGAATTTGCTTGTTCCTTTTTTGTGATGGGTTGTTCTTTCATATTCATCTATCAAGCATTGGGAGGAACGAGACTCGCGGACGATACAGTTATTATTACGTTGTAGGCTGATCATTTCCTCGCTTTTCTCTTTGGTCCGATCGGTTCGTGAGGAATCTGCAAATACAAAAAATCAAAAAGTCCATAATCAATTTCTATATATAAAAGATGAAAATTGTCTGTCCGTATATCCGCTATCATGTTATTCTCACACGTTGCTTAACAATCATGCCAATTATGAATTGTGAGAAGCAGCAGCACCAGCGAATGTTATTTTTATGTATCGACTCTCAATTGAACAAAAGATCAAACCAACAATTTCTTTCAACCAATCACAGTTGAAGGAATATTCACTCCTGAATATTTGCGCATAATATAAAAACCGAAATACACAGCTTCCTTCCTCATTTTCCTGATTTTCTTCTTTCACAAACAACACACGTGCATGCAACAAATATTGCCTAGGCTCTTTGAGGTCATTAGCAAGCAGCACACACATGGTTATAGACATCACGAACCACTGTAGGCATAGCGACAGCATATACATTCTGCTCAGCGAATGCATGTACACGCAAGTTCATGCATACTCTCTCTCACTAACAAAACAGGCACGTTGATATACACACACGCCTATAATGCATATCCCATTTATACATACGCAGAATCATGTGGCAACAACCGAAGCAAACATGAATTTCTCCTTACAGGCAAAACAACTTTTCTTTCACCCAGAACGTTCTTGGACTTTTTAAACGCTCATTCATTGCTAACATTTTATTTTGCATTGTCTTCGCAAGTTTATTTACTTTTGTATGGATCGACTTTATCATTCTTTCTTTTCATATTGTATGCTGACTATTGTTTATGGCAAAATAAACATAGACATTACACGATTCTCAAGTTTAACAGTGAATCCTGACTTTAGAACCAATCAGTGTAAGGAAAACACATTTTTTAAAAACTCTTTACAAAATTTATTTTAGAAAATGCTTGAGATTAAGATTTGTGAAATTAACTTGCCGTTGAGATTTTATAGCGAAAAGTGAAAAAGAATCTAAACGGAACCAAATGCATATACGACACACCCTAACCCTAACCCTAACCCTAACCCTAAATCGTTACCGAGTTTCGCACTGTGTCTCTCTAATGTGAGAAAAAGAAAATCTCTTTCGTGTGTCGTTAATGTTTAATTTAGCAAAAACTTTCATCTCTATTTATATAAAGTTAGTTATGTGCATAAGTTTATATATTTGTATATACAGGATTCACTCCTAAACTACTTAACCGATCATTATAAGTTTTGGAAGAGAGCTGCTAAGCGTAAGGGTGAGTAATGTCGACTATATTTAGCTCAATTTAATTTTATGCAAAAGAGGTCAAAGAGTGTGTGGAAGACCATCGGTAAATTCAGATACTTCTGATTTTTGTGAAATGTTAATGATAAGCATTAGACATCAATTAATAAATATTCCCCAAATTTTAGTTTCTTTGGGATATTTTAAATAGTTTTTAGGAGGCATAATATGGAAACAACCTCCTATTTGAAAATTCAAATATTTCAGATTTGCATTAAGTTTGATCCATAGTCATTAACACCAATTAAGTAAGTTTCTCTAAATTTCGTTTTCTTGTTAAGCTAGAGCCTTGACGTTAGACATTTTTTAGAATTAAAATCATGCACTGTATTTTTATCAAAATTCGAATAGGGATTCTAGACATATGGTTTAGTATAATTATATTTTGATTTTAATCTTAGTAAGAGGACATGAAAATGGTTCAAAGCTCTTCTGTTCGAGGAATTCATTTTACCCGCCCTGGGACGGGTATTCTTCTAGTTATTAATAAATGTTATGTATTTAATGAGAAGAAATCATTTAAATTTTTGTTCACTCCAATAAAATGATTAACAGAAGAAACATTTCAGTGTCGACATTATGATAAAGTAAACATGTTTTTCACAGAGAGAATAGCAAAATGGGAGAAAACTGAATGAAAAAATATGAACTTCTTAGCAGAACTCACACTACTTTATGACGTCACACTACTTTTGGCAACTGTGATTCGACCTTTATGACGTCACACTGCTCATTTTTTTGACTGACATTCATCCTATATGACATCATCTACTTTCAATAAATTGAGACATCTTGCTGACATCCCCTGTTTCTTGGAGTGGTGGAACCTCTTCGGTTATAGCCTGATCTTGCAACAGTGGAGTTATTTATCTTCCTCCCTCAGCGGTAAGATGTGACACAAGGTCGGGAAAGTGGGATTTGAAAAGCCAGAGCACGAGAAGGTGAGCACTCTGGCCTACAAAAAATGCCTGGGCAGCCCCGTCGACATTCTCCTGTAGGGGCACCTCAGGCAGTAAGCGATAAACTTACTCCACCCCAAAGAGGGGATGCAAAGCCTGGGAGGGTTGACCTCCTAGAACTGCACAGGACAAACCTACAAATCGGCGGAATCAAGACCTGAAGGCCAAGACATCACCGGTCTATAGGATGCAGTATCAATCGGAACAGAGTGGAGAACACTCTTGATAGCAGCGCATCTGATCAATGTGAGGTCCAGCTGATGATGCCAATGGTTTGAGCGTACGCGTTGCCAATGGTTTGAGCGTACGCGTTGCCAAGAAACCTTAGTCCTAGAGTAGGAGTTGGTGATGCACAGTTCGTGGTATGTGCAAGGCTCACCTTCTCGTGCTCTGGCTTTTCAAATCCCACTTTCCCGACCTTGTGTCACATCTTACCGCTGAGGGAGGAAGATAAATAGCTCCACTGTCTGCGATGTGCGTTTACTGAAGGCTGACAATGTCGATATTCAGTCTTTTTCGCCCACCATTTATGACAGCTGTCGTCTTAGAATCGCTAGTGTCATGAAGATTTGCAGAAAAGCCGGTCATCATTGTCCGAACGTTCCAACATCCCAGTTTCAGAGCTGATTTCCTATGATGTTTTATTTTGTTACCTGGTGAAACGTGTACAGTCTGCATGTCGGATGTCTCCCAATCCCCATGAACCCAATGCAGAAAGCAGGCTGTGACGAGACGGCACCTAATTGGCTGATTTGTTGGTTGAGTGTTGTTGGATGCTAGTCTGGCTGGTGTGATATGGAGAACCGGCTGTTGCACACGTAGCACGTCCCCCTTCTCCACATTGCTTATGGATCCAAAGGAACAGCAAGGCTGTTACAGTTTGGCACCAATGCCGTCACAGGAATTGGCAGAACGAAGTTGAAGGCAATGTCAAACTGCCTTACGGGCTCCACTCCAGATTTTTCCTCAATGTTTTCTACTGAAGCCTTTCCCCATGGGTGGGTATTCCAAAAAGCAGTGGAGGTTTGAAATCAGGGTTTTACCTTCTCCTAGATGGACTGCCTTCCATGGCTGACGAGCTCCACCTACTCAAAGCAACTGGTTATGACATCAGTGACTAACATTCACCCGTTCTCCTGTCAGTAGCAGCAGGTCTGCTGGGATTATATCGAAGCCATGCGAGCAGGCCAGGAGCTGGACTTAGTGTCAGAGGTTATTTGAGACGCACGCCATTTGGGAGCATTTTATGAATAGTTAAAGCTGCCCCCCCCCCCCCGGCTGAAGAGTGTCACTGAATTAGCATAGCCTATATTCGAAACCTTCAGAAAGTTGTCCACGGTTGTCATAATAAATATACATATTGACAAGCAAGATAGCAAGGACCCTAAATGCATATTATACTTATAAAACAAATTATCCGGCTTGTGATTGGATGACATCATAAAGAATGAATGATAGTTGTTAAAAGTTTTTTTGGGGAATCGTCGAGTGTCAGGTTCGATCGTCTGTCCGTTATCCTCTTTATTAATGCTTATGAGTAATGTGGCTTTGAAGGCCTAGTCTATGGTTGAAGAGCCGTGGACAGTATTTACAGAGAACGGTAGGGGCGGACGAGGTTGTTCATGCCACTCTCTTATTCTACTTCGTCTTGCCTCTTCATTTTACCTCCTCCTCTCCTATACATTGACCAATTTCATGTAGAATTACTCTAAAAAATGTTTGCAAAATCACAAAATTAGAGAATATTGATTGGATAACTAGGCATATCATCTTGGCAACACTGAAACGCTACAATAAAAATGTTTTGTTCTAAAATTGTGTCGAGTATGTTGAATTTGGAAGTATTAAATTGAAATTACACCCTTTTTAACCAATCTTCATTTCCTAAAAAAATTTCTTTATTAAAATAAAGAACCACAGTCTATTTGAACTCACACTGTATATGTGATATAAGTTCAATACATTTAACTGAAAGGCAGGAGCTTATTCGACCGAAACTGTAAACCTATTTAAGAGAAGAAAAAAAACATGGACGATAGAAATTAGAATAAAACAAACACAAGAATGAATTTATTCTTAAGATGCGTCCATTCAATCTGCGCGTTTAGCAACGAAAATGTGATTTACAACTTATGTGTGACAGACCGAAAGACCTACTGACGGACAGACAGAGTCTATGTGAATAGAGATGCAAGGATACATCTAAGAACGCTATTTTAAAGTTGAGTTTGGCAGAGAAACGAAAACGCTATTTCAAAGTTGAGAGTGACAGAGAAACAAAAATTTCTGTTCATATATAAATATAAAAATCATCTTTTGAAACTTTTCGGTGCACAAAAAAAAAACATTTTATTTAAAAACATTTGCTTAACAAAAAAATAACATCCTATTAATAACAGTTGGTATATCTATTCATTATTTTTGTATATGTATTTAACTTTGATTTTCTTCATCTGAATTTATCGTCTGCCAGTCTTCAATTTATCGTTTGGCAGTTTTCACCTCGTCAACTCTCGTGCGCTTCCGTAACCTGCCCGAACGTTGACGACGCGAAGTCACAGAAAGCGGTGCGTTCTCTATGAGAGTACCATATTTTGGATAACTTTATTACTTTTGCAACTTTTAATTTGGAATCTTTGGGATTCCTATTTATTTACCTTTACTAAAAGGGTCAAGTTAAGGTTAGTTTATGGTTAGGTTAGGGTTAGGGAAAAACAGTCCGATTCGTACCGAAACAACAATACACTTAAATACAAAATAAAATCAACAGTTTTTTTCGTTAAATAACTTCTTTGCAAAAAAGTAATAGTAGTAGTAGTAGTAGTAGTAGTAGCAGAAGTAATAATAATAATAATAATAATAATAATAATAATAATAATAATAATAATATCAAGATGACTTTTAAAAAAGAAACGCACACACACTGTTTAAGAAAATGCAGTAAATAACTAATATAAAAGTCAAGTGTTGTAGAGAAAATTTGCATAGTTTTAAACTCGAGTTACGATATGCAATGTTTGCTTGAATTCGATATAAAAAAGAAGCGCTTTCTTTCTTTTATTAATATTAATGACGAAAGATTGCAGTATCTGTTCTGATACTACACTTTATATTTCCTGCCCTCGGTCAGTGAAAAATAAATCTTTTTACACTGAGACACATTTTATTTTTGTTTACATCCAGAGTGATCATTTTGGGGGAGCTGGATTTTACTCACATAAAAAACCGACCTTGTGTCTAACTCTGCATTCGTGGAGAGGCAAGTTAATAAGGACTAAACACATGAGCTTACCAAAAGAAGGTGAACATGAAAACAGAGACGATGGAAATACTGCAATTAAAATCTCAATTAAAATAACACGTTTTATACGTTCAGCAATTCCGTTATTAACTTGAGAAATTCATTGAATATTTTGTTACTTCTTACCGTTTTCATTTCGTTTAATGGTGTTTTGATCCAAACATTCAGATTGAACACCATGAGGGATTCTCACATCAACTTTAAGAATTGGATTACCAAATTCATCCTTTGTAAGTTTATAACGTTTTTTAATTGCATTGTGGGTATTGTTGTCGGGTAGGGTCGTATTTTTCTTGCTTGCCACACGTTCTTTATTTCTTGTCTCATTTTCAAAGCGACCGAGATGCGCCTTATCGTTTAAAGTCGAAATATGACTGCTGTCTGTATTCCTACTCTTTGAACTATGGTCGTCACGGAAGTTTTGATTTTCCAATTTCATCAATTCAAAACGAAGACCAATTTGGATTTGCAGTTTTTCGTACGATTCCTCACATTGACTCTCGGATTCCTTTTCACTGGGAAAATCGTGTTTCTTATCAGCATCGTCATTTTCAGCTCGAGATTCCTCTTGATGATTGACTTGATTGTCTAATTCTTCTCGGTGAACAGATTCGTTTCTATCTTTCTCTTCCTGAACGCAGCAGTCGTCTAGAAATCGGTCCAGCATTTGTCTTGAAACTGATCCAGCTTTTAAATGCTTTTGTACAGAAGAGGAAATACTCGAAGCATGGCTGCTGGTGACACTCTCACTCTCTTTATGTTGTGGCAAATTGAAAATGGCCGACATACGTGGTGATCGCCGACTCCTATCGTGGCCAGCAAAGTGATGTGTGTTCAGATCATGCGATTTCCCATCAAGTGGTTCAGTAAAAATCTCAATATGATCGTGATGGACGTTCACTTTGACCTGTGCCGGTGAATCAACCGATTGTCTCAAACTATATTTTCTCTTCTTTCTCTCCCATTCATTTCTCCGACGCCTTTGATTCCGTTTTTGTAAAATATTCAAGCAATCCCAGAATTCATGGTATCGTGCTAATTCCATAGCAGTGAAACCTTCGTTGTTGCGAATGGTCTCATCCGCGCCATATTTAAGCAGCACTTTAAGAATATCACTTTTGCCCCAAAAGACCGCGATATGTAACGGAGTCGATCCCTTAATTGTTTCGAGATTAGGGTCAGCGCCATGGTCAAGTAGCAATTGTGTAATCGCCTTTGTTGTTCCAGCTCCAAAATGGATCGCGGCAAAATCTTCGCTCGGAATGATTTCATTCGGATCAACTCCATTCTGTAATAATTCTTCTATTTTACCATAATCCAAGTCTTGGATGGCAGTTCTCAGCTTTTGGCCGACGTGTATCATTTTGCAATATTCAGTTATTGTTTGTAAAGCTTCCTACTGCCACAAAAGCGACGCGTCCTTTGTATTTCAATGTGTACTAGACGTCAATTTCACCATATGATGACGTCAGTCACGTATCACTTGAAATCCATTTCATTGGCTGACGTCTTTTCCAATACAAAACTCTAGTTAATGTCTAAAAATAATTATCACAAGAAGCCATTTCCTGTGTAGTGTGGGATAATGCGTTTGTTCTATCTTTAATAAGCTCCTCTTCAATAAATAATAAAGCGTTATTTGAATAAATGTTGCTGATTACAACCTTTTAATATATATATATATATATATATATATATATATATATATATATATATATATATATATATATATACAGGGTGGGCCAAAATAAGGGTCCTATCTTTAAATTTGAATAACTTGAATTTGAATAACTTCCACAAAATAAAAGTTAAACTCACCAAACTTTATGTGTGTGTAGACTGACCCTTCCGAGATCTTTTGAAATAAACAAAACAAATTTTAGCCGAAAAACACTTCTTAAAACTTACAACAACTAAAGTATTGTTTTTTACACTGTTTTGAGTTTTTTAAGCAAAAATAATGTTTTCTAAATGAGGGTACGTTCCTTAGGGCTAATACGGCTCATGCTTGCTTCGGAAGGGGTCCTTTACTTATTCTAAAAAAAAAAATAAAAAAATCAATAAATAAAAAAGTTATGAATTTTTTAAAATAGGACCCTTATTTTTGCCCACCCTGTATATATATATATTAGTAGTTAGTTTTTGAAAGGCTGTGGGCAATGCAATATATATATGTTTGGAGGTACAACATTTATATATGCTTTTGAAAATGATTTGCAGTAAACTCTCTAGAGCTCTTTCGACTATCATCTCGCGAGGAGAAACCTAAAGTATAAGCAATCAAATATATTAACGAGAATGAAGAGTTGTTTTTTCATCGAACGCTGCGCCGTTTAAAACGACTATAAAATTCAATTCATTTCAATCGTATTTTAGTATTCGCTGGCATTTCAATTTCCCCTCTTGCTCTTCATTTTCGTTGATGGTTCAAAAATAGTTGAAATATATTAGAACGAAATTCATTTTGAATAGATTTTTTTCGTTTTATAAACCAAAAATAAAATTAAACAAAGAATATCTCAGTGAAGACTGCATTTAAAAAAGGTTTAAAAATTTAAATAATTATTTTTACTGTTATTTTTTAAGATTTAAAATAATTAAAGAAAAAAGTTTCGCTTCGTTAAAGTCATTTGTCGTTTTACAGAAACTTTAAGAAACGCAGCGTTAAAAATATTTTTTATTAATTGACTTCATATTGGAAATGTTATTTTAACTTTACTTTAAAGACAAATATTTTAAACATGATATTTTTCTTGAGGAACGTTCCGACCAGCAATATATCTCCACACCCGGGCAACGTCGGGTAAACACTACTCGTAACTGATAAAAGGGTTTTACTTTAATCATTAAACAAGTCGAAAAGTAAAAATAGGAAACAAATCAAATGACTAAATTTGCATCTCAATTTTTTTATGTATCAGAAAACCCGAGAAGTTTTGCTGACCTGCGCAACCGAGAGCATATTTGAAGCGTCATTTCGAATAACCCACGATGGTCCTCGATGAAGTCGCACGTGGTTGTGCCAATCACCGCACTCGTGCCCACGGCGATTTGTTGGAAAACAAATCTGTCGAGAAGACCGCCGTATTTTTATCGCTTGTTGGTCTCCGTGTACGTTGCCGCATGGCCAGCGTCTGTCGTTGATTCCGTTGCACAAGTCGCATCCTATATCAACGACTTGCCGTTTGAGAAAAGAAACACTATCAGGTCGTCGAGTTATCTACCATTCCCTCTGTCAAGGCCAGTCGGCTCAAGAATCGGTGATGAGATGTCTAGGATCCGTCGAACGACAGCGTTGAGAGCGTTGCGCTTAGGGAATCTACCAGCGGTCCTCCTACACGATAAGGTATGAAGTCCATACACGTCAACCAACTCACTACAACGGTACACGTAGACGCTGCACATATTTTAGTCATGTTTTTAAAAAATTAATTGACGGTGTTGTTAATGTAATGAAAATAAAATGTTTGTGCTACCATGATCGTATAGACATCACTCGGTTTAACGGAGTCGCAATTATACAAAGGAACGCGATTGTGGAAGGGGCAATAACTCCAGAAGTCTCCACTGTCAATTGAATAAAAACTACATATGTCCGCAACAGAATAATATTTATTTATCTTTTTAGTGTCCGTGTCTCGGGTGACAGTTGCTGAAGAAATTGCTAGTCGAAAGTGTGACGTCACACCTAGCATTCCAAATGAACCACCTTTAAAATAAATTCTCTTAAGATCTTCTTTCAACTGACATTCATCAGGGGAGTAATGTTATAATTAAAATGGAATGGGAAATAACACTAACAATATTCGTCAAAGATTCAGAGAATAAACAATTTCTTCTGTTTACATAATGAAGTTTGGCGAGAGGAAATGTAAATTTTCAAAGTAAAAGACGACATAACACAACTGAAAATATCAAACAGGACTATTGATTTCAGTGTTGCATAACCTTTGAACCGGAAATCTTCCGTTGAGAAATGAAATGACCCCGTTTATGCACGCGTAAAGTGATTTAGCAAGAAAGAGAACTGTTCAGTCGTCGCTTCCTGAAGTCAGAAAAATGCTGAAAGAAAGAGTGAAGATACAGAAGACAGAGGAGAATTCGTATTAATATTGTTAAATTGAATAATAATACTAAAATGTCTTGCAAAACTGATTGTGTTTGCGGCTCTAAAAAGTCCAACTAATAAAATAGTTCTGCAACGTCCAAAATAGACGGCCCTGAATTATTCAGATTCTCAAGTCGTCGCATTCAAATTAAGGAGAAATCTTCCTTAATACTTGTTGATTGGATTACGAACGGATTCAAAAGGAGAAAGAATAAGGTCTTTTTGATTCAGCCCGCCAACATTAAGTGTCTGTTGATTGGTCAAGGAGAATCGTCTTGGCCAATCAAACAGGGCCTTATCAGAATAGGAGGGGGTGTCTTGATGAACAACAAGATAATTATTTGGGGGTAGAAAGGGAGCTAACCCCCTTTTTTATACGCGTAATTCCTGATTCGTTCAATCATTTGTTTTGACCTTATGAATCTTATAAGCCTACACTCATTTTTAAAGCATCGAACGTATCGTTTATAGTTTTACTTCGATTCTAACGTTACTCCTAACAAATATAGATTTTAGCATTGAATTTGAAAATACTGAAAGCTAACCAAAAAGAGCATAACAGTCCTACCAGACTACTGTTTGATAACACTTTTCCGTAATTTTCAAATAAAATGTTCTTGCCCCTATTTACTCCCTCCCTCTCCACGAAGGCACATTTCTACACGAGGTCGGTTTTTAAAAGGGTACACTGGATTGAGACAAAAATATAAAATTTCCCCTAGTCTAGAAGGATTTCTCCGTCATTAATTGAGGATAGAAAAGATGAACAGATGCTACACTTTGCTCCTAGTCAAAACGTTAAAGTTAATTTTCCATGAAAAAGTTGTCTAAAACTAAATTAAACATTATCCAGCGTTACGCGTAGAAGCAATCTTCAAAGATTCATAATGGTCGGTTAATTAGTTTCGATGCAAACACATAGATTATAGAGTAGTTTTCTCCATCCGGCCGAGCTTGTAATAATAGCTGAGAAATAGCAAATTAATGTCAAGCCAGAAAAATAGAAGTTCACGAAGTAATTGAGTAAAATGGCTGACTTATTTTTCAAGAAACGGAAAAGCATCTTAGTGAATGCAATTTAATAAACAAATTATTTTTTGTAAGTAGTTGCTTTATATCACGAAGTTAATCTGTACATTCTAGTCAATTTAATGTTATATCTGTATATTATTTTTTGTAAAAAAATATTTGTACTTAGGATTTTTATTTCATGAATTAACTCATTAAAACGGTTGAGTTGCTTTATAAGAAACCGCAATACATTATATGATAAAGCATCTGGCTCCTCCTCTGACCGCGGAAAAGATGTTAAACATTTCTACCATTTCCAAAGATCGCTCAGCAATGAAATAAGAATCGCTTTCTTGAACAATATGCATTTTGTACGAGCAAAGAAATACATCAAAAGTTTGCACGTATGTCCTTAAGAGAAAAAGATTTGGGTCCCTATTCTCCACATATGTATGCGTTGTTGTTTATAGTCTTCGAGTTGTATTTTTTTATTGTTTTCTTTTGTTTCTAATCAAAGTGAGACCATAAATATGACAAAGTTCGTTTGGCGAAGTATATCACCAATAATAACTACAATGTTAAACCTTTTCCCAATTTCTTGTTAGGCACAAGTAAATTTTAGAGTTTAGGGGAATATCCAACTCCCACAAAAAGAGATAAATTACTCCCCACCGTAAGTGAAAGCACAAAAGATACTTCACTTTGATCCCAGTCTGAAATGCAGGAAATTAACACGAGAAGAATCATTTTAGTGAACAATAGGAATTTTCTTTGTTAAGAAATAATTCAAAAGTTTACACGTTAAAAAAGGGAATTCATGACACACTTATAGCAGTGTGGACCTTGGCTTGTTAAGATGTTGACTTTAAGTGTGTTTTAGAGAAAATACTAAGATCTATGCTGACAATTAAATTATTATTAATTTTTTTAAAACAAAGAAAACACATGAAAGTTGAATGAAAGAAGAAAACATTGTTTAACGGACACATAATATTTATATATGTACAAAATTACAAGATATTTTATCTGGATAATTGTTGATTCGAAATGTTCGAGTTTTCAAAGAAAGTTCAGTTAGAAATATTACGAGCAATAAAATGAATGTGTTCATGCCTGTTTTTTTATGAGCGTATATTGCATGCGACCGTGTAGGCATTTGTGTGTATGTTGCTTTTTGACGGGGTGCGTAAGCGTATGACTGTGCGTGTGTGTGAGTTGAGAAATTGATATTAGGAAAGCGGAAACGTAATGCGATGTTAACTGTGTATTTTCCCAACTTTTTTTCTTGACGAAAATCTGAGCTTAAATAATATTCTATCGGTTCCAGACGCATGATTTTATTTTGAGCACGAAAAAGGATTTTACTCGCACGAGTTGCGGCGGACGTAGTTGAAAGCACATCACATAAACACCATTTTTGTCTTTTTTGTTAAATATTGCTCTAGGTGTCGGTTTTTGTATGAAAAATGTATTTTTTTTAAAATGTGGTTTTGGGGCGTGGTTTATAATTTTTCGCCCACGCCGTTGGTCAATTAATATTATAGAATTAGGACATGTTAATTATGGACATTTTTTAATTTGTTGGTTTTAAATTTTCTTTCAAAATTTTTATTTATCTTTTATTTACTTGTCTGTAAGCAAAGTAACCAAGTCACGGGCCCGTTCAGTTTGGCGAGATATATCACCAGTAATAGCTATAGAGTGGAACTATTTTAGGATTTTAGGATTTTAGGATGATAGCTGTACTCGCTCGACAACACACAGTTACACGCTAACAAATCCATGAACAAAAACAGTAACTATGGCAACTATCCTAAACTAATGTTTTGATACTCGCTCGAAACGAACGTTTTCGATTTCACATGAAAACATCAGAAAGATCATTTATGTAATAACAAATGCCGAAGTGATAAAATGATGACGCTATCCATTAAAACGACAGAAGGAAGGTTTTGTCACGATTTTTTCTTTGCTTATGATCTAACACAGATTGTTGACAAACCCACTCGCGTTCTCTATGTTGACGGACATTTTGCAAATCTTTTTCATCTTTTCTTAATAACTTTTCCTCGGTCTTGTCTCCACTGTGATCTTCTGATAACTCAGTAGTCTCAATAAAATCAGAACAAAGTACAAGTCCTCTGAAGTCCCTCTCCATCGCACAGTGTAGCGATACCTGATGGTCGACTAGGACAGACTCAGATCTTTTATATAAGAAATTCCCCAACATACCATGTTTAAAAAGAATGTGTCCTGTATCACATCTGATTTAACTGATTGGTATTGAAAACTTCATACCTTCCAAGAAATTCCAACAACGAACAAACTCCAAGCCGTTGTACAGTTTTGAATGTGCCGCTGCCATCGCTCATAGAAACCACAATTTCAATAGCTTTCAACAAAATAGATGCTCTGAAACCAAAACCGCCTTTAAGTCTGCCAGTAATCACTGCAAATGTATTATAAAAACGCAAAAGAAAAATATACCCAATCTATTCAATCCAGAGTGGCTGAGCAGAAGCTTGGTTCCCACGAGTTCTGGCGTTTTACAAACAGGGTCCTGAACTAAAGCGTATTCTCCATTCCAACCATCATCAATAGACCAGAGGTGGTTTCCTCAGCGTCTGACAAAATTTTTTCAAAGAACTTTGTATCAAATTCCACCCTTTGCGATCAAGGCCGTCTACCTCATGAATTCCACGCTGAATGTAAACACCCTGAGCGACATCCACATATCTGTCTGGGATGTTGCCAAACTTATCCAAAACCTTGATGCCAGCAAAACAACTGGTCCTGACAACATCCTAATCACTATGATTATCCTATTCTTATAAAGCTGTTCAATCGTTGCTTAAAGAAGGAGTGCTTCCCAACACCTGGGAAAACCTAGTCAGTCTGTCCAATATTTAAAAATACTGGTGACCGGTCCTCTGCATCTCAGTACAGACCAATCAGTCTTCTATGCGTCATGAGTAAGTTGCTTGAATGTGTGATAACCCAAGCAGTTGTTAATAACATTAGCAAAAACAGCCTACTCAACGACAAGCAATATGCCGATATGCTGACTGTAATATCACACAGGATCAGCGACGGGGCTTCGTTTCTAGAGCAATAGCTCTTGACATATTAAAAGCTTTTGACAGGGTTTGGCATAAAGGTTTGCTTCACAAGCTCGCTAGCTATGGAATATCTGGAAATGTACTCTCAACCACCACATCCTTTCTCTCTGATAGATTTATAAAAGTAGTCGTTAATAGACAGAAGTCTGAATCACACAGTATCAACGCCGGCGTACCTTAGGGTTCCATTCTGGACCCAACCATCTTCCTGATCTTCATAAATGATCTTCAAAATCACATTCTTAGATCATTCGTCGACATTTATGCTGATGACACAACTATCTATGGAAACACCTCGAAAAGCATTAATGAGCAGGCTCTTTCTGTCTGTCTGTCTGTCTGTCTGTCTGTCTGTCTGTCTGTCTGTCTGTCTGTCTCTCTCTCTCTCTCTCTCTCTCTCTCTCTCTCTCTCTTCCGACCTGGATCAAGTGGTGCAATTGGGGAAAAGGTGGCTGATTACTTTTAATGCGTCAAAGACCAAACTCGTCTCATTTCACCACTTGCAGCGTTCGTTGTTTTTTTGCTTACTACTATTCAGATTGTTTAACTTCCTAAGTGATTAAGATGCAGAAAATTGCATTATTAGTTACCCTTAACTTCATAGAACGCATTTTTAGTTAATATATATTTTTTTATTTGTTTTATACGTACATAAAAGTAATCCATGGACACATGTTTCTGGCTCAGAGCCGTCATCAGCATGTCTAAGTTAGAAAAGGATCGAACCTTCGATAGTGATGTCAATAGTCTGCCGTTTTACTCCCAGGCTATAAAATTAATATATATATATATATATATATGTGTGTGTGTGTGTGCGTGTGCATGCATGCGTGTGCGTGCGAGTGTGTGTGCGTGCGAGTGTGTGTGTGTGTGTGTATACTTGACAATTAATAAAGGCTGATAGCTTTATGAAGTCATCCATCTCTCTTTTTGACGTTACCCAGAGTTTTATAAGTATATTAGACTCCTAGAGGTCTAGACATCACGTCTAGTAGATGACCCGTGACACGAAGGGTAGATAAGACGGCATCCCTGGTTTGGGGGATGACGACATCCTTTAATGACGTAATTCACTATGTACAATTATTTACACTTGTGTTTTAATGGATAACGTTATATTTTAGTGATGTCGTCTACTGTGCACTGTTATACTCACTTCTGTCTAAATGGAAGAAAACGATGACGTCATCCAGTGTTTTCATGAACAAGATAACAAACAAATAAGCAATATCCAAAGAGTTTTATTAGTAGACCAGACACCCACGTGTTTGACTTTTTGTCTAGATCAAACTCCGTAATGGATCTCTTCCCCATTCTCTCACTTGTTTAGTGGATAAGGTCATCATTTTATGACGTCATACACTGTGCAAGGTTATCCCTCATGATATCGTAAAGGATATCTTTCCCCTCTCTCTATTTAATGGATGGCGTCATCCTTTATGGAGCTGTAAAAGACGAGCAAGCAAACAAATACGCAAGCCGTCTATGACGTCATAAAGAGTCTTCCTGATTTAATGCATTACGTCATAAAAATGAAGTCATCGCTTGTAAACGAGAACAAAAAAAAACAAGATAGCAAGATCCACATAGTTTTAGTAGTATACTACATTACCCGGATTTAACCAGTTCGTCTAATACATGCATGCAGACACTGTCCAACTAGACGACCTGTGATCCTAAATGTAACGGGTCGTCTATATTCTCTGTTTTAATGGATAGTGTCATCATTTTATCACTTCGCCATTTGTTATTACATAAATGATCTTTCTGATGTTTTCATGTGACGGACAGTGGCGGATATTAGCAGGTTGTGACGGGCATCGTATACTAAAGTGTAAAATTTAAAATATGCTGACTCATTACCTTTTTTGAATTATGAGTTTGCGATTTCTTTACATGGCGGACAGTGGTGGGCATTAGCGGAAAGTGGTAAATAGTGGCGGATATTAGCCTGGTGGAGGCGGGCATCGACTAAAAAATGTAAAATTTTAAAAATGTCCCCCTATTGTCGAAAAAGAAGAAGAAAAGAAAAAAAAAGAAGAAAAAAGATGATGGTTAGTTTATTGCTAATCACCTAAGGCGACCCTACAGAGGAATGCAGACGGGGCTGGTGTCCTAGGAGGTACACTCTCCCAGGCCTGCACCTTTACCCTTCCAAAATTAATATCATGCCAAGTATTTGCTTTTTTTACTTACCTCCACATGACGTAATTTCCGGATTAGTTTTAAGTATGACACGAGTATCAAGGTTAAGTCTGGGAGAGTAGACCTCCTTCTTCTTAGAACTCGACTCAGACCGACAGAATTAAGGACGGTGCCGGTATTTCCCCAGAATTAGCGTCTATTAATTTTGAATTTTTTCAGGTCGAATTTTAGGGAATGACTTGCAGTTTTTTAAACAAATTACTACATAATATCATTGTGTTTCCCCAAATTAGTACATAAAACATTGGAAACTGCAGGAAAATGCTAGCCCCCATTAGAGAAACTAGCCCAGTTGACCCTCAAAAGATAAATATATTTTTCTAATTCTGAGTTAATATTCGTCCGAGGCCACGCTATTTAAGAAAATATAATCAATCAAATATAATCAAAAGCTTAAACCCAGAACACCAACTCACAACATAGATCCTACTATCACGTCTCCTTTTCCAACATCAGAGGTCTACGTTCCAACCTTCCGGAGGTTGAAATATATTTACAGGAGACCAAACCTGACCTGTTGTTCCTATGTGAAATTGGTATGCGCTCGTCAGTTTCTAGTGATGACTTCATCATCCCAGGATACTCAAATATGATCTCTAAACCCGAACCCCCATGATCAGGGATTCTGTTCCTTGTGGTAGGGACACTTCCTACGAAGATCCTAATTCGCCCTACCTGTGTTTCCGCGTTGCTCTTACGCACAGCACCGCTTTCATCTTTTCTCTCTATCGTCCCCTCTCCGATGGGGTTACTGTCATTGAGCAAATTTCCAATAAAATTGACAAGAACCTGTTTGCTCACCCTTTTGCTAGCATCTACAATGTAGAATGGCTAGTTCATTCAAACAATTATGCCACAGAGAACAAATGAACAGTATGGGTTCTTTGATACAACAGGGACACATTAATATGAGTTTTTTTTATATAATAGTGGCGCTACATATATGAACATGCTTTGAGTTATTTCATATGATAGGGGCGCTACATAAATGAACATGATTTTGGTTCATGCGAACAAATGAACCATATGGGTTCTTTGATACTACAGGGACGCATTAATATGAGTTCTTTTGTATAATATATATAGAGAGGGAGAGATATATAGGTTTTAATATAAAGATGTTACACATGCTATTTAACTTCTGTTTTGTTTCTCATAGCCCCGGGCAACCCTAAGTAGCTCTGCTAGTATTATATAAAGGACAGTTGTTTGTGTATGTATGTGTGTATTTTTGTATGTCTAGCTAAAACTTAAAAAATACGCAACAAATAACTACAAAGTTGATATTTTCTAAATCCACCATCTTTCGAATGTATGATATCGAAAAATTGGAATAAAAACATAATAGCTTGATGTAGAACTGACATACAATTTGTGACAAATTTTTCGTTTTTTTTGCACATCGCACATACGTAAATATAACACTGACAGTTAACAAGCAAAGTTCATAGTGAAATTTCTTTATTGCATAACAAAAACACCGACACTCGCCGACACTTCACTTGCCAAAACAAAACTCGCAGTTCCTAATACGTTCGTCGAACATTCTCGACTATTCTTCTATCTGTGCCAGCTTCTAGGTACATGTAGATCTTAATTTTCCATAATCACGTGACAGTTTCCGGTGCCCGAGTGGATATGGTGCCTATTTGGCTGACTCTGTGAACCGGGTTCGCGTCTCCTGACCGTCTGAAATTATTACTTTCCTGCACTGATGAGAGCAATAAGCTTAGAACGCTAGCGTCCGTAGGTATTAATAATTTAATATATATATATATATATATATATATATATATATATATATATATATATATATATATATATATATATAAAAATAAATATATATATATATATATATAGTGAAAAGGATAGAAATGTGGTTTGTCTAACCATTTTCATCAAAATTAAACTTTTCAAAAGTAACAAAAAGTTAAAGATTAGCGTATTTATTTCTGTGCAGACTTCTTCAGAAAGTATTTTTGAAAAACAAATATTTTTTATGAGTATAAAGTTATGAGAGTAAACGCATACTTCTTATTTATATTCCTGTACTCCAAAGATCATCCAACCTTATTTAGAATAAACTGAATGCATCGTAGAAAAGACATCGAAGGCCGCAGCAGTAAAAAGGAAAGTTCGTCAGCGAGCAATAAGAAACTGGAAGTTACATGTGTGAAAAGGCACAGATGCAAACGGGGTGAAAAGGCACAGAGTTAAACGGGGTGAAAACCGGAAATCTTTCTCGACTTTCACGCCTCCCCCTCCTTCTTCTCAACATCTTTAAAAGTTAATAATTACAAATGTTTCAGTTAGAATTTATATAACAACCGCACATTGAACGCGAAAAATACCCCAATCACATTTGATTCCTATACGTCTCCAGTATCCTCCGTAATAAATGCAGACAGAAATGTTATTTGTGTTTTGGAATTCTTTTTTGGGGGACGATTCTGTTAGCGGGGGCGAACATCTCCATTCGAAAATGGGTAATAAAATCCACATGCGAAAGATGATTTTAGTCGTGAAAAACTAAAACAATAATTTGAAGAAAAAAGAAAAGGAATGAGTGACGACAAGATGGTTTCGGTGTTTTAATTCTCTTCGACTAATTGCACATCCAAGGCTTGAGAATTTCGTCTACCCTACTATTTAAACTGTAGGGAGGAGATATGGATTCATACCTTTCCCAAGGGAATTAGTTAGTGATGCAGTGGCCCCGACAGAACTCAAACTCGAACTCAGCACACCGAGACCAGAGTCTACGCCTGCAACCACTACAAAACGTCACTTCCATACATGCATAGCTCAAGCGTCACACTTATGGTGTCATCTCAAGAAAGGTTTGAATACAAATTATATAATTTCAATTTTAATTGTTCACGTTAATTTCTATTATTATTATGCACATGATTATTACGTTCAAACTTATTTGTTTGATTTGGCTCAATTTAAATGAGCATCTGAATCTCAGCCGGAGACTGATAGTTAGCCACTGATTAGTACAGTCAATGACCGCTTCGGTAAACAAGGCGCAATAAAAGTGGAGTTTGTCTTCGTTGCTCACTTCTTTCTACCGTCTCTTTCGATCGGTAATCTGCGCATACATAAACGATATAAAAGAACGAGAACATGAGTGGAGAATGATTTTAAACTGAATAAGATTGGAACCGATTTAGTTTATTCAAGGGAGAAGAATAAAAACATATATGAAACAAGCATATATATGAAAAGGAATGAAGACAAAGATGCAGACAGCATATGTATATTTGTGGAACGATGGTCCACTGGTATATAAGGACGGGGATTAAAAAAAATGCAACTTGTCATTGAGAGTTCTGTGAGAAAATGTTATTTATATGTATATGCACTTGAAATGTGTATAATTGAAAAGTGTATGAAATGATAATACAATAACATTCCTAAGTCGAGTAAATGTGGTATTTGGGTGACAGTAACATAACTAACTCTTAGAAAGTAATTTGTTCAGTTTTAGTGTATAATTGAATGTATTTACAAAGCAACTATATAAGTGTATATGTTACCATACACTAATATTAAAATTCTTAGCAGGGTAAACGTTTTTTTATGCGAAAATGATACGTACAATATGTATTAATGTTCATGGGGGCAAAGGACAGCATATTGAATTTGGTCAGTGAAATAAAAGTGTCCTTAATATACAAGATCAAAGGAAATAGTATCGAGTGTACCGGTATATTTTCTCTTCGGGAAGATTGATGAAAGACATCTTTGCTACTTCGATGCTTGGTTCAAAACTGAATAATTTTACTCAAACCCCATAAAAGTCATGTGATCGGCAATACCATTCTACTTAAATAGAGGAGGGCAGAACTTATTGGGAGAGATTATGTCAGGTATTGGCTTGACCCCGGGCAGGTTGGCTGTTTTGCACCCACTGATAATAGAAATTCTAAAGATACTTGAGGCACCAAGTTCTTTTATTCCACCAGACCTGTTGGCACGGATCTATAACCCCAGCATTTACCAAAAAATCTCTTTTGGGAAATCTTGAAAAATCAGAAATATATTTTTCTTTGTCTTTCATGTCCGCAATGGCCCAAGAGAAATAACTCCGCATTATCTCTTTTTTATATAGTAATGGACAGAACTTTTTGTAGGAGGAGGGGGTATTATTTTTCTTTTGTCGAAAATACATATTTCTGTGTTGAATTATCTAAAAACCTAAACCATTTACATTTCTTTAACTTGTATTAATTCTATTATTCGCAATATTATTCTCATCTTAGTTGTTATATTCATAACGTTTCGGCCGATGTAACCACCGACCTTCTTCAAGTTAGAAAAACTTATGAACTTAATAGTCGATCTCGGTAATAAAACCGGACTAGTGCTTATGAACTTTATGTGTAACTATTAGTGTTGCTGCTAATGACCTCGAATATAAACATATTCGATTTGGTTCGCAAACGTCTTTTTAAAGCAGAGGTTTTCAACTTGTTGGTCGTGACCACCATGAGAGCCAGAAACCTTTTTGTGAGGGTCGCAAGAACTGAGGAGTTGGTGTATTTTATTAGACTTAGGTCAAAGAGAACATTTTTGTTGAATATGTGAGATAGAATAACAATTAATCATATAATCATGCTTACTTTTGCAAAGTACAGGACCCTTTTGCATAAGGAAGACTCACTTTCGCAGGGAAAATGTTTAATTTCTCTATGGAGTACGTTGGAACCTTTTGTGTAATTTTGAACTACTCTATGGAATACGATATTTTGGAAATCAAATCCTTACTATAGAATAACGCGAGCTCCATTCTCGGATATGTCCTGTTCAAGTAAAGGTTATTTATTGAATAAAGCTTTAAACACACACACATCTAATATTTTCATTATGTATCCAGTACGTAGCCGACAGTGGTGACTCCATATGAAAGCGTATGCCTGCTCCCGGGAAGATTTTTTCAACAGATTATTTTTAATTTTGCTTGTTTTCTACTGCATGTACACAGCCATTCTTGAATCGACTACCTTGAAAAGGGGTCACCAGGTCATATTGGTTGTTCATAAGGGGTCGCAGTACGAAACAAGTTGAACACCACTGTCTTAAAGAGACACGATAAAAGTAGTGTTTGAATAGGTCGATCGCTTCTTGCTACGGTTTCTTCGTATACGTAAGAAAGCATAAATGCGCCCCTCAAAATATATCCGGATGAACTGTCTTTGCTATTATAATTGATTCGAAATAGATTATTGTTGATATAAGAACAATCTTAATAACAGTACAGCAATTCTTAAAAACGAAGCAAATTGAAATGGAATTCGATAAACGCGTCTATAATGGACATACAAATCCACGGATAATCGCGTCTGTAATGGACATACAAATCCACGGATAATCGCGTCTGTAATGGAATACAAATCCACGGATAAACGCGTCTATAATGGACATACAAATCCACGGATAATCGCGTCTATAATGGACATACTAATCCACGGATTTACCAAATTAGATTTTCGTTTTTAGTATCCGGAACTCGGTTTGAATTTGGTCTGGTGGCCTCTTAGCTGTTGTCGTAACCCGTTATTCGATAATAAAATGTTTTATATGATAGGAAAAAATATATCCGTCATCTTTCAGGTTAAAGTTATAATACAATTTTAGGAAAGTGTTCAAGCCCATTGACACGGGTAAATTAACAAAGAATCGATTAAATCAATTGACACACCCTTTTTTAACTATTCGATTTTCTTTTTCAGGGACACGGGCAACGCCAGCTAGGCTTTCGAGTGAATACTAACATTTATTTTCTCGACAATCGCATTCTAAACGTAAAAAATATAAGAAAATGTTTGTTAGGGTAATTTTCTAAGGCACGCCTGGTCAGTGGCGTGCAGAGAGAAAGGGGCGACAGAGCGGTGGCTCCAGGCATCCAAATTTGTGGGGGACATCCAATTATATTCAAACTCTCCCACTTTCTTATAATATTTCTTTGTACTATGACTTGAGTCTTTGGGGGATGCAATGAAAGAATTGGCCCAAGGGTCACTTTGCCTGGTGGATTCGAACTACCAAACAGAAAGAGGGGAAGACTTACGGAGTCGGTTGACTCTTCCAAGTGCTGGTAACGAGACGTTTCTCATCGCATTTCTTATTTCTTTTATTTGAAATTACATCTTGCAATGGTTTGCGTTGCAACCGAACGATTCGTGCACAACGAGAAAAAAACAAGCTTAAAGAAAGAATTTATTTTTTTAATCGTTATAAGAATATTATAAGGAATTTCATGTTCGTACGCACACATTAAAAAAAAATAGTTCATGTTGATCTAATGTCTCTAAGGTAAAATAACTCTGACATTACCGATTTTAAAATAAATTGTTCAAAAATTAAATTATGTCGTGCCGTCGACGACGACGACATTTCAAAAGGTGACATTCGCTTTATTGATTTGAAGAATATTGATGAGCCCATTATTTTTACGGTAAGAAGGAAGATAATATTTAAATTTTTACAAAGAATTAAATGGCTTCAATTTTAAATAAATGAATAAATGAATGTAGAAGAGACATATTTGTTTTATTTATTTAAAGAATATCTAAATGAAAATGGCAATTATTTTTATGGAAGAAGAAAGAATAATTTTTCTTGGACCCTGACAGATATTTATTATTTCAAAGTACATATTATTATTTTAATCGTGGAATTTCCACGGTGCCGCGTTAGTAGAATATAACTAGATTGCAGTTCTGGAAAGTGTTTTTCTCATTCATTTAAACACCGCGTGTTTTAACATCACCGAATACAAATATTCCATACATTAGTCTCGCTTTATTACACCGCGATGCAAATATTCAAGACCAGCGTTAGAATGTTGACAATGCCAGACAAATAATACACACGGCCGCCACACACCCAAATAACTATTAGTAGAGTCCATTTACATTTAAGTTAAGGGGTACCACAAATGAACAACCTTCTCCTTTAGGAGACGACCCCATCTTTTTTTACGAGATAATGTTTCCGTTTAGGGTTTACTTCTAAAAAATCAGCGGACGTTCTTTATCTTTTGCTTTGCCGAATTATTATCAAGTAAAAGAATCAGGTAACTATATGGTGTTTTTGTTGTTGTTATTTAAAGATTATTTTACATTTGACCAACTATCCGATCCTTCTGACGACATTGCTGAAGAAAAATGTTACCCACTGAAATTTTAGAAGTATACACTAAACGGAAACGTTAATCCTTAAAAAGAAGGGGAATCGTTTCCAGAATGTTTTGTGTAACATAATTTATTATTGGTCTTACCCTCAATTAAATAGTTCTTAGAGTCCAGTTACATTTTGGGGGTCATAAATAGTAAATTATTCTACACAGCATAAATAAAAATGCCCCATGTCCATATGAATACGAGACTGGTTTTACACTTAACAAAACCATTACTCATTTATAGGTCGAACTTACAACACATTTACCCGAAATTCGATCTATACACGATTATATGGGAGCCACCATGAGGTTAATGCTCCAAAGGCGAAAATCTATCTGACGAAATTGGTTTATGCGCATTACCATACTAGTAGGACCCGTATCCCGGCGTTGCCTGGGAAATTTAAGGGAAGAAAAAAAACTGCTACCAACCAGTGGCGAATCTAACGGTGGGGTATAGGGGCAATTGCCCCACGGGGCAATTCTAAGGGCCAACACGGGGCCTATGGTTTTCATTTTAGAGAAAACATTTTTTGTTACTATGTTAATAAGTTGAAATTATAAATTAAACGTGAATGTTGATGGCCTTGCTGCGGTAAATATAACATGGTATATTATAAGCATAAATACTCTCATATTTCGTAGTCAACTATACTTCTTTATTATGAACTAGTATTTACTTTTGTGTAATATATTTTACAGCAGGGCCGGATTAAGGGGCCAAGGGACCGGGGCCCTGAGTCACCCACCAAGAGGGGGCCTCCCACCAATTTTTAACATAATTTCCGATTCCAAAAACGCTTCTTTGGATTTTATTTTGTTTTAAACTTAATTTTCTATTCCTGGTACTAATGATACCATGATAAATATTTACGGATGTTAATCTACCAGTTAAAATAAATGTACTGACTATAATAACATCTAAATATAATTTAAATTTATGTTACCTTGAAAAAAGAAAACAAATTGAAATATACGCGTTCTCAAACTCAAACATAACTTCGCTAGTTTCAGATCAAGTGGTGAGGGAAACAAAGCCTCGATGCTTTTCATCTGTTTCCTGCTTGGTGAAAGAGATTGTCGGTGTATCTTTCTTTTTTTTCAACTTATCAAATATATTTTTTTAAATATTGTTAATTCACACTATTCAATATTATAAATTATCTATTTAATAATTATAATCCAAATGATGTAATATAAACACAAAATGAATTAACGTTGTTGTTCTGTCAGCTTCTTTTAGAGATAATTTTTATTATTTTGTTAATTTGTAAAAGAAAGCGTTGTGTTTATTCAAAAGATAGAAATGAATGCTAGCAACCTTAATTATTTTCAAATGAAACTGTGGCTTAGTTAAAAAAAAATATTTTTGTATTTTATCACGAATCCCAAATACGTTTTTCTTTTTGTTGTCAGTTGCAAGTGTTAATTTTAAAAAATGTGCATGTTACAAGACATTCACAATTTTTTTAAATTAACATAGAAAAAAATCCCAGATTTCACCCGGGGTGAAGTTGATAAAAAAGCAGTATTGGTAGGGTATAACTCCCACGTACTAGAGGCGCGTAAATAAAGGCTTGTGATGTAAGGTGGGATTAAGTGAATTTGTGAATCCAATGTTTTTTCACACATATGCGAGAAGTGGAAGTCCAAGACTTTGGCGTCAGTTCTTTCTTTGATTTTGATTTTTCATGTCTGTGTGAACTTATAGTGAAAAAAAATGTCAAAATAAATAAAGAGTGGATGGGGAGAAAGAATAAAAGTATAATAATAACAAGGATTCTTGGTTATGGAAACAGTTTCGTTACATTTTCATTTTCTGAGACAACTACTCTTAGAATAACTGGGGGAAATTTTGACCAACATAAATGTAAGTGCATATATTTCTTTTCTTTTTTGTTAACTCTATTTAAAAAAAAATGGACCAAGACAACAATAAGGACCCCCAGTTCAGTAACACAACAAGCGGGACATCTTTTGGAAGCACCGGCGTCTTCCGGTTGACCTCGCAATACACGTGGTTGCTATTTACAAAAGAACTTGTAAATAAACCTTTTTATTTTATTTTAATAAATGCAGTATATTTCGGAATTTTTTTTTCTTTTAACATGTTAATATTTATTTTAAGGAAGAGGGTCCGTAAATAAAACAAATAAAATATTAACATGTTTTCTTTTAAAACATGTTTTTGTGTCACTATTTACTTGCCTCCCTACGAGGGCAGAAATGGGGGTTATGAAATATTTATGGCCGGACTTAACTAATCTTCCGTTTTGTAGGGAAAGATTTTTCCATACTACACTTTGCTCCTAGCCCGAGGAGGCAAAACGGAAGATTACGCAAGTTATTTTAATAAATGAACGAAATATATACGCTCTTTTAAAAATCGGCTTACTTGTAATCTTTCGTTTTGCCTCCCCACGAGGGCGGAGTAAGACTTCAAAAATCAGTTTCTAAACGGAAGCAATTTAAAGTTTATGAATTGTCATATAGCCCTCCACTTTTTCTTAAAATACACAACACGAAATATAGAATGTTCTGCGTTTAAAATTTGTTTTTGTTTTTTTTAGTAAATAAAAGTAAAACAAAAAAAACGATAAATTGATTTGTTTATTAGTATCAAAAAATCCTTCTAAACTGAGGTAAAATCCAGAGTGCCCCATTTTTGGGAAGCTTGACTTTTCCCTACAAAACGGAAGATTAGTTAAGTCCGGCCATAAATATTTCATAACCCCCATTTCTGCCCTCGTGGGGAGGCAAGTAAATAGTGACACAAAAACATGTTTTAAAAGAAAACATGTTAATATTTTATTTGTTTTATTTACGGACCCTCTGCCTTAAAATAAATATTAACATGTTAAAAGAAAAAAAATTCCGAAATATACTGCATTTATTAAAATTAAAAAAAAGGTTTATTTACAAGTTCTTTTGTAAATAGCAACCACGTGTATTGCGAGGTCAACCGGAAGACACAGGTGCTTCCAAAAGATGTCCCGCTTGTTGTGTTACTGAACTGGGGTCCTTATTGTTGTCTTGCTCCAAAAAAATTAAATGTGTTTTAAGAAAAAAATAATTACTAATAGCATTTTTTTATTATTAATCTTTGGCTATATAGTGGCTAAGCCCCTCTCCAATATGTTTAATTAACTGAAAATTGTGGGGTCTAGATAAAACTCTGCTTAGGGGGCTATGCCATCCTCCAATATTTGTAAATAAATATTTTTAAATAAGTGTTTATTAATACGCTGTTGTTTTGAAGCAAATAAAATCGATTGTTAAGTTATTGTACATTTTTTTCAAATTATTATTTTAATAGAAAAAATAGTAAATAAATGAAGCTTTAGTATTCTTTTTATAGAAGCAAAAACTAGTCTCATTTGTTTGGAATTTTTCTTGAAGAACTCGAGTCATTTATTGTTGTAAGTTGTACAACAAAATAATAAATAAGAACACAACTATAACATTTTTGTTTAAAGAAAATAAAACTAAATGAAAAGTAGCTCTTCTTTACAAAAAAAAACAAAATGGTGAAAAATAAAGCTAAGCTAATCATGATGTTAATTATTAATTATAAACTTAATTATAGCGTTCTGGATTCAAATTTATTGTGAAACGTGTGTTTTCTTGTAAGATTCTTCTTAAATAAATATTTTTGGAGAAAGGAGAAATTACTATTGGGGGGGGGGGGGATTTAGAAGCAAGATATTTTTTAACCCCAATATTTAAAAACAATGTAAGAAACAGATATTTTGTAAATTGATAAAAAAAAAAGGTGCCAGGAAAATTCGGCAACAGAAAACTCGGCAATTTTGGCAAAGTATGAAAAGTCGGCAATTAGGGAAAAAATATCGATTGAAAATAGATTTTAGAACCGTTCTTGCAGGGGATATCATTGTAAATACGGGCTACCCCCCCCCCAATATAGAGTACTTATTGTGTTATCTTCTTGGTACTTGTGCAGTTTACGAACCGGGCTATTTTTTTAGATAAGATTTTCAAGTTAAATTCAATTTTTACGATATCTTTTGTTTTTTAAATTGTTAAGTACATAATATGTTAATGGCTTTCTAAATAATGTGATCATTTCAACCCTGTTCGTAATTAAATTATGCGATTAAATCTATCATAATGCATTTAGGTTTCTTCGTAAACAAGTCAGCCATTTTAATATTTTATTAACAATTGAACAAATATATCAATTACTTCGTGTCTGTTCGACATTTGAAAGGAAATTTGTTTTCCTTATCATGAAATAATTTTCTAATTTCTTATTTTTTAACTGTAATTCAGTATTTTAATCTCGGTGGGAGGGAGGATGTGTTGAAAATCGGCCGCTCGTCGAGATTTTTTTTTTACTTCAAAATTGGTAAATCATTGTAAGATTAAGTGGTTAATTCGTTGTTTCACAGCAAAAATGGCGGACAATAAATCGGCTGTAGTTTTCTGATTCTTTTCCGACCTTGATTTATTTGAAAGAAGAAAAAAATAGTAAATAAACTTTTTAGTTAAAACTAAAATGGCCACCAGATATTAAAAAACTGAATTACAGTTAAAAAATAACTTATAAATTAATTTCATGGCAAGAAAAACAATTTTGCTATTTTAAATACATGATTTTCTAAAAATTTCAAAGCCAGTTTAAATGAATTTCTATTTAGTAGTTTAAATACTTCCAAATGCCTTTCAAATGACGTGGTTTCACGTGCCACAGAAGAAAAAGAGGAAGTGCGGATGGCGCTCAAATGTTTATATAGTTATTCTAGCCATCCGAGATTCGCCTAAAAGAAGGCCACTGATTGGTCAAACCAAGGAGGAAGTAGATTGCTTGAACCAATCAGCTAGTAGCTAAGAAGTCATTGATATTTAAACAATATGACAGCTTGTAGGAAACTGCTACATAGACAGTAGGACCATTACATTAGGATTAGATTAGCTTTATTGTTTTACGTTTGAACATGTTGCTCTTTTTGTAAAAAAAAAACAACTTTTCGTTTAGTTTTACTTTCTTTAAACAAAATGTATTAGTTATTTTGTATTAATTGTTAAATATTGTAAAAAGATTTTCAAGCAAAAATCCAAAGAAATAAGAAGACTATATTATTTCTATTATAGACCGTTGGATTTTCTCGCTCATTTCGTTTCGTATTCGCCCACATTTTGGATGAGATCGATTCTTGGTTTGAAACAATACTTTTTGTCCTGAAATAAAATTCATATTAAAGTGTTGAGAATTTAACTTTAATTCAATTGCGGCCATTTATTTGGTCTCGGACCACAAATATAACCAATTTAAAAACAAAAATGAAGAAGTTAAAACTAAAAAAATGTCGGGAAGAAAGACGGTGGGTCGGGTAAAGAATTTGATATAAAAGTTCAATGTTATATAAATTAAAAAATAAAAGTACAATTTCACAAGGATCGTTTTATCCAATATGTATTTTGATAATGCTGATAGCCTTGAGCAATACAAAATGGCTGGTGTGATCGGCTATTTGAACTTTTCTATTAGAAATGGGCTCTCTGACTTGTTTGTACAGAGTGAAATATTGTTTCGGCTCTTCTTAACATTACCAATAGCCATAGCAAGTGCAGAAAGAACATTCAGCACTTTAAGGAGACTAAAAAACTATTTGAGATCAACTATGGGACAACAAAAGTTGAATACATTGGCTATTTTGGAAATAGAACCCGAAATCGCTAAAACAGTCGATATTTCACAAACAATTACAGACTTTGCGAATATGAAAGTGTGACGTGGTGGTGTTCAACAGCTTAGTAATAAGTAATACTATTTAGTTTCATTAGTTTGTTTTTATTTGTTTTATTCATTTGTAACACTGATTTAACACTTTCTTATTCATTTCTGTTTCGTTTCTAATTGATGTTTCAGTTTTCATATTTTTGTTTGCGTTTATGTCACATATTCCTCATTGCTGTTGTTTTTCACATTTTTATTTGGTTTGTTGGTTACATTTGTACATTATTATACAGTATAGGAGTATTTTACGAAAAATAATATGCAGTACCATATGAATCGATGATAAATATATAGAACATATGTAAGAACTTTGTACGTTTTTTATGTTGTATAAAAATTTAGGGGACCAAAAGTCACTACTCCCAACCCCGAACCCGTATTTGTATTCGAATTGTTTACTTTCTATAAGTATCAATATTTAAGTTATAAATAATAAAAGAAAGTGAAACATTTTTGTTGTTTTTTCTTCTTAATTCATAAATTGATAAAGATGAATGTCCGAGGTGAACGCAGACTCCACCATATTACTACAGTAATATGGTGGAGTCTGCGTACACCTCGGACAGGAAAATACAAATAAAAACTAATTTATGAATTAAATTAATATTTATTTTCTAATACTGAAGTTGCAAATCGAATACGAAAAGGTAATTTTAGGCGCTGAAAACGTACGAAGGAAAAGTAATTTAGTATGAAAATCTGTATTGGTTTATTAGTAGTACGTGCGGAAAATATTGTTGGGGTTCAGCGGTAAAGAACAGGCTGATCAGTTTACGTTGTTTTAAGTATCTCCATAGTGTTGACGCGTATTCGCACACAAATAGTGTGATATAAAACATATGTCGAAAAAATCTTTCGACTGGTTGAAGTGTAAGAATAGTAGAAGTGCTGTTGTCTTGCGAAACACTGCCGATTCGCGACTTCCCACCGAAATCGGGGAGTCAGTTAACAAGTAACTAAAGATGGGGAAGGGGGTAGCTGTAAGCTTGGTAACAAATCAAACGATTAACTGATAACTGGTTAACACAGAAGCAAGTCCAAAATGTTAATGCCCTCTCCGGTATAAGAGGAAGACTTATAACCACTGAATGCCCTCCCTATTAGTATAAATAGATGGAAGGCATCGGGTTTTACCTTCCGGTCCTCTGATTTTCTTCACGTGAGTATCGTCACCTCTTTTTTTCACACACTCCCGAACAAGAGGAAGGAAAAAAAAGAAAGAAAAAAAGAGGTGAAGTAGGCTATAGTTTGAAGTCGTACTCAGGACCTTTAATTTATGCTGGAAGTAAGCTGGGTCTACCCCGCCGGCGTTTGTGGGGAACGCACTCAGGACAGTACCATTTCTGTCTCTGCGGTGGAGCCCTTTCCACACCCGCGCATCTAAAATGGAACCATTCGTTGCACCGATCACAGGCAATCATGTTCTCCTCTCCTTGAGGGGAATTGCATTTTGGGCATAACCACAGTGTGGCCTCATCTCCTATGGAGCTGCTCGGAATGTTGGGAGGGGACGATGAGTCTGCGGTTTGTCCAGCCTCTTCCAGTGAAAGGGAAAGCTCCAATGGAAATAGATTCTTGAGAGAATGCACCACTACTGCGCCATCACTCTGCCTGATACGTGCCGATCTGACGACACCCCTGTCAGATTCCAAAAGTTCTAAGACGGACCCCAATAGCCAAAATGGTCTTGGTTTAAGGGGGCTCTTGATGAGGACAACATCATTTACCCTTATTCGGTTAGTGAAGGACTCCTGTGATCGGCCTTGAGGCCTCTCTTTAAGACAGAGGAGATATTCCTCATACCACAAATGCCGGAAATTTTCCAACCATTCATTCCGCAGCATCATTGTCTCAACTAATTTTCTGCGACCAGGGGGAGCTGTATTTGTCAGGTCACTTGCTCCTAGCTTCAACATCAATCCAGGGTTTTTCTTGGGTCCCAGGAACATACTAGGGGTCACAGCTTCTAGTCCTCGGTCTGCAAATTCCCAGTAGGTTAGAGAACGATTATTGACTGCCCTCTGGATGTCCGAAACGATAGTTATTAGCGAGAAGTAATCCACTCGTCCCCTGCCTATGGTTTTGTGCAGGCATGTTTTGACAGTTTGTATGCATCTCTCCCACACACCTCCATACCAGGGAGAATACAGAGGAATAGTGCGCAGCTGGATATTGGAGGTGGCAAATTTCTGCTGGTATTCGTGAAACAGGGAGAGTCGGGAAAACAGTTTGCCGCTGCCTACAAATGTCTTAGCATTATCAGAATAAAGTGCTTGAGGAACACCATACAGGTTAGTGAACCTAACCAAGGCCTGCACGAAAGATAACATTCCCATGTCAGGAACCACCTCCACATGTATAGCTCTGATGGATGCAAGTAAAGAGTAAAAGGTACACTTTTTCTTCCGTAGATCCGCTCTTGATCCAAAAATGTCCAGTAAAATCAACTCCAGTGTTTTGGAAAGGCTCCGTGAACTCGACCCGAGGCACTGGAAGACTAGCCGAATTAGTGGGGAGAACAGCTCTTGAGTTGTACCTCTTACATAAATGGCAAGATGCCAAAGCCTTAGTGACCGCCTGTCTCCCTTGAGGAATCCAAAACCCACAACGCCTGAGCTCAGCTAGAGTAGACCCCACTCCTAAATGGGCGCTCCGGTAATGACAATCCATAATAATGAGTCTAGTGACGAGGTTGTCCTTGCCCAATAAGATGGGGTTTTTTACCTCGAAACTGAGGTGCGGTGATCTGTCTATTCGGCCTCGAGAACGGATGAGGCCATCCTGGTCCAGAAACAAGTCAAGAGAATGGATCAGTGGGGGGACCGATTTTCCAGAGGGATCCTGCAAGTAATGCAATTCCACCACGCAGGATTGGGCCTGCAAGTTTTTTAACAGATATATTTTGGCCTTTCCTCCCGCATCTTCATTGCGCCCCCTAAGCCTATTGATGAACGTGAACACCAATGTAACCACTCTGAGAAGGCGGGAAAATTGAGAGAAACGTCCAAAGTTGATGCAGGGAGTACATTCTGTCTCGAGGGCCACGGAAACACCTACACAAGCAGATGCCATTTGTTGGGAATGTTTGCTGAGACATGGCATATCCTGTACCGGCCAGGCAGAACTTCCTCCCCCCAACCAAGAGGGACCATGACACCAAAACTTGAAAACTGACTTGAATTTCCTCAAGGACATTCCTCTGGTAATGAGATCAGCTGGGTTTTGCGAGGTATGTATATAACGAAACACCGGTTCGAGTCCATGGAGAGTAGCAAATTGACTCCTCATATGAAGAACATCCTTGAGCCGATTTTGAGCAAAAACATTCTTACTTGCCATAGATTGTGACAGAATCCATGACAAGACCACTTGTGCATCCGTTGCCACATATAACTTGGTGAGGATCAAATCCCTGCAGCCCAGTAACACTGAGGGCAAGCATTTTAGAGCCAAGTATATGGCCATTAACTCCAATGTCGGGAGCGACTTCGTCTTAGAGGGGGCCACTTTGGCTTTGGCAAAAATCAATCGGGGACAACCCTGCTGTAAGACGTATGCTGCAAACCCATACGCATCTGCAGAGGCATCACAAAAAACGAATAAATCTCCTTCTTGACCTCCCTGGAAGGCGCAACGGTCAAATGGTAAGTCACTCAGGTCAGACAGGTCCCGAGCAAGAGTCCTCCATAGCATCTGATATTCACCTGGGATTTGTTCATCCCATCCTAATCCTCTTTTCCATAATTTGGCCATTAATACTCGGCTCCGCAGGGTCACAGGGAGGAAAAGAGACAAAGGATCAAAGATTTTAGCGGCTTCAGCCAGTATTCTTCGCTTAGTCGAAGCATCCGACTGGCATTTCACCGGGTTGACACTCATTTCTTCTGTAAGTGGAGCATAGCGATAACCTAATACTCTCTCCCAACTGCCTCCATGGGTGCTGAGAGTGCCGTCCTGACTCATTTTTTCTCTGAGGGTGGCACAATTGGAGTTGCAGGCCTGCAACTCAAAACCTCCCTCCTGCAGGCGAGCTTTGGAGGTAGAATACAATTCGGTAATGATTCCTGGTTCTGTTCCTGTCATTACCAGGTTGTCCACGTAAAATCGCTCCTCCATCACAGATCGACAACGGTCCTGAGGAAATCGTGCTGCATGGAACTTCAATATGCAACCCAGGATGAAGGGACTTGACACAAACCCCAAAATGATCGTTGTGTATCTGTAACATCGAAGTCGATCCCCATCCTGGAGGAAGAAGCAAAACTTGTTCTTATCAGACTCCAGTTTCAGACGAATCATCAAAAATGCCTTTCTAATATCTGCTAACAACACATATTTGTTAGACCGAAATGCAAGTAAGAGATTCAGCATATCGCAGTTCAGATTAATCCCGGGATAGGCTGCCTCGTTTAAAGAAACAGAGTTTCCAACCTTTAAACTGCAATTAAAGACAGGTCGAATCTTCGTAGTACAAGTTGGGTCTGTCTTCATGACGGGTCGGTGAGGAATCCATATGTAATCTTTGAATTGGTGAGGAAGTACCTTGATCTCCTCAATGGTGCCATCTAGCTCCTGTTGACGAAATACCTCCCGGTACTCTTCATACACACCCTCTTTCGTTAGTTTCTTAACTACCCGGTCCAAAATGCGGAGAGAGACAGCGTGATTGGAACGAACACGAGATAATTTCTCCATATGCCAAGACAGTTCCACATAATATTTGTTGTCCTTTAGTATAATGGCCTCCTGAAAATATTTTATCTTCTCCTGGTCAATTTCAGCAAGAGATTCCTCATTGGGGAGCCCCAGCGATTCCATGCTGAACATGAGCTCCAATCACCTCTGCACCTGGCTGTCCGGGAAGAAATCTCCTAAAGGATCTGTATAAGTTGATTCAGACTCCAACGCAAAACACAAAAGAGATGACTCAACATTCTCCGTAGAATCCAATACCCTGCGGAAAGAGAGGCCTACATTTCCCTGAAGAGATGGGTTTTGCTCGGGGAGGAAAGCATCTTCTCTTCCAAAAGGAATGAGTCCGGATGGCACTGAAAAGGCTTGGCCCCGAACGCAGGGCACAATTTGAAGGGGTCTCAAATATTGGATGACATCCAGTCCAAGAATACCTTCAATTTTAATTCTGTTGGTGCCCCTCGCGAAATCTCCGGCTAGTGTATATCCCATTCCCCTGAAATTATCCAACAGGTCATCCAGGTGTTCCAAATGTGACGAAAGATCCAAGTTCTCGTGAATTAGAATGGGTAGTATCAGTAGTTGTTCTATTCCCAGACTGGTCTTCAGAGCGACCTCTCGATAGCACTTCCTATGTTGTCCCTGGAATGTGGTGAGCGAAAGCTCATACTCGCGACCCCCAGAATCAGGGATGTACAGAGGCTGTAGAGCTTCTTTCGAAACAAAAGTACGCCCACTTCCGGTGTCCAGCAGGCAGTTAACTTGTACAGTCTTGTTTCCCCAAGAGAAGGAAACGCGCATGACAGGAGGAATACTTCCTATGGTTTCAGTCGAGGTAAGGAAGGAGGTATCTTTACAAGGGGTAGAACCTCCTGGTTTCCGTGAGGGGGGAACCTTGAGAGCTGTAGAACCTCGGGAAGGTAGGACGGGTGGATCTGCCCTCCTTGACACACAGTCGTTTGATTGCTTCTCCAGTGTCACGAAGTAAAGAGGACAAAGTAGGGATTCTACGTCCGGTTAGCAGGATAATTTCACTCTTTATTTCCTTGGGGAACTTGATGAACAGAATCTGGGCCATTAAGCGAGCACCTGCTGAATGATCATCGGTAAAGTCACAACCAAAGGAATCTGCCAGTTCAGTGAGGAGGGCAGCGGTTTTTGCTAGGAATTCCCCTAAATCCATAGAAGGGTCATCACGTCAAACTTTATAATCCAGGATATCTTGAAATATTTGCTGTATGATTTCCTCTTCATCCAAATACTCCGACTTAAGGATGTCTACCGCTGTTTTGTAGTTCAAGTCGCATACACTCAGGTGTTTGATGAGCAGAAGAGGTCGGCCAGTTACCGAACACTTAAGAAAGTTAAGTCTTTCGGCATCGTTCGCCATTCCTGCGACGCAATTCTCAAATCGAGAGAGAAAGCTACGAAAGCTCATAATGTCCTCTCCCATCTCTCGACCACTAAAGGTAGGCGCGTTTACATGTACCTGAGGAGGGTTCACTACAAAGGAAGAACGAGTCCTGCGAGGAAAGGAGTCAGATGGTGGAGAGTGTGGAGGTAGGCCAAATGCGTTATCAGAATTGGAGGGGGGATGAGTTATACGGAGTTGGTGGAGAGAATCCAAAAACCCTGCATATTCAGAAGACCAACTCTCCATCTTGTCACGAGAGGAGGGGTCGTGAAGTCTTATGTGGCTAATGTGAGAGTCAATCTCCACCAGATAGTTAATAATCTGTTCCTCGAACACGGAAAATGTAAGTGAAGAAGTCCTTCCAGCATGCAAACTTGCAAGTTTCGTCTGAACCATATCCTTAATGACCGAAATTTTGTTGCGTACTGTATCAATAGTTTCCGCCATTTCGCCTAAGGGGGTGATAAGTAGCTGTAACGGTAATTCTAAAAAAAAGCTATGAATGGGCAGTAATCAGGCAACCAAAAAAGGTCCAGCCGACTTCACACTGTTGCAGAATTGTTTCGCAATGTGTCGAAAAAATCTTTCGACTGGTTGAAGTGTAAGAATAGTAGAAGTGCTGTTGTCTTGCGAAACACTGCCGATTCGCGACTTCCCACCGAAATCGGGGAGTCAGTTAACAAGTAACTAAAGATGGGGAAGGGGTAGCTGTAAGCTTGGTAACAAATCAAACGATTAACTGATAACTGGTTAACACAGAAGCAAGTCCAAAATGTTAATGCCCTCTCCGGTATAAGAGGAAGACTTATAACCACTGAATGCCTTCCCTATTAGTATAAATAGATGGAAGGCATCGGGTTTTACCTTCCGGTCCTCTGATTTTCTTCACGTGAGTATCGTCACCTCTTTTTTTCACACATATTGAAATTGTAATCTGTAATATTTGTTTATTTTTTACGTATCAAAGCAGTAGTGCGAGTAAAATAGTGCGATTTGATGCATGTTAAAATTGTAATCAGTAATATTTGTTTATATTTCTCGTAAACGTTTTAGTAATGGTTTTTGTTAAGATTAGTAGTAGTATTAACAGTGTTAGTATTAAAGACATTTTTGGACGTTTTCACTGTTATCGAAATTCATTTTATTAATTGCTGGCTTTTTAGTTTTTGTATGTAGGGTTTCTAATATATGTAGTTTTATTTTTTATTTTCATATTCTAATATAGTTGTCTACGATAATTTTTCGACGTTAAGAGCGAGGGCAGGCATGTTTAGTTTTTAGATGATGGGCTATTGCACTAATGGTGCATGATAAGACGTCTCGACAGAGTTGTAGTAGTCAAGCCTACGTATATGTTTTTTTCTTTATTGTCGGAAACATAGCTTAGCGGCGCTTACACGTAAACTCTTCTCACTTTTGTGACAGGGCAAGAAGCCGCTAGACAGGACTCAACGTCCGAATGAATAGGGTTTAAGGATGTTTGACTTAGCAAGTCATCGACATGCCGAGAGACTGTCATTCCTGAGCCGAACCTTGATGTTGAGAAAACCTTTCTCAACCTCATCCCCGAACACTTGATTGAAGACCGACGTTGACAATGTGGGCAATCGCAGTTCTTCAATTAGCAGTTCTTCAACGAATGCTGAGCTGCGCTCAGATTACTGTTACTGCCGGGGTCCAGTGACCTTGCATGGTCTAAAAATACGCTATATCGGGAGATAGTGATGGGGACCGCTTTGGATCTGTTTGGGGAGCAGCTGGGATGGTTGGTGGAAGAGATGCGCTCTCAGTGGATTTGGGCGCCAAGCAGGAGTCATTTCGATAACTTTAAGTTTCTCTGACCTTGCGATTGGTCCGGGTGCGCTGTCCCTTAATGACAAACTTCTCAAAGCTAAAACTGACCTTTTTGCTTGCGCTGCACGGATGCTGAGGAAGACACGGCTGAGCACACCTTCTTCAATTGCAGCTAGCTGCATGCGTTTTGGAGGTATCTCAACACCATTAGTGCAATAGCCCGATCAGTTGGTACCCCTAGATGTAACATCTGTAGTAAGGCTTAGGGAGAAACGAATGGGGGTTTCTCACGATCGTAGCCGTAGCTACACGAGCAATGTGGACCTCATACTTAGACATATGAAGTGGGGGATCACCTTCTGATCACGATCTGATTCTGCACTTAAACATCAGCTTAAAGTCAAAATCAGATGTGACAGGGGGAGATTGCACTCTGCAATATTTAAAAAGATGTTGATACACACCGCTAGCTTATGTGTGTTTGGGCGAACCAAGTTTAAGTACGTGTTGCTTGTCCAGACATAATGCATGCCCACCTGAGGTCTTATCAGACCCTATCCTAGTTAGCAAAGTCTCTTAGCTAGTGGTATAAATGAGTCATAGCCTCCCTTTCCCTCACTTAGAAACTGTCTTGCTTCTTTTCTGCTCTTGAAACAACCCGGAAAACAGTGATCAGCTCATACCTAGATAGATTGGGGAGGGTCCTACTAACTACCACATTAATCATTTTATTTATCAGCAATCTCTGTTGTTTCAGCACCCCCAACCGATGAATTTGTGCATATATGTTTTGTAAATAAAAAACGCCAAACCATTGGGGATAATGTTAAGTATGTTTGATCCATAGAGTGAATGTGGTATTTTTTGTGACTGAAACGAGTTTAGAGAATATACCAAGAGGACAACAGCCGACCCCAATCCACCCACGCAATTTTGACCTTGTGCCACATCTAATTTTATAAATAAAATTTACTATACTGTGAACGTTTTTGTAAAATTTAAAAAATAAATAAAGATCAACTAAAAATCTTCTCGCAATCTATGCATCTCGAATGTTAAATTAAGACAACTGAAAATAAGAATGTGTAGCGAGGACTGCGGCACAAATGACAATGGCGATAACCCGGCACACTACGACTCTCCGCTAACAAACAACTGAATAATTGGAAAAGGAATGAATGATCAAACAACAAATGAGATACGATAAACAGCAGTTGTAAAGATAATAACATTTTATTGGGAGAGCAAAAGTATTGGAAGGTGTTGAGTTAGCAGGTGCGTCCATAGTTTGGAGCTGTTTTGTATACGCGTTGTGTTAGTATGAGTGTTTATGTAAGGCACAGTGTGTAAGGAAGATCAATAGTCAATGTAGGCAGTGTGTGTTTATATCTCATAGGATTGCTTCACGTGAGCGTAAAAGTTTACAACTAACAAACAGCTAAAATTGTATTTCTATACAATTTTAGCTGTTTGTTAGTTGTGGCTTGTATCTCTTGGCGATGTTTTTGATGCGGCTTGTTGTTGTTGCTGTGTCGATGTTGCACAAGGCGTTTAGCTTGGCGACATAAAGGGGTACTTTCGCCAATATTTGCCCTGATTGAGATCAACGCCATGTATGTTTCGTTGGCAGGAAAATTACGGTTTACTCCAGCGTGGAACTATGACTGCCTTGTTTACTTTCTTATTACGATCTGCTATGCTGTTAGTTTCTCTTGGCTTTTTTCATAGACAACTTCGTAGAAAGTTCTAGATTCGACTCTTTCTTGATGCGCACGCATTCGATTGGTCACTCTATACATAGGTGGTGAAGTCGCATATGCGTTCTTAATTTTGTGTTCTGTTGTTGGTATAACAGGATCTCAAATTGTAGTCAGCCCGACCATCTAACGATTTGCAGAAATTATTATATAGAAAAACGGTTGTCTTGTGAGAAAAAAAACATTCAGTAACTGAATAAAATCAACAGAAACGAAAGCGAACTCAGTAAAGGTAGACATTTTGAAAGCATGTTTACCATAGTTAGAAGGGGTTGGTAAGAGTTTGTTTGCTTTTATTTTATGCCCAGATTGATATGAGAGTAGTTTAAAGAAAATAATCCGAGGAGAAACGAAAAAGATAAATGATGAAAGCATCCGAGGTGTGAGGTAGGTGGGAGGTAGTTTATAGACGAGAATCAAAGTTGACTAAGAAATGTGGTAAACATATGTGATGATAATCAGATTAGAAATGGGGACATTATACAAAGATTGTCTGCCGATAAAAAAGACCGGCAAACCCGGCAAACCCGGCAAACCCGGCAAACTCGTAGCATCGTATGAAATTAAAGTAGACGAATAAGACAGCAATAGTATTTCTTTATCTTCAACATGGAGGCGGCGCTCGTTTTTGTTGCGTATTGTCGGTTTTATTACGACATTCAAAGATTCATGGGGATTGACCTGTGCAAAGTCTGCCGATATCTATTTCCGAACACCTGACTAAATCTGAACGGATGTTTCAGTAGCGCTATGCAGTCTTTTCCTTATTTTTATTCTTTGTTTCCTTACTTAAAATATTGTAGGGAAAAAATGATATAGAATCGCTTTAAATAGTAACACTTAAAAGAAAAACACAAAAACCTTACTGTACATGTTTGTGAATCAGGCCCAAATTTTCACTCATTTGAAAATCGCTATGAGGATGAATTTCAAATTTTATATTTCCATATAAAATATGCATGCCCCAAAAGGCGAAAAATAGATTAGCGGAAATTTCTTAAAAACACGTAATTAAAAATGCTAAAATAACTTTTTCCTTTTTAACTTTTATTAAATAACAGTTCCAAAATGTATACATAAATAAAAGAAAACGAAGATTCCTGTTACACAACGTACATTTTTTAGTCTTGTTTAAATAATAAAAAAAAATACGCTATGGCGTCTTAAACACAAGTTACGCCTACTTTTTAAAATCAAGTATGGCGGTTATAAGCGCGAAAAATGTTTTAATGCTGAAATATGTTGTTTTTTTGTTATTTTTTTATTTACTCACTGGTGGTTTTATTTTTATAAATTTAATTTTTAAAACAAAATCGAGACAAACGGATTATATCTCTCAGAGATCCACGAAAAAATGTATTTAATATTTTTGTTCATCTGAGGTTAAATTTACTATTAAATGTATAAGTAATTTCAAAACATCTCTGACGGTAGATATTTATTTATCTCAATAAAAATAAATCCGTAAATAAGACAAAATATTTCTCGTTTTTACCATTTTTGATAAACGATTTTTCTATTTTTCGCGGAATGTTTTAAATATCACCACATCGAAAAACGATTTCCTTTTTTCATGTGCCTAGCGTTAGGCGGAGTTTACATGGATAGACTTTCTTTGCGAGCGCTTTCCGTCTGTGGAACACGTTACCACGGGATTGCTTCCCTGATGATTACAACTTGGTCATCTTCAAATCCAATGTCAATAAATTCTTGTCAAAAACATTCTTACCATTGATCAATGTTATTACTCCCATAGTGTTCCTCATTTTTCCGCCGACAATCATTTCCGTCTTATTAACCCTCATCCTCGAGTGGCTCTTGACCTTTATAAGTGGTGACACAAGAGTAAACAATCATGTAATTTATGTCTAACTTTTAATGTTATATATTTGATATAAGATACACAAGAAGTGGAGTGAAATTACAGGAAGGCTGATGATGAGTAGTTTGTGTACAAGAAGTGTAAGACAACCGAGAGTATATTTGGATGACGAGGCTATTGAAGTTGCCCATAAGTGGTGTTACCAATTAGAGCACAGGCAAAAGTTGGTGCTATTGTGGTAGCAAGAGTTAGGAGTGAATGGAGTAAGTTCAGGGAACCTCTGCCATTACTAACCAGCAGAGCGTTACCACGACCGACAAAGGGAATACTCTATCAGGCATGTGTGCACAGTGTGATAATATATAAAAGTGAAACTTCACCAGTTAGGGTTGAGGATATGCGTTGCATGAAGGGTATAAGGCGAGTCTTAAAGATAGACTTACATCTGATGACCTCAGAGGAAGATTAAATCTGAACAGTATAGGGAGATGTGTGCAAAGCAGGAGACTTCGTTGATTTAGTCACATTGAAGGAATGTGTTAGATGGATGACAAATTCCATCTAGGAAATGATAATACTTTTAAGTATTTTATATTTAAAAGAGAAGTTGAATATTTTTCTATTTAAAAGGGAGATAACTTGTTCCCCAAAATTGTCTCCTTTGCCCCAAAAGAGATTTTGAAGCAGTTATCTTCCCTTGTATTTAGACAAAATGATAATAATACAGCAAATGGTAAACATTCAATGGGTTTGCTCAGAAGCAGGGAATTAGATTCCTCCTCATTTCAAAGTAATTCCTTTTCAGTTGTAATTTATATAATAAATAATTGTTATTGTTGATAGCATCGTTTTTCATCCAATTATTTCTTCATATTTGCGTCTTACTAATCACAAAATCCACTTTTCGACAGAATGGATCAGAATATTTGGATTAGTAGATGTAGAACAGTTAAGATAACAGGATTGAGTTGGCAGGGGAAGGCCAAGGAAAACATGTGAAGAAGTGATAGGGATGGATTTAGAGGGATAAATAAAGACCTGCGAAGATATAAATTAGTTTGGAAGTCAATTTCTAAAAGCCGTCCAACACATGCCAATAAGTAAAAAGACGTTAAACTGAATATGATGATCATAAAGATCCATTCATGAGGGGTTTCCAACTTTCGATGTGTAAGCTCTATTTTCACACAGTTTTCACTATATCAGGCTTTTTGTTGATTGCAGCGTTGACACAGCGGTTCCCGTTAGATCACCGGAGTGAAGTAACGTTGAGCCTGGTCAGTACCAGATGGGTGACCATTCGGGAATACCAAGCGTTTTATGTAGGAGGACGTCGACACCTCCCTGCGATAACTGCAAATACCTAACATCGTCATCTCTCCTAACCGGGATAACAACATGCGATTGGGGACCGCTTCTGAATTTGATACTCCCATGCAACTTTTTCTTTCGGAGGAAGCCGGTTCAACCCGCCCAGAGTGAATGCCACACCAGGTGCAGCTAAATGTATTGCAATTTGGGCCTTGCACACGTTTACTGCAGACACGCCTGCCCACTCACTTCGATTTCGTTGATCTCTGATTTAATGAAATTTAAACCTTTCTGTTAACAGGCACTAAATTATTTCGATTCCAAGATCACCTTTTCAGGAAGTTTTGTGCCCGGCCTCTTGTACTTACGTCTCTTTATTATATGTACCATCATGAAGCGCGTATTCTGGCTAGTTTCTATTACAACCCGCATTTGTTTATATTACAACTGGTATTTGTTTCTATTATATTTGTTTTTCTGGATATTCTTTATCTTGTCTTTTACTCGTTTAGCTCACCATTCTTGGTCATGTCTGAATCCCAAAGATGCAGGTGCTTGTAATTTTTTTGCAACCCATTTCTAGCTTTATGATAATTTCCTCATTATGTAATGCGAGTCCTTTTCCCTTTTTTCTCTCTATTCATTTGAATTGGTATTTTATCTGTGAGAAATATCATTCCACTTTCTTGTCGGACAAATTAGTCTCGTTTTTAGGTCATCCACATTTATGATGTCATTTACCATTTTTTTACGTTTTTGTCTTTATTGTATGGTACAAGGTTGTTTTTATGCATATGATTTATATGTTACTCACTGTTATGTTGTAGTTATGTTGTAGTCATGTTGTAGTTATGTTGTAGTTATGTTGTAGTTATGTTGTAGTTATGTTGTAGTTATGTTGTTGTTATGTTGTAGTTATGTTGTAGTTATGTTGTTGTTATGTTGTTGTTATGTTGTAGTTATGTTGTTGTTATGTTGTTGTTATGTTGTAGTTATGTTGTAGTTATGTTGTAGTTATGTTGTTGTTATGTTGTAGTCATGTTGTAGTTATGTTGTAGTTATGTTGTTGTTATGTTGTAGTTATGTTGTAGTTATGTTGTAGTTATGTTGTAGTTATGTTGTAGTTATGTTGTTGTTATGTTGTAGTCATGTTGTAGTTATGTTGTAGTTATGTTGTTGTTATGTTGTAGTTATGTTGTAGTTATGTTGTTGTTATGTTGTAGTTATGTTGTAGTTATGTTGTTGTTATGTTGTAGTTATGTTGTAGTTATGTTGTTGTTATGTTGTAGTTATGTTGTAGTTATGTTGTTGTTATGTTGTAGTTATGTTGTAGTTATGTTGTAGTTATGTTGTAGTTATGTTGTAGTTATGTTGTTGTTATGTTGTAGTTATGTTGTAGTTATGTTGTAGTTATGTTGTTGTTATGTTGTTGTTATGTTGTAGTTATGTTGTAGTTATGTTGTTGTTATGTTGTTGTTATGTTGTAGTTATGTTGTAGTTATGTTGTTGTTATGTTGTTGTTATGTTGTAGTCATGTTGTAGTTATGTTGTAGTTATGTTGTTGTTATGTTGTTGTTATGTTGTAGTTATGTTGTAGTTATGTTGTTGTTATGTTGTTGTTATGTTGTAGTCATGTTGTAGTTATGTTGTAGTTATGTTGTTGTTATGTTGTAGTTATGTTGTAGTTATGTTGTAGTTATGTTGTTGTTATGTTGTAGTCATGTTGTAGTTATGTTGTAGTTATGTTGTTGTTATGTTGTAGTTATGTTGTAGTTATGTTGTAGTTATGTTGTAGTTATGTTGTTGTTATGTTGTAGTCATGTTGTAGTTATGTTGTAGTTATGTTGTTGTTATGTTGTAGTTATGTTGTTGTTATGTTGTAGTTATGTTGTTGTTATGTTGTAGTTATGTTGTAGTTATGTTGTAGTTATGTTGTTGTTATGTTGTAGTCATGTTGTAGTTATGTTGTAGTTATGTTGTTGTTATGTTGTAGTTATGTTGTAGTTATGTTGTAGTTATGTTGTAGTTATGTTGTAGTTATGTTGTTGTTATGTTGTAGTCATGTTGTAGTTATGTTGTAGTTATGTTGTTGTTATGTTGTAGTTATGTTGTTGTTATGTTGTAGTTATGTTGTTGTTATGTTGTAGTTATGTTGTAGTTATGTTGTAGTTATGTTGTTGTTATGTTGTAGTCATGTTGTAGTTATGTTGTAGTTATGTTGTTGTTATGTTGTAGTTATGTTGTAGTTATGTTGTAGTTATGTTGTAGTTATGTTGTAGTTATGTTGTTGTTATGTTGTAGTCATGTTGTAGTTATGTTGTAGTTATGTTGTTGTTATGTTGTAGTTATGTTGTAGTTATGTTGTTGTTATGTTGTAGTTATGTTGTAGTTATGTTGTTCACAACATTTCTAGCGTCTTACTCTCCAGTCTTCTTCAGTAGCATTTTGCTGTATTTGGTAATCTCCTGGAAACTTTCTCAACATTTCAAACTAATCCCTTTATTTTATCAACTGGCAGAGATTTCTCTCATTCCGCGTTATATGTCGTTTAGATATCTCGTGTTAGTTAATATTTTTCTTGGGTTTTTAATCTCTTCACCAGGGATTCATTCTAAAGTATGTATAGATAAACGTCTGTTAGGCCATCCGTTTAGTAGAACCATGAAAACAACCAAAATAAGGACAACTGTTTTTTTTTATTATAAAGACGAAATAAAAATCTAGCTGAAATACCCTCGGTATTCTCTTACAAGTTCCAAATCAACAGGTAATGAATCTGACTCTCCAATTTTTGTACACGGGGGGGGGGGGGTACTGCATGGGGAAATTGTAAATCTATTATCTTCTGTTATATTTTTTCAATATATATCTCAATGCATTGATGTTACATATTCTTGCAAGAAAAGCAAACCACTTTGGAAAATACATATTAATAATTCTGTCACTACCTACGTACCTACACCATCACGTGGTGCTGATTACAAATAAAACTGCCTAACTAGTTACAAATAAAACTGCCTAACTAATTACAAATAAAACTGCCTAACTAGTAAATGCTGCCTAACTAGTAAATGCTGCATTTTTGTATCTTCTTTCGGGATTCGAACCTAGAATCTAGATTGGTAGTTCCCATCCTTTTCTCAATGACGAACCGATTTCAACTTTAGTTCACCCACTCGAAAACGAGACCAAATCTATAAACTTAAATATTATAATGATATAACAAAGCAGATTTAAATAAGTAAATTATTGTTGAAATCAATTTCAAACCGTTTTTACTTTGAGAGAGCAAAGACAACTTTGTGTGTTAATCTGTATGCGCAGCAGTTGACACTACTGAACCAAACGAGTGCAGAGATTCATTCTTCCATTTTATTCTATTTCACTGGAACATGAAAGAAAAATAACCCAGTTGTGTACTGCAATGAAATATCAAGGACGTGGGTTGTCGCCCTTTAAGCAGAAAACACTAAGCCGAAATCACGGGGGCGTTTTTTTTCTTTGGTTGTTGATAAAATAAAGGCGAGGGGTCAGTAATACGTTTCGTCTTAGAATTAAACTTTGTATGTTTATTTACCTCCTCTGCAGAAGGTTAGACACAAGGACAGGTGGGTGATAAAAAGCTAGCGCTCTAGGTGAAGTGCACTCAAGCCTACAAAAATGCCTGAGCAACCCTATCGACATTCCTCGGTAAGGGCCCCTCAGGCGATTAGCAATAAACTAACTCCGTTCAGAGAAAAGGTAAAGCCTGGGAGGATGGACCTCCTAATACTGAACAAAACTATACCCCAGCCCGACAGCCAGAGAGCTACTGTCGGACTGATTGTCAAGGATACATCCCTAACTGGTACAAACACCTACACAAGCTGTGTCAGGTGAGTCACTCTAACTGTGTATGTGTTTCTATTCTATAGAGTCATGACATGTACTTTCATTTTAAGCGATGTCTTTACCCATTTCTAGTTTAGATTTATACTTTCTCAAGTAAGAATGACTCATTATTACCGTAATTAGATAACTATTGTTATGGTTTCACAAGACAATTTCTTGCTGACCTCACTTAGGACCACCACCTGAGGGATTAGGAATCTGATATAGACACTGCAAGTAAAAGTTAATATCGCGAAACAAGCTGGATTGTCCAAAGAATGAATATATTTGTATTTAATGTTTATATGATAGTCTTTCTTAATTAGCTCTTTCATAGTTTTTCTATTCCTTTATCCAATTATTAGGAAATATATTCTTGACTTTGATATTGTCCGTAAGAAACCAACACAGAACTATTTATGCACCCACAAAAGTATAAACAACTTGCAATGTTTGAACAGCTCTTCATTATTGTAGGTAAAGCTTTAAAAGAAGTATACACTCCTAGTGTATTTAAAAGAACACTCCTTTTAAATACACTCCTAGTGTATTTAAAAGAACACTCCTTTTAAATACACTCCTAGCAATTCAAAAATTGCTCGCAATTTAGCTTTCAAAGAAAGCCATAGGTGTCACAGAATTTTCTCTGTTAATTAGTTTACGAGAGAAGATAATTCCACTCAAATTGGACAATTCCTCTGCTAATGGGGACCATTGTTGTTGCGTTTCTTTTGTGGTTTCCTCATTCATCCCAGTTTTTGGATTCATAATTTCCAGATGATGAATTTGGTTCTTATGGAAATAAAATCATATGGAAACAATGGGTAAAATAGCTTGGCACTTTGAGTCTATTTCTCTTGCTGGTTACAAATCTTTCACCTTAGTAGGTACTATGCTCAGGGTATCTTTCTTCGGGTTATAATAATATGCCAGTACCCTTCAAATTCTGAATTGCGCTGCATTTGCGTTGTATTGTTTGTTTCATTATGGCTTATAATTCATCACAATCTGAGTTGCAGTATCTCAATGTAAAGTTTCTTTCAGATTACTCCATTAGAATTGTCATCGGTGACAACTAAGTTATCAACATAAAAATTGCTATGCGTGCGCATTTATCATTTATGCACTGGGTTATGTGATGTTGTTCAAAATGAACCGACAGCTGTTGAAACGAAATAATAGTATATTATATCTATAGCAAATTAATTCGTCCTTTTCTTTTACAAAGAGACAACAACTATTCTTGTCATTCTCGTTTTTAGCTTTATCATTAAAAATGCTTTTTTAATATTTCCGTTTCTGACAAAGATGTTAATCCTGAACTTAAACAGAATTTCACTCATATAATTATGCATTAACTTGATGCCAGGATGTCTTATTGAAAGAATATTTAACCCTTGTTTTAAGAAGCAATTCAAACAGCTGATTTTTTTGTAGTAACCTTTTTATTTAACATGTACCGTTTTTGCGGAATTCTCACTAAAATACTTATATAGCATTAGATCTGCCAAATGCATATTTGATTCTGCCTGACGAATGGGAGACGGAAGTTTTCAATCTGTGTTATTCACGAAAGGCGAAGTCCGATCGATTTTATCGATTACATATAATATCCGGTTCAATATTTTCTTCAGTAAAATAAACTTCCCGATTTACACAATGTTTTCTTTGATTGATCATATATGTTCATTAGTCAATTACATCGTCGCTTCGTTTGTTTCAAAAAAGGAAAACGCCAACATCTTATCGTCGGGTATGTCAAAGTACATTCGTTATTCATTTAAAATTATGAATAATTTCATTTATGATTATATTTACATTCAAACCATTATTCTAAGCTGAAACGGCTTGATGGGTAAAGAAATACTAAACCTGTGAGCGATAGAATTCATAAACAATATTTTAACTCCTGTTTAAATAAAGATTTTGCAATGCCATTTAACTCGACTTCCCCGTTAAGTTTTCTCCGTGACAGCTAAGTATAAATCTTTCTTAATGTAGTTTTTCTTTTCTTTAATCATAAAACAAATTGTGCGTAATGCTACGTTCTTTTAACGCCTACTTATTATTCTAAGTAACTGTTTTTTTTTTACTTTTTAGCCTTCGTTAACATCGGAGTACACGACTACCCCCTTTGATTAGATAATTTATTCATTAAACGACAACTTGCATTGTGCTCTTCTGTAGTGCACCCATTCATTAACAATTCTATGTGCTTTTTTCAGTACCTAAACTACAACAACAGCTACTTCCGTTAATAAGTTGGCCTTCTTACACACTTTTACTTACCCCACGTTTTCGTTATTATAAACACATTTTAATATTTAAACAGATCAAAAGTTACTACGCCTAATAAGTCTGCATTGTTATTATGTAGGAACTTTTTCTTTTCTTCGTGTATAACATTACACTTATGAAAGTAGTGCGCCTTTTAAGAAAAATAATTCCTTACAATTGTCTAACCTGCCTGCAAGCGATTAAAACATTTAATTACATTTAAAGAATCAATGTTTAAAAAAAGTATCTCAGCTTTTCATTTCATGATACGATTTTACTTTTAACACCAGATTTGAATTTCCACAAAACTACGCCTGAATGTTTGATTATTATTGTTAAGGGAAATCATTTTTAGACGTTTTCGCTTATAAGCATTTAACGTAATCAATTACATTAGAAAAATAATATATATAAGTCCAAAGAAGCGTTGAGTCATTCTAAACGAAGAAAGAAAATGCAGTTTACATTCTTAGGGATACTAACTAAATCCAAAATATCGCAGACTTAGCACTTTCATAAGCCGACTTACCGCTGAAAAATTACAAATACAAAATGGAATTCAACTATATAACAGTGAAACAAAAACAGGAGACTTTATCTTAAAAATATTAAACGGGGATCATCAGCTGTTTACTATGTAACTGTTTCGGAGATTTTAAAACAGAACAGCTATAAAATTCTTGGCTCTCCAGTGGTACTGATCAAATGACAACTTCCCCAATAATAAATGTAAAAACAATTCAGTTATATATATATCAGTAAAGAAATAAACTTTCCTTATCTGCTTCTATATACACACTTATCTATTTTGTGCAGGTCTACTGGCGGAGGGGGGGGGCATAGAGACATACTTTAGAGCATGGTATTCCGCGACTGCTACTAGTGCTACTATTTATGATACATTTGATGATGATGATGATGATGATGATGATGATGATGATGATGATGATGATGATTCGGACTTGTGCATAGAGCTCGCGAAGATCGTGCGTCAAGATTGTCTGGTCTGCATCGAATTTTTTTCCTCGTTGGTCGAGTTAACCTGCAAGATTGCAGGTTTTACCATCGACATCGAGAACAGAAGGCTCGGTGGTTGTATGCGATGTCGAGGAAGGTTTGGCCCAGAGCATACAAAGGAATGGCGTAGAAGTCACGTTGTCAATCCCACTCCATTCATTTACAGTTCCACACCTAAAACTATTTGCTTGCCGCATGCAGAGGCAAGTGGGACCCGGAAACGACGGATGCTGATGCCGACCCCTCCTGGGTTTTCACTAGAGCCTTGTTAGCCGGTAGCCCTGACACTCCTAAGTTGCAACCGCCCCTACCCCGGTGAGAAAGGGTTGGACTGCTGCTGCTTCTGCTTCTGCTGCTGCTGCTGATGATGATGATGATTATGATGATGATGATGATGATGATGATGATGAAACTCGTAGTTATTTCATCGTTAGATTTTTTTATTGAGTCGTGAAAATAGCTTGGAATCATTTACAACTTTCGAACATTAAATTATTTCTGACTTTGAGATATTTAGAAAATCTCCATATCTTAAAATATTCTACTTTTCGCAAGGCATACATTCAAACAACGACTTAACGATTCCGTAATAATTGAATTAGCTTTAAAAAATATTTTCCAACGATTTCATAGTTATTTAAAAATTATTATGTAGTATTTAAGTCCAATCTTTCCACACAGTCTTCTATACTTACCAGTCCTCTTCCCTCTTCGTTCCTTTTCACGTAGAGTCTGTCAGTATCATCTTTTGGGCGTAATGCATTGTGCATGATAATTAGTTTCCTCGTCTTCATGTCAAGATGCCTAAGTGTTTCTTTGGTTCAGCCTATGAATGGTCCAGAGTATCTTATTAGTGATACTGCCCAGGTGTCTATTCCTTTAACTAGGTTTCTATTATATAGTTTTGTTTCTAAGAGTTTCCTTGTTCTTCTCAGATATTCTATTATTATTATTATTATTATTATTATTATTATTATTATTATTATTATTATTATTATTATTTACTCACTCACTAAGAGTTCTCACGCAACTTATCATCAGTGATTGCTCACTGACAATAACCGGTGGTGTTCTCTGGAGTCTGAGTGAAAACAAGTCTCTTCAGATTTCCAATACTCTCCACTTCTTGTGATAAGCGTTGCAAATAATTTTGCGTTATCACAACAGTCGCATACCATTGGCCTTCTCTGTAATGTTGTTGTCAATAAGTCCCAGTACTTTCCACACTCTTCCAGTTGCGGTCTGATTAGTGCTCTCTTTCCTCGGTCTTTCCATACTCTGTGACACTTCACAACCATTTTGTGTGCATCAGCCGAGGGTGATGCCACACAAAATTGTGTGTTTTTCCTTTTGACTTCATGAGATTTCTTGCGGTTTCAGTTCCCGTGGGTTCACGTAGTGTTCTTTTTAGAGTTTAAAAAAAAAATTTCTAGTGCAACTTTCTATGTGGCTAGATAGCGTTTGTAGTTTATGTGCGTTGGTTTCCGAATTCGAGAATTTTCCTTGAGATTTCAACTGTTTTCATCATTTATGTCTACTTTATAGTTTGATTCCAATTTCTCTTAGTTGTTTTTCCAGGTTTTTCGAAACTTTTTCTAGCGCTCCTACGATTATTAGTATTATATTGATTTTCATTATGTTTCATATTCCTTTCAGTTCTCAAGCAATTTCTGCATATTTACTTCGTTTTTCCATCTCCTCGATCCACTGATATGCTGGGGCGGCAAAATCTACGATTTGGCAGTTTTTCTTCCTTCTTGTTTACAATTATGACATCTGGTCTCTTTGCTTGAATGAGTTTATCTGTTTTCACCTTCATGTCCCAAAGGATTTTGTGATTTTCGTTTTCCAGTACTGTCTCCAGTTTGTCTGTACACGTTGTTTTCCAGTATACAGGCTTCCCCACGCAGTCGTTTCTGTTTTTGTATTCCTTTTGGGCTAGTTTGCTGCATTCACTTATTATGTGATTTACAGTTTCGTCTCTTTATCCACAGAGTTTATATCTATTGTTTTTCTGGGTTTAGCTTTGATATTGTTAGTTCTAATCGCGTTGTTCTGTGCAGCAGTCAGTAGTGATACCGTGTCTCTGTTTAAGTGTCCTTTTCGTAGCCATGTCCAGGTGTTTTTGTGATTCTCTTCTCTTCTGTTCTCTTCTCTTGTCATTCTTATAAATCGTCCCTGTTTTTCTTCCCAATTTTCTTTCTGTTTTTTATTTCGCTTCTTCCTCTATTGTTCATTTTGACGGTGTCTCTTGCTGCGGTGCTCAGTCCTTCATTTATGTGTTTTTCCAATTCCTTTTTTGTGTTTTCTGCACCATCCTCGTTTCCCTTCACATGGAGTCGATCAATATCATCCTTTGGGTGTAGTGCATTGTGCATGATCATCAGTTTCGTAGTCTTCTGGTGAAGATGCTTAAGTTCTTCTTTTGTCCATCCTATAAATGGTCTAGTGATACTGCACAGGTGTTTGTTCCTTTTACTAGATTTCTTCTCAAATATTCTTTTCCAATTTTCTCTTTCATTTCTGTTAATTTGATCGTGTCTGTTTCCAGAACTCTCAAATCTTTATAGGTACCATGTTCGTCAAGTGCCTTCATCTCTTTTTAGTTGTGAAGTTCCATACCCTCTGTTGTCTCTAACTTTCCCCTTTTTTTCATCTTTAGCAGTGCACACTTTTCCATTTCGATGAGATTCTGGTCGTGTTTACAAGCTTTTCCATTCCCTTTTTACTTTTTGAAAATGGCTTTAGGTCATCCATATACATGAGGTGGTTTATTCCTTTTTCTGTGTCTGTAAATGTTTATCCTGCATCACATTTGCGAAGTATGTTGTTGTGAGTTGTATCATAGCTATAATAAACAGTAGTGGTGATAGAAAGTCTCTTTGGAATATGTCTCTGTCATCATTATCTCAGTCAGGTGTTGTCCTCCAGCTGTCAGCTCCAGTCTCCCATTTCTTTCTTAATAAGATTAATAATCTTGTCGGCTATTTTGTACATCCTTAAGAACCCAATTATCCATCCTTGAGGGATCCTGTCATGGCCATGCTGTTTTTTTTCTTGTTTTGACCTACTTTAGGATCTTTTGATCTATGTATGGCAGGTCATACGAACATTTTCCCCCTTTCTAGCACCCTTTCTGTCCCTCGGAAAGTAGCCCACGATTACTTTTCAGTGGTAGATCTGTTCTCTCAGTTGTGCCGTTAGCATTTTTACGTTTTCTAATCAGGTTATTGGCCTGTAATTTCTTGGGAGCGTTCCATTTTCGGTGTCTTTGTGTATTAATGCAGTTTTTCCTTTCTACAATTCTGGTATGCATGTTTCATAGATACATCTTCTCAGGTTTTGCATTAGCATTTCACGCAGGGTCAGAAATATTTTGTAACTAGTATGCATATATTCCATCGTGACCTGGTGCTTTCCAGTTTATCATTTTCTTAGGCTTGTCTTGGGCGATTCGTCATTAATTACGGTTTCTGTTCCTTCTTCAATTTCCTGAAGCTTTCTTTACTGTTTTTCAGTCATGCGGCATTTCTGTTGTGGTCTGGCTGTTGTCCTCATATTTTTCCCAGAAGTGTGTGTTTCTGTCAGGCCCGGTTGTTCTGTTTTTGTTTTTCCTCTGTTTACATTTTGATAAAACTGGCTTCCTTTGTTTTCAAAAGTCCTATTTTGTTTGTACAGTTCTGATTTGTATTGGTATCATCTTAATCTTCCCTCTTTTGCTGCTATCTTTTGTTTTAGTTCTTCATGTTTCTTATTTAGTCTTTCTTTGTGAGTCATATTCCCATCTTCCATTGTTTTCTGTTCTATTTTATCCTATTTACAGCTTTAACTTTTTTTTGAAGTTTGTTGATCTGGGTTTCCAGTCTGATTTCCCATCCAGGCTTTGTCAGTACATTTTTGGTGAGGTTTTATACTACTACTACTACTACTACTACTACTACTACTACTACTACTACTACTACTACTACTACTACTTTACAACTTGACATGTGAAAGTTTCACGGATCAGTTCAAATATATTTTTCAAAAACGGTGTTACCGAAAAGAGTTTTACTTTCAAATCACGTGACCAATATCTCCTCCATACCATATTTTGAAAATTTGAACCCATACTCTTTCCCCCTTAAACTATTAACAAACCACACATCCTATATTCTCGGTGATATAGGACTACCATACAATCTTAACGTAATAATAATTATGTAATAATTATTTTGTAATTCATTAGTATTTTGTAATATTCTAATTTGTTAACGTTATAAAAATGTGTGAAAAGAACTGTCCCACATTCAGTTAAATAATAGTTAAACAGAGCGTGTCATACGTAGTACAGTGCTATCATATAATAGAATATTATTTCCCTCCTCCTCCTCCTCTTCTTCCTCCTCCTTCTTCACATCATCATTATTATTATTATTATTATTATTATTATTATTATTATTATTATTATTATTATTATTATTATTATTATTATTATTATTGCCACTTAGATTTCCGATGTAATAAATTGTGCTAAACCCTACTTGACATTTTGACGTAACTTTCATTGTGCAAAAGTTCCCTTCAAGTAATTACCCTATTTCTACGCCCCTTTTCCTGATATATTTATCTTATTTGCATTCTGTATGCAAAGAAAGAATCATTTACGCCAAGATGCGCACTCGGATACTCGTATATGTTTTTTTCTATTTTTGTTCATTATCTTTTTTTAATCTACCCTTTTCTTACCCCAACGCACACACACTCATATTCAAAAAGAGTTACACTAATGTTATTTATACCCTTTTGTACGCACTCGCATACCCATGGGAACCCCGCATACGTACATACAAAAGTCATTTTAGATTTAGATTTCCTCTTCCATTTTTGGCGGGATCAAAACCATAGAAAGGGGTCGTTTTTTTATCGCTGGGGAATAAAAACAAAAAAAATGGAAAAGATGTTCTCGTTCTTCAGTGGCGTCAGTTTTCGTTCAGGGTTACACGAAATGGGTGTGTCGTGTTCTGTACGGCGTTTCAGTCTTACAATCAAGGGAAATAAATCTCTTGATTAAAAGAAAAGCGAAAGAACAAGATGACAGCGGTTTAATCCTCTTCTGCCAGTGGAGACAAAGAAGTCTCAGGATTGAGATGAAGATAACGATGATCCGTGAAAGGAATTCCCACTCGTGAAATAGATAACAAGATGTTTCTTGTAAAAAGGAGTTACGGGAAAAAGTTGCAAGAAGTCTTCTCTTTAACTGACACAACCAAACGATATCAAACTCGTTGCTTTACACACTCGAACATTTGACTTATCGACTTGATATGAAGTGACTGTATTCAGTTCAATCATTATCATATCAAACTGTTGTTTTCTCATTAAAAGGTCATCTCATTTTACGTTTTCTGATATTGAGGGGTGCGTAATTAGTCTAATAGATACCAGAGCAGACTATGGAATCGGCTGTGCCGTGTTTAAATATTAGTAGATCTATTGGAGTCCCTATTTACTTGCCTCCCAACGAGGGCAGAGTTAGAAACAAGGTTGGTTTTGAATATGAGCAAAATCCAGTCCTCCCAAAAAGGAGCACCCTGGATTATGACCGAAATTAAGATTGTCTCAGTCTAGAAGGATTTCTCCTTCACTGACCGAGGACAGTAAAGATGAAGTGCAGTATCAAAATCGATACTACATTTTGCTTCTTGTCGAAAGACCAAGGAAGTAGTGGATCTATTCGAGTCATTTATGTTCTAATATTGTATGGTATCGGCTTGGCGAATCATTGTAATCATCTCCTCTTCACCAGGTGTGCGCATGGCGCGTCTGCGTGCGACGGGATTCATGCGCTATGAATCATCTTGCCCCAATAGCCGGATGACGTGATCAACAGAACACTTCAGTTCGAGACTGATTCCCAAACAGACAAGATGTGATCCTGCAATTCTCTGCTGTCGACGAACTCCAGGAGAAAGATCATTTCGCCTTATCTACATTCACTCAACCCAATGTATTATCCTTCATTTTCTCAGCGTGTTTCTCCCACATAAAACTAATACACGTCTGTGCTATGGACTAAATCTCATTTCCTAAAAGAATGTTAGAAGTAAGGAGAAAAAGAAAAACAACATGAATTGATATTTTCATTTTGGTTATGTCATAAAGATTTGTGTCATCGTCTTTTTCTTATTTACTTTTCATGGACGTATAAATTCAGCACGTGTGGATGTACATTCAGCTATGCCATTTCCAGCATTCTGAAGCAATGTTCAAAAGCTTGCTGTTATCTACAGTATTCTGGTGCGTCAGATATGGTTTAAAAACTGTTTTATTTAGCATGGTGTCAGTTGTAAACACCTCTGCTCTTAGTCAGCAATTTCTTTCTTTTATCTGTTCACAGACTTGTTATGATTGCTAAAGCAATATTAATTTACTTTTTATTTTCAATCTTGTCATGTGACTTTGTTTTGCGGACGTAGTTGTAAACATTTTTTTCTAATTACATACTACATCCCTTTTCTTGTGAGTGTTACTTTTGATCAGTGAAAGAAAGGATGAAAAGAAAAGGAAAGACTTGTAAGGAAAGAAAGGCAGTGGCTTAACATGTCAGCAACATATCTTGCCCTTCTTCGCTTTGACAAGCAGCTACAATTTCACTCTTGCTATGAGTAAAATAGTAACTTGTATTCATTTCATCAGATATAATAAACCGTTTTCAATAAATATTGTGCATTTGCTATTAAATAACCAAAAAAGAGTTGATATGCCGTAATACAGACAAACTGAATACAACATTTGACATTGAAAGAAAAATGTTTTTAAACAAAATAAAATTAAACGATTTTCCCCAGGACTATGATCCTTCCTGAACTGCTTCAACATCTCCATTGCAATTTGCCAGCTAAAATTTAAGAAATTTTTAATCTGGCCCGAATCATCATTCAATATTCGGTTGCTTTCCAATCTTCCATGGTCTCCAGCTCTTAAACCAACCAATAGTACACGTAGACACTATCTGTTACACTTTACTGCTATTAAATACTTCATATATATAAAAAAAGTATCCAATTTGTCTCGAACACCATATATTGTTATAATTTATATATATATTGTTATATTTTATATATATTGTTATAGTTTATATATATATTGTTATGATTTATATATATTGTTATAGTTTATATATATTGTTATAATTTATATATATGTTACAGTTTATATATATATTGTTATAGTTTATATATATATTGTTTTATAACAATATATAAAAACTATATATTATATATAGTTTTTATATATTGTTATAGTCTATTTATATAAAATAGAGTTGGTTTTTCCCCTTCCAAATCAGTTAGAGTAGGCAAGAAAACTAATGCATCAGATACATAAAAATCAACACTAGATATACACCCTTATCTCGACCGTGTTTCTAGCATCTTACACATACTTTTAACGTATAACATTAATTCCTATTATTTATCCCATACGACTAACTCTCTTACTTGCATACTCCAAAGAGAGGGTACCGCACTAATTTCTCTCTATGAATTATTAACTCTTACACTCCTCAAAAACCGTTTTGCGATTATTTCACGAGGAAAATCAACCCACCTTCACCACTTAAGAATTTGTAAAACAGCCAATCAGCCCTCAGCTTACATAGGCATGAGACACATTTCATCCCGACCGCGTCGTGCATTGCCCGAAGTGAGTAATTTATAGACATCCCTTAAAATCTTTCTCCAATAAATAAATCGTTTCATTAATAACATTCAATACACACTTCACAACATAATACATATTATGCGCTTTCGAATCAAATCCATCGCCAAAACACACTTTCTTTTCAGATTTAGGACGCTAAAACCGTACATAAATGATTTACACCAAAATAATACTTCGATAAATGAACTATTTATCACCCATTCAATAGTAATTCAACAGTAAGTATTTTTATTTGACACTGTTTCCGAAAATACGCCCAAAAAGTTACAGGCGTGACGTAAACATGACGTATGTAAAACGAATTCCCCGAAAACGAACGGAACTAGACGAAAGAAGGTACGCCGTTCCGAATGTTTCCGAAGTTTGCCCCTTCTCCATATTAAGAATGAATTCTGGAACTTGTCATTTTTAGAAGCAGACGATTTCAATGATATTGTAAACTAACACTAGAAACGACGACCTTTACACGGAATTAGAACGATTTTTCCACCTTTTCTTTAACAGACGCCTTTAATAAAATACATTTTTTAACATAACTTTTTTTTGAAGCAGACGACTTATAAAAAAGAAAGAGAAGTTTTATTGCATTTTTCCGAGTTTTTATTTTTTATATTACAAGAACTTTAGTTTTTTTTCTGTCTGTTTTTAATCTTTTTTTAAAGCGAGGGAATTTTTTGTGAGGGGGGGGAGTTTTAGGATAAGGGAATTAAGGTTAGGGTTAGTGCTGGAATTAGGGGTAGGGAATTAGGGTTAGAATTAGGGTAAGGGTTAGACATTTTTTGTGGGAGGGGTCTGAGTTATTTTTAATACAATGAACTTTTTACTTTGTGTCTCATTTTCCTTCTGTAAAAGTTAAAATTGGGAGATGGTATATTCACGAAGGCCCTTTTCCTTGCAGAACAAAATGCAGAACAAAATGCGACCTTCTACTGATTTTGACATCCCATCTAGTTTTGCCAGATTCATTTTTGAAATACGAGGAACAAGAAAATAGTACACGCATGAGGTGCAAACGTTTCCAATCTGACAAAATTCGTGCTACCGTAGTATGGTAACTAATTAAACTTGGCATGTAAAAGAAAGAAAGAAAGAAACAGTTTTATGAGGGGGAAGGAACATTTAGAACAGCATACTTTCTTTCGTTTAGTTCCGTTCGTTTTCGTAACATTCGTTGTACATACGTCATGGTTATGTCACGCTTACGCCTGTAAATTGTTGGTTATATTTCCCGAAACTGCACCTTTTCTTTTTAAAACAATGATCGATCGTAGCATGTCATAAAATATTAGTGTTTCAACGTTTTTCCCGTAATATTACCTTTTTAAGGGAAAAGCCCCATAAAAAACATATTCCTATTTATAATAAGCCTTCCTTACTTATCTATAATAAGCCTTCTTTACTTATTTATAATAAGCCTTCCTTACTTATTTATAATAAGCCTTTCTTACTTATTCATAATAAGCCTTTCTTACTTATTTATAATAAGTCTTTCTTACTTATTTATAATAAGCCTTTCTTACTTATTTATAATAAGCCTTCCTTACTTATTTATAATAAGCCTTTCTTACTTATTTATAATAAGCCTTTCTTACTTATTTATAATAAGCCTTCTTTCCTTATTTATAATAAGCCTTCCTTCCTTATTTATAATAAGCCTTCCTTACTTATTTATAATAAGCCTTTCTTACTTATTCATAATAAGCCTTTCTTACTTATTTATAATAAGTCTTTCTTACTTATTTATAATAAGCCTTTCTTACTTATTTATAATAAGCCTTCCTTATTTATTCATAATAAGCCTTCCTTACTTATTTATAATAAGCCTTTCTTACTTATTTATAATAAGCCTTTCTTACTTATTTATAATAAGCCTTCCTTACTTATTTATAATAAGCCTTCCTTCCTTATTTATAATAAGCCTTTCTTACTTATTTATAATAAGCCTTTCTTACTTATTCATAATAAGCCTTCCTTACTTATTTATAATAAGCCTTTCTTACTTATTCATAATAAGCGTTCCTTACCACTGTGTACTAACGAGAAGGGCAATAAAGTGTTAAAAAATGCGATTTGTGTTGTGCAGTTTTTTATTCTTTGAGATTTTTTTTTTACTGTCACTATTTACTTTCTTCCACACGAGGGCAGACTTAGACACCAAGTCGGTTACAATGTGGTTAAAATCAAGCTCAATAAATACGGTCACTGGATTTAGACACAAATGAAAATTGCATCAGTCCAGATGGGCAGAATAGATGAAGCGTACAGCACAATAACTTAAAATAAAATTTCTTTCAGATTAGGCAGACGTACATTTTCATTTACGTTTTCTTCAAAATAAAGTGGCCTAAAATGTGTGTTTTTCGAACAAAACTCAAGAAAAATAATGCTTCTGTATTTTTAACCAGAAACCCACCCCAAACAGATCAAAACAAAACCAACAGTACTACTACAGAATTTGAACCGGTACCGTTAGATAATCGACTTTGGCCGAACTACACCATATGTTATGCTTAGTGTACGCGTAGGGAAATACAACACGAAGAAATTAAAAATCGAACACACAAATATAGTAGACATCTTTAGGAAACTGGGGCAATTTCCATTTTTGTTCCAGATGTGACCTATTTGCGTTCTGTTGGCTGTTTAAGAATGGTTTGTGTAAGGTTTTCCTTCCCTATTATTATTATTATTATTATTATTATTATTATTATTATTATTATTATTATTATTATTATTATTATTATTATTATTACTATTACTATTATTATTATTATTATTATTATTATTATTATTATTATTATTATTATTATTATTATTATTATTATTATTACTATTATTATTATTTACTTATTCCCTAATATAGAATTTTGTGGTTCTAATCCATTGTAAATTTTTTCTCATTATTTATTTCATTTTATTATTTTTTAAATTATTGTCATTATTAGTAGAAGTATTATCAATTATGTACATGTGTTTTTCTTTGTATCTGTTATAATTATATGATATATATATATATATATATATATATATATATATATATATATATATATATATATATATTAAATAAGGAGAAAATGTTGATGTTTTTTGCTTGATTTCTATTTTTTATCTTTTGTAAACGCGCTGAAGAAGACATATTGGAATTCAAAAAATAAAATATAATATCTTAGAAACGATTGTACGCCTAATCATTGTTGATCTTGAATTCTGAGAACTGAAATGAATAATGTTATGAATTTATTTGTCTACACTTACTTTCTCTCTCTCTCTCTCTCTCTCTCTCTCTATATCTATCTATATATATATATATATATATATATATATATATATATATATATATATATATATATATATATATATATATATATATATATGTGTGTTAATACAAATACGTTTATAAGCATTATAATTTCCCTCACTTTATAACGAGTGTGATAGCTGGGGTATAAGAGGTCTCGACTGCTGATAACAGTTTTGAGTTTCGAATCTCGGCTTGAAGCACTCGCTCGTCTAGCCATACTGAAGCGCTGTTATCTGTGGATGACTATATATATGACGTTATTAACAGACAGCTGTTTCTCAGTATCACGACTCTTCAGTGTGGCTATACATGGCAACTGTTTTCAAGCTGTGATTTGAAACTCGATCTCTAAATCATTTCAACTGTGATTAGCAGTCAGAAGTCTTATCACTATGCTACCAACCTTTCCTGACAGTAATAGAAATTACAGTGATTATGTCTTTTTGTTTTACATTTATGCTACCGGTTACCTAGAGAACTCTATTATAATATATATATATATATATATATATATGATAAATACAAATCTGTCTTACTGTTCATGTGTCCACTAAATACTTGTAAGTTATTAGACCTAGGAAAGTGACATTTAATAGGAATAATTTTCTAGCTATGCAGAATGGCATAAGAGGGTCGCAGTTATTTTTCAGATGACGAGCATGAAACCCATTTTATCTCTGATCCTCATACGATGTAAAGTGTTAGGTTTTATAGATTAACTAGCAGACGACACACTCGACGTTATCTTGGAATGAATGTGTACTCCTGCTCCAAGCCATGAAGCCCATATTTCCATTATAATGACGTCACCATAACATCACACATCCTCGAACCAAATTACATGTTTGCAATGGTGCATGTTCAATGTTAGCTGCGATTCAATAAAAATACCTTAGATAGGCCTTCCCTATCGCCCGGCCATTGCACTTCTTCTTTGTCTATTAAGCAGGCGCAGAGGTACCAAAACAGGGGCGCCTTAAATACACCTAATACTTGGCCTTGTTTCCTGACTAGGACAATTAACACCGTTTCTTTCTAACTGGGAAATTTGGGAAAAATTTCTTGTCACTATGTCTCACATGACTAGTGTTGGCTGCTCATGTTCCGACAGGTTGAGGGTACAGGTTAGACAGCTTGTCTGGTTGCTGTTTCCGACTAACTATTAGGTAGCACTAAGAGCGGCTGCTCTATCAACAGTTGTATAATATCGGGATCGTTGTAGTGCTATGTTTCGCAAGGAAAGGGACCCTGCACTTATCTCCGGTGGAATTTCCCGAGGCCACAACCCCCATGGATAAAGAGTCGGCTAATAATCTACTTGTGTGAGCTTACTGGCATCTAATAAACACCCACTTTGCCCACCCCACTATCAAATAACTAAAAATGACAGTACAAAGTAAAAACAACACATTCAAACCAGACGCCCACCAAAAAATCACACATTCGCCTCCTCCCTTGAGGTTTGCACTAACCTTTGGAACTCCCTCCCTGCTCCCTGTTTCTCTAGCCGTATCGGCATTCACAAAATCGATTGCGAAACCAAGGAGAGATGACATATTCTGGTAAGTGACTCATCAGTTCGATCTTCACGTCCATTGCTACTGTGTGTTCGGCAACAGCACATAACAGCAATTTTTAGCAGATCAGACAATGACGACGACAACACAAACAACCAATCGTCTTTCCACAATCATATCGAGTTAAGGTGAACGAGTCCAATTCGAGCACTGAGTCACACAGAGACTACGATTGACGGGAGCACTTTCCTAGGCGGCTATGTTACAGTATGGAAAGTAATTGGCGACAGGACCGGCGGATGGAAAATGGTGAAGCGACTATAATGACAGCCCGTGTTTCTATCTTTGCTTTAGGGACAGTGGTGGCATTTAGGGATAGCGGTGGCGTTTAGGGATAGCGGTGGCGTTATCAGACAAGGAATCGCTGTGTCAAACGTACAGGGAACCAACTAACCAGCTTTAGGTGGTGAATTACATGGCTTTTCCTGTAAAGCTTTGTTCGATGGTGGCAGCATATCTTCCTCTGTAGAAGTATTTCATTCGCATGGATATCTAACCAGATCGAAAGCATGTGATCGCTCTATGGGCAGAGAATGGCAGTGCCGGCAGCAGAGGAGGGGGGGGGCGGTGTCGAATGCTACAACAGTGACGGTGACAATGTGGAAGAAGAAGAAGAAGAAGAAAGGTACAGTAAATCAACCATGTCAACGGCGACAACTACCATGAACTATCGATGCAGGATTGACAAGCGAGCGCACAGGCTGTAAGAAAAAAGATAGAAGCATCAGCAACAAAAATGTCAGTGGCAGCCCGCGGCCGTTTAGCTGCTTCTGCGGCTGATGTGAACCACACTATGCGTCTAAAGAGCACTCTGGACCACTTTGCGGTAAAAACTTGCTTTTCGTAAAGCTTTCACACACTGAAGTGAGTGTACCACCAAACATGTTTTATAAAACATTTGGTATAACAACTCCCAGAACTGGTACTGGTAATCGTTCGACCCCCAGTTCGACGCTGGAAGGGAACCACTAAAAAAAGTTGAATCATAAGAACTGTCCTTTTTGGTCGCTGATTTTTTGCCTTTAACGATTGAGACAACCAGGAACATGTAATCATGGAGCGTTCACTGCAGGTGGGGACACCATGATTTTGCGTTGACCAAGCTGACTGGTGTCAGTAGACGTGGTGAAGAGCAGTGACCGAGATATGGCAAAGTCTGGTGATCGAATGTACACCCTGCAGGGGTGAGGGTGCTCTAGCTCCAGGGTGCTCTTACCATCGACGTACACTAACACCGAAGTGTGTGTCCTATCGTACTGTTTTTAAAAAAGTATTTGTTGTAACAACCCCCATAACTGGTGCATCTGCTCATCCGACCCCAGAAAATGAGGTCACTAAAAAAAGTTGAATCACGCAAACCACCCTTTTCGATTTCTGACTCTTTACCAGCTCGACACCACCTGGTGCATGCACCCGTGGGGAGAGGCTTATTTTTCTCTAATAAGTGTGTTAAATTTAATATTAAAAACTAAAAATATGTTTATAAATATATGACATATAATAATGTTTTTTAAATCTCATTATCTCTTTTCTGTCAGAGAAGTCAATCTCACGTGACACTCAATCTCACGTTCAACACCGTCGCCCAACCATTGCTATGTGATGATATAACTAAAGTTTCAAAGTCAATGGTTTCAAGAAAACAGTGTGCAGTCAAGGGTGAGACTTATGATAACTTCTAGATATCAATAAAATTATCAAACAACATCACGTGTGTGTGTATCTCACGTGAATGAAACCTTGATAATTGCACATTAAATTATTATTTTTCATTTAGTATTAATCAAATATTTATTGAAAGCTTTTTTTGTAATATTGTAAAATAAACGAAATTTTTTAAATCCTGTTTAAAAAAATAATTTAATTACTAAATTAAATCTATCAGAATGCATTTCGGTTTCAGCTTCAATCTTTTGTTAATAGTTGAAAAAAGAATTAATTACTTCATGACGCTTCAAAATGTGAAAGGAATTTGGAAGCC
>OY744544.1:46376483-46596483 GCA_963556195.1 Sepiola atlantica
CCAAAATATTAATGCATTGAGCCATTGTCCTTCCAATACTCTTGTATGCATCGGAGAGCTGGACGACATACAGCCCACATCTTATAGCACTCGAAAAACTACATCAAAAACTTTTACGAAAAAATTTAAAAATTAACTGGCAAGATCGTCGAACTAACATCAGTGTCCTGGAAGAGTCTGGTTGCTCTAGTATAGAGACTTTAATTGTTAAAAATTGTTTGAGATGGGTGGGTCATGTGGTAAGAATAAGCGACCAGTACTATCCTAAAAAATATTTTATTCCGAACTGAATGTGGGATCTTAAAGGGTTGGAAGACAGAAGAAGCAATACAGGAATTGTTTCAAGAAGGATATGAAAAGGTGTGGAATTGATCACACAACATGGGAAGCGAATGCACTTGGGAGAATGAAGTGGAGGAATGGAATAAGAGGTGGTGTGGAAAGATTTGAAAGTGAACGGTGTCATCACGTTGAAGAACAGAAAGCAGCGAGAATAGTGTGCAGCGATAATCACTTGCCAAACGATGATGCATGCCCTATGGATGTGTGGACTTCGAATTGGACTGTTTTCTCATATGAGAATCCACAAATGACGCTACTGGAAACCTGTATACTCGATTCGAGCGAGGGCCATGATGATGATGATGATGATGATGATGATTGTTATACATGTAGCATTTTATGGCCCTTTTTTCTTATGTAACAAATGTGCAACAAAATGAATTAGAGATAACTTTCGTTGTGCTACGATTTTGTTACACATGTGCAACAAGTCTCTGTTTTGTTTCAAATATGAAACAAATGCACGTGGTGCAATTGAAATTCCAAGAAATGTTGGATATAAAATGTACTTTTACAATTATTATCATACTTCAGTGAATTTGATAGTGTGGCTTTCCAAACAAGGTCTATTTTCATTTGGCACGGTTAGACATAATAGATTGGCAAACTGCAAATTAGTAAGAGAGAAAGATATGAAATCACATGGAAGAGGGTTTTCTACCGAAATGGTTACAAGCTACGATGGTGTCGATGTATCTTGCATACAATGGTATGACAATAAAATTGTATTGTTGCTCTCATCTCTGACTGGCGAAACTCCTATTTCAACAGTTCAAAGGTTTGATCAGTCGAAAAAGAAGAAAATTGACATAAAATGTGTCGTGCTATAACAAGCGTATGGGAGGTATAGATTTGATGAACAGCCTCACTTCTTTCAGTGGAACACTTGATCAGTTAACATAGAAACAAAATGCGCAGGCGTAAATATTACATGCGTCTGTTCTATCATCTTTTTGATACTACTCTAGTGAATTCTTGGTTTTTTCATCGCAAAGCTCATGTCCATCAAAAAAGACTGCTAGACTTCCATGGAATTGTAGCTGAAGTACTTTGTAAAACTGGCTGTTGAACTGCTTCAAAACGAGGAAGACCTTTTATCTGATGTTGATCTCATGCTAGAAGATCAAAGCAGCAAAGAGGTCAAACTTCACATGTTCCTCTGAAAGAAGTGAGACTGGATGGACTTGATCGTTTCATGAATTGGAAGAAGAAAGACAAAGATGCAAGATGCCGAGACACCATTTAATGACTCATGTACATTGCAATAAATGTGGCATTGCACTTTGTTTCAATAAGGATCACAATTGTTTCCTTAAATTTCATACTAAATATATTCTGATATTATAGATATAGTAAAGTGACTTTTGTTCATGCATGTATAATATGAATTTTGTTTTGTTTATGCTGGGATATTACGTCAAAAGGCAATTGCTATCTTTTTATTCAATATTTTATATAATACTAGCAGGCTACCCGGCGTTGTCCGGGGCCATAAAAACAAAATATGTGAAATTAAGTAGTGTGTGTAAATCTTTATAACAAAACTTCTATCGCTCCCCCCTCTCTCTCTCTAGTCGTCTCTTTATCTTTTTTTTCTTTCCCTCGCACCGATTTTTTCATCCTTCTTCCCAACCCTCTCTTTCTGTTTTTCCCAGCCCATTATTTTCTCTTATTGTTATGCTCAATGTTAAATTCAATTTCATTATATTAAGAAGGTATGCAATGTTAATGAAGTCAACAGTCCAAGGAGAGTTAATATATACCAGTTACCAAAAGTAATACTGTAATCTTACAATTTTTGATCATGGATAACGCCGAGTAGAATAAATGATCCGGATCAATTCCTAAGTTTTGTCACCTCACTCCATTTAACGATATTAAAAAGATACGTAATGTTGAGCAAGTCATTAGTCCGAAGAGATTTACTATATACCCATTACTAAAAGTAATACTGAAATCTTACAATTCTTGATCCCGAACAATGCCGAGTTAAACAAATATTCCAGGTAAATTCCTAATTTTTTGTGCTCGTTCCTTTAATATGAAGATCAATTATTTAGATAAAGGCAATAGTCCGAAGAGATTTAATTTATACCAGTTACCGAAAGTAACACTGTAATCGTAGAATTTTTTTATCTAAGACAATATCTGAGTAAAACAAATGATCCCGGGCAATTCATAATTTATTGCGCCTTTCCCAAACCTCCGACTCCTTCCTATACCATCCGACTCGGACTCCTTCCCATGTCATACGACTCCATCCCATACGACTTCGACCCCTTCCCATACCATCCAACTCTGACATCTTCTAATGCCATTGGACCCTTTCCCATACCATCTGACTCCTTCTATACCATACAACTCTGACATCTCCCAATACCATACGACGCTTCCCATACCATACAACTCTGACTACTTACCATACCATCAGACTCCACCCCATACCATCAGATTCCTTCCCATACCATCCGACCAGGACTCCTTCCCATACAATATGACTCTAACTCCTTCCCATACCAACTGACTTTGATTCCATCCCATACCATCTGACTCCTTCCTATACTATCCTACTCGGACTCCTTCCCATACCACCTAACTCTAATTCTTTCCCATACCATCTGAGGTGAACTCCTTCCAATACCATCGGACTCGGACTCCTTCCACTACATTCGGCTCGGACTTCTTCCTATACCATTCTATTACTTCCTATACATACTGACTCCTTTCCATACCATCCGTCTCCTTCAAATACATTCCAACTCCGACTCCTTCCCATACCATCCAACTCTGATTCCTTCCAATATAATGCAACTTCACCTCGTTTTCATACCATGTGATTCCACCTTGTTCCCATGCCATCCTACCCCATCCCATACCATCCGACCCTGTCCGATACAATCAGACTCCATCTGATACTATCCGACTCTGACTCCTTTCCATACTAACTGACTGATTCCTTCCTATACAATCTGACTGACTCCTTCCCATATCAATCGACTTTGACTCATCCCATACCAGCTGATTCAGACTCCTCCTCATAACATCTATCTCGGACTAAGTCCCATACCATCCGACTCCTTCCAATACCATCAACATCGGACTCCTTACCATACCATGCAACTCAAACTGTACCATACCATGCGACTTAGACTCCGTACCATACCATCTGGCTCTGATTCCGTGCTGAACTCCAGACTCTGACCCAAACCGCAGGCTTTGACTCCTACCTGAACTGTAGGTTCTGACTCTTTCTCCAACCACAGGCTCTGACTCCTTCTCCAACCGCAGGCTCTGACTCTTTCACAAACCTCAGGCTCTGACTCTTTCACAAACCTCAGGCTCTGATTCCTTCCCGAACTGACTCTGACTCCTTTTTAAATCGCAGGCTCTGAATCGTTCCTGAACCATCGGCTTTGACTGTTTTCCAAACCTCCGACTCTGACTCCTTCCCGAACATCAGTTTTTTTATCTCTGGTAATGCTACGTTTAAACACACCTGCTTTATCAATGGAATTGAGCACTTCTTAATTAAACACCTGCTCTATCTAGGATAATGAGCACTTTTAAAATTAAGGAGGCCTACTCAAACTTTCTCTTCTTTTCGCTAACCTCTGACTCTCACTTCTACTAAGAATCTCTGACTCTCATTACTTCTCAAAACGTCCGACTCTACCTCCTTCTAAACCTCCAACTGACTCCTACCCGAACGTCAGGCTCTGACACATCCCCAAACCTCATGATGTCACTCCTACCCAAAACTCAGGATCTCACTCCTTCTCGAAATTTCGGCTTCGAATCCTTCTCAAACCTCAGACTCTCACTCTTTCCTGAACCTCAGGCTCAGACTTTAATCCTGAACCTCTGACTGCAACTCCTTCCTGAACTGAAGACTATGACTCCATCCCTAACCTCCTGCTGTGTCTGTTTCCCAAACATCCGCCTCTGACCCCTTCTCGAACATCAGTTTTTTATCCTGGGCAATGTTTCATTAAAAAACACCAGCTCTATCAAGGATATGGATCACTTTTTAATTAAAAAACGACTTTATCTAGGATAATGAGCACTTTTAAAATTAAGGAGACCTACACTGACTTCTTCTTTGCTTCTCAGAACATCTGACTCTGACTCTTACCAGAACCTCAGGCTCTGACTCTTACTCGAACCTAAGAGTTGACTCCTACCCGCACATAAGGCTCAGACTCCTACCCGTACATGAGGCTCGGACTCCTTCCCAAAGCTCAGGCTCTGACTCCTACCCGAACCTCAGACTCTGACTCTATCTAGGATATTGAGCACTTTTTGATCAAACACCCACTCTATCTATGATAATCAGCAATTTCAAAATTAAGGCGGCCTACTCTGACTTCTTCTTTGTTTCCCTAACATCCGACTCTGACCTCTTTCTCAGAACCTCCAACTCGGACTCCTTCCCAAATTTTCGACTCTGACACCCTCCCGAACCCCAGACTCTGACTCCTACCCGAAACTCAGGCTCTGACTCCTACCCGAACCTCAGGCTCTGACTCTTACCCGAACCTCACACTCTCCTTCCCAAACCTCAGGCTCTGACTCATTCCCGAACATCAGTTTTTGTTTTTTTTATCTCAGGCAATGCTGCGTTTAAACCCACCTGCTCTATCTAGGATATTGAGTACTTTTTTTATTAAACACCTGCTCTATCTACGATAATAAACACTTTTGAAATAAAGGAGGCCTACTCTGACTTCTATTTTTTTCTTGAACCTCAGACTCTGACTTCTACCCGAACGTCAGGCTCTGGCTCTTACCGGAACGTCAGGCTCTGACTCTTACCCGAACGTCAGGCTCTGACTCTTACCCGAACTGCAGGCCCTCTTTCCTGAACCTCCAGCTCTGGCTCTTTCTCGAACGTCAGGCTCTGAGTCCTACCCAAACGTCAGGCTCTGACACCCACCCGAACGTCAGGCCTTGACTCCTTTCTGAACCTCAGGCACTTACTCCTACACGAACTGCAGGCTCTTAATCCTTTTTTTCCGAATCTAAGGAACTGACTCCTACTCCTTCCCGAACTGCAGGCTCTGACCCCTTTCCTGAACCTCCGGTTTTGATTATTTACCGAACCTCCAGCTTTGACTGTTTCCCAAACCTCCGACTCTGACTCCTTACCGAATATAAGTTTTTTTTTATCCCTGGCAATGCTCCGTTTAAACACACCTTCTCTATCTAGGATATTGATCACTTTAAAAATAAAGATAGCCTGCAGAGCACTTTTATCTTTGTAGAGATATTCTCTTTTATTTGTAAATGATGGAAAGGAAAAAAGAAAAATGTGTATGCCTTCTGAGCACTAATTAAACACTCAAATACAATTAAGAGCATTTTCCATAGGGGTGCTAACTGCACAAGTCCCCTAAAACGTATTCCATAGGGGTGCTATACTGCACAAGCTCCGTAAAACGTATGCCATAGGGGCACTAAATTGCACAAGCCCCAAATAAACGTTTTCCATAGGGGCGCTATACTGCACAAGCATCGAAAAGCATCCCACAGAAAATCACTATAGTGCACAAGCCCCAAAAAGGGTTTTCCCCATATGTGCTATACTGCTCAAGCCACTAAAAAGCGTTTTCGGTGGGGTCGCTAAACTGCACAAGCCTCCTAAAAACGTATTCCATAGGGGCGCTATACTGCACAAGATCCCTAAAAACGTATTCCATAGTGGCGCTGAACTGTACAAGCCCTAAATAAGCGTTTTTCATAAGGGTGCTAAACTGCATAAGCCCTATAAAAGCGTTTTTCATATTACTGCACAAGACCTCGTAAAATGTTTTCCATAGGGGCGCTATACTGCACAAACCCCGAGAAAGCGTTTACTATGGTGGCGCTAAACTACACAAGCCCCCGAAAAGCGAAAATGTCGTATATATCGTTTTTGGTCAGATTGATTTGTTTTATTAGATACTAGCAGGGGTACCCGGCGTTGCCCGGGGCTCTCTTTCGGGGCTGTTACTGTAGGGCGCTGGGTGTAGTCCTTGCAAGAAAAGTGCAAGTTTGTTTTTTTTCATAAATTGGAAGAACACGCCCTTGTGTCACATCGCATCGCTGTGGAAGAGAGATTTAAAAAAAAATGAAAAAGTAAAAAGTAAAAAAGAATTTTTTTCTAGGACTTTTGGCTCTCCCCATTGCCCGGGGGGGGGGGGGGGGAAGTAAGTACTAACCCTGTCCCCCCCTTCCCTTTTAGATGTATATTTCGGTCACCGTTAAAAAAAGCGCTCGAGTCGACTGGGATCAAACGCTAAAACTTTAGGTAATGGTTAAAGCGTCTATAACCACCGGACTACAGACCACGGTAAAATACATTACGAAAAATAAGTCAGTTAAACAAAGTGTGAAAACAATGAAAGTTTCTTATTAATGTAAACAAAATTATTATTTTGTTTTCAGCGATTGCTTTTTTTTACAAAGTTTTGCTATCCATCAAACAAATCTCTCATTATTAACCAAAAACATACTGTAAAAGTTTATACTTTTTATTAATATAAGCATCAAAGTGTTTATTATGTTATCAGCGATTCGGTTCAAATTCTGTAGAAGTACACCTAGAGCAAATGTGGTATTGTGGTGATTTAGATGATTCTAGCATAGAGTAGGGTATACAATTTTATTACTTTAGGCCAAGGATGCCCAACGAATCTCATTTTCCCACACTTTTGATGGCCTTGTGCTAAATTTGTCATGAATGTAAATTCTTATATATTTTCTGCAAATAAAGAAATCAAAGTCTAGTATCTGTTCGGATGGATGCTACACCCCTTCGACCGGTACCGTAAAGGTTTGTCCCGTGCAGTTCTAGGAGGTTCACCCTTCCAGGCTTTGCTTTCTCATCCGTCAAGAATGGGTTAGTTTATTGCTAATCGTTTGAGGCGCCTCCTACCGGGGAATGATTCCCATGCGGACATGTAGGGCGCTGCGTATTGTTCTTCCACGAAAAGAGCAACTTTTTTTTTCATAAATTGGAAATGAGAAGAAGAAGAAGAAGAAGAAGAAGAAGGATTATATTTTGTAATTATTAAAACTAACTGAAAATTTTGTGTATCATAATTTTGTTTTTACGAAGATAGAATTCCATTTATTGTTTATGTAGTTTGCGATGATTATTTTGTTTACGAAGTAAGTGTATTTAGATTCGGTTCAAATTCTGTAAAAACTTGCGTAAAATCAATTTAGTATTATGTGTTATGTAAAAAATATAAACACTTTTTAAATGACTAAAGACAGTCGCAAACAAAAGAATTGAGTACTTTTTAAATCACTAAATACATTGATAATGCAAAAATTTTTTAGCAAGTGTTTTTTTGTTTTCAAGGCAATTTTAACGAATTAAATGTTTTTGAAGGGGGCAAAACTAATGTTTTGTAAAGAAGTGCAAATATTAAAGTAAAGAAGAAATCCGTCTGAACTGAGGCAATATTTTTTTGGGTACCGTACACACACGCAAATATTTGTGTTATCAAAAAAACAAAAACATTCTGTACGGTTTCAGCATATCAAATTCTCTTCGCTAAGTTAGAAAATCGAAAATGATTTCTACCTCACTGATCGTGGATAGGAAAGGTTTTGACGATTCTGAAACAGAAGTTTTGTTTTTTCGTTTCTTGTATGTAAGTGAGAGAGAAGGGTTTTATTCTTTAGCATATGCAAACAAAAGGTATGAAGTAAAATGTTTCAATGAAATCTAGCAGCTCCGCCGTAGAAAAACGGAATTTGCCAAAATATTTGCGCATGCGTAGATCGAACGGATAGTTAAAAAAAACGATAAAATCTAAGCACTCCCATTACATTTTCGATGTCCGTTCTACACGAATAAATCGATGGCCTCTTCTAATTCTGACATGTTTCCTAGGGTTGTCCGGTTAGACAAATATCAACTTTGTGACTTTTGTTGAGTAGTTTTTGACGACTATCATTACATACATACATACATACATACATACATACATACATACATACATACGGACAAGTAGCATTTATATAATAGAATTTTTTTGTACCAATTGTGCCATTTGTTGCACATTTGCCAAATCATTTATTTTTGTTCAATAAATATATATTTTTTCCATTTATACAACTTTATATTACTCATATGAAACGTTTTTCACTTGATAAATTTTTTTACGAACAATTATAAAAAACAAAGCATTTAAAGATTAACATAAAATGAACTCCTATTTTCGAGACATTCTAGTGTTTTAGAGCAGTAAACAAAAAAAGTATTTTGTCCTGGGAGATTCTGTGCGTTTATGTCCTATAAAATTAAGGGCGACCAATAATGCAATCTTCTGCATTGATCTGTTTCACTTAGGAAGTGGACAATTAGGTAAATAAAGCAATATTAAAGTAACAAACGCTACCATCACAAAAGAAACAATTACATAAAATACATTGCAATATTTAGGTGATAAGAAACGTACATATTTCTAAGCAAGGCGTCATAGTTCGGAGGTAAGACGCCAGACCATAGACATCAATATCGAAGGTTCGATCCTTGTCCAAGTTAGACATGCTGATAACGACTGTGAGCCAGAAACACGTTTATGTACGTATACAATTAATGAAAAATATATATAATAATCATAATATTCACAAATAAAATATTTAAAGAATGGATACATAGGGAGTGTGAATGGGTAAAATTACCCAGCTCCCTAGGTCATTTGAAATCTTACATCGTATCAGGTCGGCTGACCGTGTAAAATAATAAGAAAGATAGAACTATGAGACTGACGTCACACGTTCACAGGCGTGGGATATTGAAACGTACACGTATCTTTTATTGTTCGGCAGAAAAGGCCCTTCATAATAAACATATATAGGTCAACGTGAAAGTATGCCGAATTTGTTCTAGAAAATAGAAGAATCTATACTGCCGACTCGGCTTAAACTGTTTCTATGTACTTAAATAGGTGATAATTTGAGTGATCAGGTGTTGTATATAACATTAGGTCATAGTTATTCTGCTAGACGAGGACCACTACCAAATACACCGAACATAACATGCAATTTTGGTCCGTTTCTTGTGATCTGCGCTGACCACACACTGGCCTGCGATGACAGTTCGAATTCAGATTCAGCTATAAAATATATGCGGAAACATCCATGAGTCTCATTCTAGAAAATAAGTAAAATACATCAAAGGAAAATGAAAAAAACTAATAATGGAAAAGATATTTTTTTAATAAAAAGAACATTTCTTTACAGAAGGATAATACATTTGTAAATATTACAGTAGAAGTAGAAAAAAAGAATGAGAATTCTTTAAACGTAAATCAATCATTAAGATGCTCAAACTCTAATCATTTAAAACAATGTTATCGAGTAGAGTTGCATTTTAACAGCAAAAGGCACATTTCCACACATACCCATCTCATAAAGATGAATGGTGACATTCATGAAAGGGTTTCGCATCCGTCTCTACTTTGAATAATAATCAATCTAACAGAAATGATCAAGTAAAAAAATGTTCAATTGTGTTGAATTCGAATCTTGAAGAAAAACTAACTTGACTTATCTGAATGAGGAAATCAATTTTACGGGAGAAAGTTCATTCTCACACTTTGCTTGTTAGGCAACTGATGACGCCTTTCACTTCTCGACACAAAGACGCAGACATTTATAGCACAGACAAATATGCACAGACTTTTGTTACAGACGCATTTACACACGCTGATACTGACAATGATTCCTTGGCCTTTTGACAAGGAGCAAAGTGTAGCATCTGTTCTGATACGATACTTCATCTTTTTTGTCCTCAGTCAGTTGAGGAAAAATCATTCTAGACTGAGGCAATTTAAATTTTTGTCCCAATTCAGAGTGCCCCTTTCTTGGTGAGCTGGATTTTCCCCACATTAAAAACCGACCTTTTATCTAATACTGCCCTCGTGGGGAGGCAAGTAAATAAGGACTCATCTTCATGAATATTATTGCACACACACACACACACACGCATACAAACGCGCGCACACACACATACAAACGCGCGCACACACACATATGTAAACAAATACACTTAGTAAAGAACAGTATTTCTCAACATTAACAAATGCCACACGAATGCAAGTTGACTTCTACATCAAGAAACATTCACATCTTCCTTTTATTATGCAATTTTTATTCGGTTTAGTATTCTTTAATACGCTCAGTCATGTCCATAAGAAGCTCTGCTCGTGTTCGTTCTTGTTTTATTTACGATGCTTTTTGTGTACCTTGAAAACATTTTGAGTGAATTTTCAAAAACAAAAACACCGCCAACTTTACAAACTACATTCTTAGTTAGTTTACAAACTATATTCTTATGATGCGCTCACTTAATATGCTCATTTAACAATGGAAATACATATGATAGTCAGTTATCTCCCCTATTTAAAACTCTTCACTGACATTACGCTAGAAATAGAAAAGAGACTACACTCTCTTTCGCATCAAGTACAGCGATCAATTGAAACGTGTAAAATCACAGCTAAGAAAAGCAGGTAGAATTATCTTCACCTCTGACGTGTCTATTATTTGGTATCAGAAGTGCATAATTAACATGGATTTTTTGTAATCGCTAACACAAATGTTCTAGAAAGGCAACATAAAATATATTAAGATCTGATTTTAGGAATTTGAATTATATCTCGAGGCATAAGAAAAGAACGTCTAAGCCCGACAGCATTAAATGCACACTCTTCTTACACAGAGGAGGCAATTGAGGTAGACAATAGATTGTCATTCAGATACGCGAAAACGGTAGATGCAGATTTGCTCTCAAAGTTTGTTGAGGGTAAGAAAGGCTTAGCTCATCCAGGCTACATTTGAAACAAGAGCAACCAGAAAGAAGAAGCATTCTGTTCTTTCGTAACTTACAAGCCGAAAAATGCGGCTAAAATGTATGTGATGGAATCAAGTCAAAATTGAGAAACCTGGCGGACTCGAATCTGAATACAGTAATGAGTAATGAGACTGTAGAGATGAAAGAACTACAAAAAAACGGGCACAAGACGGAGACGGATTAGCTAAGGCAGGATATCCGCGGAAAAATAATTGTCATAAAAACTACCACAGAAATTCCCGAGAAGAAAATGAATGACGAAGATGTGGTTTTCATCACGTGGACAGAGCATGCCCTGATGAGGGAAGGGAGATATGCAGAAATTGCCAAAACGCATGCCATTTAAAAATGTCCCGAGAGAAGAAGAACGCCCACTATACCGACGAGTCACAGCCGGCTCAAAGGAGTTATTAAGATGACGAAGATGACTAATACGATAACTTTGCCGTCGACTGGGTGAAGGGAACACATGCGGTGGACAGTGAACTAGACATAAGAAAGCTTAAACAGGCGCCAATATTCTGGCGATATCACATTATGAAAAGATGAAAAAAAACGGGAATACAGTCGACAAAAATGACTGGCTGACATCATAGACAGGCGAGAGAATACCTGTTACGGGAAAGGCAAACATTACTGTTAAAAGGATCGTTACACGAATGATGCATTATGATAACGCTAAGAAACGTGCAACACATAGGCGCCTGATAAGCTGAACCTAATTAAGCAAGTGAACATTATCTAAAACCTGGACAAAAATGACTAAACTCTAACAAAGATAAATGTAAATAACGGGGAGTTGTCTAAAATTGTGATCTGTGCATTACTTACAGAGATGCACACTTAAAATAGCGCCTTATCAGCCATCAAATACCAACATGGCAATGGAAAAATGTTGCAGTAGACGTGTGTAGACATAGTAATAAGCATTACATAATAAATGTGGATAGCCTATCAAACTAAGTGATTCTCTACCAGATACCAGCACAAACGAGAAAACCTGTGATCACAGCGATGCAACATAGCTTCATCCGATTTGAAGTAACTCATCACAAACAGTTTGGACGAATAAAAACACAACGAAGAACAACATGAAATGATCACCACGCGCTTGCTCTTAATTCCTGACTTCAGTATTGTCTCAGTGTGTTACACTAGTATTTCAAACTAGCGCAACACATCGAAAACTAATTGACCGACATACAGAACCTCTTATAGAGATGCATGGACGCAAGTAAAAATCATATTTCAAACATTAGAATTCAAATTTTCGTCAGACAGACCAACCGACAGAGCCTCATATTGAGATGCTTGAACACATCTAAAAATGTTTTCTGTTTTATCAATTTCAGAGAATTGTACTAAGAGCAAATATGAATGCCCGATTAATCAAATTAAACCAAAATTGCATGGGAGAAAAGTCAAGAAACAATTTAAAATTTATGTTAAAACAAGGGAATTATCTTCATTTATCCCTAATAATATATAAACAAGGTAGTCAGAAAACAAGATGGCGAATATCAGTAACATGCGTTTATTGAACTATCTCACGCGATAACACACGTACATCAGGTTTGTAATAAACTGTCATATCGTTACCAACTCGGATTGCTGTTAATTAATTTCATTCTGGCCTGTTCTCTTCAATGACGCTGCAAACATAATGACATTAGGCGAATGGGAAACATCTTAGTTAAGGCGGCCAAATCCGACGTCTCTGCTTAGGTTTATGCGCACACTTTCGCGGACGAAAGGCTTACTAAAAACAGATTACCCATGTTGGACTATTCGATGATCAGAAAGTTTGATATGCAAATTATGAGCAACGTTTGCCACACAAAGACTCATAAAATTACCCCCAGTCTCAACTCCGTCATTAGATAGCTCCACAACACATCAACTGTAAAACTTCCTCAACTATACTCGTAAATAACAACACAACAATTCAGAAAGTTTAAATAGACTGGGATGTATTTAATATAAAAAAAAACTTGCACATGTTGGAATCAGAATTATCTTCAAGAGAGATAAATGACTTCGACGTTAGGAGGCACTACGATCGCGTGATTTGGTTTACTCGTACACCCACGTGATCGTGAATTAAAAACAAGACTAATCCTCTTATAGGTGTGGCTTTAAATGTTTGTCCGACGCTCTGCTTTTTAACATGCGCTTAAACTCCAAACAAACTTGTTCTTCAATTCTTTTAGTGCCAAATCACGACAGTTGAGTACATTACATTCTGCGCGTCCGCATTTTTTAAAATTTGTTTCTTTAACAACTCATGCATTTACTATTCAATGTTTTTCTATGTTATATTCTTTCAATTTTCATGTCGCCATTAATTAATATCTTTCATATCATGTCGGCATTAGTAATACAACGCTGACATCTCGTAATAACCGGTAAATGTTATTATTAACACATCTACTAATTGTCCTTATTTTTCAGGCCAAGTGTATCGTATCTTTGATGCGATAAGCACACGTTAACATTGTTGGCAGGTTTATAGAGAATAAAATAGTCCCAACCACGCCCGGAACGATGTATAACTTGGATATCAAATATTTGAATTCATACACACAAACGAATGTAACCGGTAGTTGCCATCTTGATATCTAGGTGCGAAAGTATGTCTGGCTTTTTTATAGCGCTGTCAAGATAACATTATATCATAGGTTCATTCTTACACCCCACCCCCATAATAATAGAAAAGAAGAGATATACAGACAAACATAACTATTTCTTTTAGATTTTTTTCATAAATACTTTCTCTTAGTAAATCCGAATTCTCACAATCTGTATTCATTTGATCATCATCGGTTTTACTATTTCTTTCCAACCCAGCATTGTTGACTTCGCGCCCGTCATCCGTTCGAATCGGTGACTTCATTTGCCGCTTAGTTGTTTTGGTGTCAGCAAATCATCGATTGTAACCGCGTCCTTTGTATTTTGTTCTTCTTCATCAAACCCTTCGTTTACACTGCATTTACTCTTCTCTTCTGAGTCCGTCGTATTCGTATGGTATGGCTCCTCTACAACATCCTTTGACCATTCTTGTTCTTCTCCTTCGCCAAAAAAGGTGAACACGACGGATCCTAAAACATAGACGGCGGCGCAGTTAAGAAAAACGCTCTGCCATTCTTGCTGTGTGCCCTAAACAAAAAAGAACGAGAAAGCGAAACAACATTATGGTTAACGTCTAAGAATGTCATTTTATGGCTAAATATTTGGTCTCTTCGTACGCAAGGACGATAGAGAAGACGATTAATTTAACTTATTACCGAAATCATGTGCAGAAATTATGTGCAGAACGAGCGTCCAGCAGTCGAGCATATTTGAACCAACTTATTTATATTTTACAGCCAATCAGATTAGGAAAATATATGTGAAAAAAGAGAATCAAATTATGGTTCTCTGCTACGTGACCCAGTCGGTTGCTCTGTGACATGTTGATCATGTGACATGTTGATCATGTGACATGTTGATCATGTGACATGTTGATCATGTGGAACATGTTGATCATGTGACATGTTGATCATGTGACATGTTGATCATGTGGAACATGAAATAGAGAGACTAATCAAATGAACGGCTTTAATGTCTAGTGAAATGCGACACGAGTCAACAGGCTAACCCGTTCACTGTTATTTGACTCAATAGCGATCTAAACTGTTGTAAATGAAATGCTTAAGTAAAAAGATTAAATATTTTCTATAGATTCAACAAATTGTTAGTTGAATGTCAAAAATACATTTTACCACTGTTATTTGAGTCAGCATTTCAGTGACGATCTAAACTCTGGGAGAATAAATGTTTGAATATTTGATAACAAAAAACAAAAACAAAAAACAAAAAAACAACACTTTGGATAAATTCAAATAAGTTAAGTTATTATTTGTTTAACTTTTGCTTGCAACAGATGAATGACTGTCGGCACGGGACAAGTTTTAGTTTGTTTTCTTTTCCGGTACGCAAAAGATCGCTCAAATGTATCTGTTTTCATGAAATTGAAATTATTTTCAGTATCCGAAATCACGCGAGTTTAGCATGTTGGTTGCAACGTTATCCGGTTTCAATTTCATAGCAAGAAAGAAAAATTGAAGAAAAATGGAGAAATAAATTTATTTGATTTCAGTTTAGGGTGTTGATACCATTCAACTGAGTCAATATTTTCAAGAAGGATAGGGGTCGTGTCGCACAGTTAAAACAAAATAAGCGTATACAATACTTACATTCGGCGTCAGAATTAATGTAATGTAAGGCATAACGATCCCTGGTATTTGTGAAAAACTTAAGCAGATGCCTGATATAAGACTGGCAAATCTAAAACAAATATGAATAATAAGAATAATAAGCTCAATGTTTCTGTGAGTTCAAAAAAATAAACAGACACTGTTTTTTATTTGTTTTGTAAAATGATGTCACGTATTTGTAAGGCATTTAGTGTAGTGTATTTACGTGCAATTTCTTTTGCGTTGTTAATTATAACGTTTATTTTTTCTAAAATGTTATATTTTGTTCCAGACAAAGGGAAGTAACTTTGTTTACAAATGCATGGTAACGCGTTTATTTTTAAGATGGCGGCGATTTGAAAATAATTCTGGCTCGGACAAAGTATTTTCTGAATTATTACATTTTATTCATTAAACAACATTCTGCAACGATTCGAAAGAAAAAATTGACACACCAGAATCTTATATTGATTTTGTAGGAAGAAATCTAAAGATAAAGAGGAACGCTTTACTTTGTTCATATAGAAGAAAAGAAAAGAACAGAAAAGAAAATCTACAGCTTTTAATGTCTCTGTATTGATTTACTCCTCTCCAGGAGTTAGGCACAAGGCCAGTTTTTATCTTACTCCCACAAGTAAGATGTGACCCAAGGTCGGGTCAGGAAAGTGGGGTTTAAAAATTGCCTGGGCAGCCCCGTCGGCATTCCCCGGTAGGGGCGCCTCAGGCAGTAAGCAATAAACTTACTCCTCCCCAAAGAGGAGAGGCAAAGCCTGGGAAGGTGGACCTCCCAGAACTGCACAGGACAGACCCATTGACCGGCGTAAATCAAGACCCGAAGGCCAAGACAACACCAGTATGGAGTGCAGTATACATCGGAACAGATACTACACTTTGATCTTAGCCAAAAGGCCGTTATTTAACACCTACTCACAATAGGAGTATGTGACACAAGGTCGGAAAGTGGGATTTGAAAAGCCAGCGCCCGAGAAGGTGAGCGCTCTAGCCATTCAAAATTGCCTGGGCAGCCCCGTCGGCATTCCCCGGTAGGGGCGCCTCAGGCAGTAAGCTATAAACTTACTCCTCCCCAAAGAGGAGGACCTACTAGAACTGCACAGGACAGACCCATAGACCGACAAAATCAAGCACCGAAGGGCAAGACAACACCGGTCTATAGTGTGTAGTATCCATCGGAACAGATACTACACTTTGATCTTAGCCAAAAGGCCAAGAAGGTGACGTATTCACACAATTTACAAAGTGAATATATCAAACTATCTACCTTTGTTTGTAAATATTATCTTATAATTAGATAAATATATTTAAAATATAATAGATCTATATCTATATGAATGAATGCGATCAATTCTATATATTAAACAACAATGAAATTCTGCGAATATTTACACGTACATGTTCACATCAAAAGCATTCGGATAATTTTAAACCCCTCATTCATTCTATGTATCTCAAATATGACGTAATACTATTCTTAAAAGACTTCAACAGTAGACATTGTGCATTTATTTGCTATACATTTGTCAAAACTTGGTTTATTTTCTGTTCTGTGCTATTCGTTTTAATTTTATTGTATCATGGTGCGCGGTTTAAACTATTTTTCTATTTTAAATGTGGTTTGTTTTAGCATAAAGAAAATGTAAAAAGGCAGAACTAAAACTTCAACTAACAATAAATTAAACCTATAAAGAAATGAAGTAAACGTTGCTTCATGTGTTGGCTAATAAATGGGAAACTGAAGAAATCCCTTTCTTATGAACTTCGATTCGCTTTGAAATTATTACGAATTATGACATCACCTACCGACAAAAAAGAATAAAGGGCAGATAACTCTAAATCAAACAATAGTTACATATGTAGGCGTTTACACACCTTCGTGTAAACAAAACTGGGTCAAATTTTCTGAAATCATAATTACACCAGATTTAAATCTGATATTTGGCTTAACTGCTATTATTAAAAACACCTTCAGAAATTGATTGAACTTCTAATTTTGATAAAAGACTTTTTAATCACACTCTTTCAATAAATAAATATGTTCTGTTATTTGTTTTTCATTTTATGATATATTTTGTAAAATATCTATTATATAAAGAAAAGACAGTCGGGTTCTCGAAGTTCGACGTCTATAGTATTACATTTGACAAATCGATATCGGATTCTGACAAGAAATGTCTTTCTTTTTAGCTTTGCACAATGTACTTTACATGTTTCAGTTTTTCTCTGAACATCATTATTTCGGCTAGGAATACTGTTTATGTGGAGACACTTGTTACTGACCTAAACAAATGTACACACTAAAGAAAAAACAAAGTTTTGACATTTTTCTATCTATTTCATCTATCAGCTATTTCTTCTCAAAATTAATTACATACCATAATACTAGGTAAAATATTTTACCATCTAACTTCAACTTACGTATTTTTCTCTTATATACCACAAAAGGTAGATTATTCATGTTTACTGATGTATTTTAAAGATACAAGCGCCTTGTTATTAATCATGAAGAACGAATCACCGTCACCATATTACATTCTGATTTTAAAAGCTTGTAAGTACACAGCTATTTTTGAATTGTTTTCATAAACATAAACTGGTGATACCAGATCAGGCTGCCCTGTGGCTCCCTGAGACGAAATTCACCTACATTGACGTTTTTTTTTTTTTTTGTAAAACTTAATTATGTTCTACAAAACCAAAAACAAAAACAACAGCCCCTCTCCCTTTCTCCCTCCCCTTTTTTATTTTATTTTTAGAACTTGAAGCATAAATCTTTTACTATAATGACCAGATTCGGCATTAAATAACCCAAAATGGGTTGATATGCCGTAAAACAAAACTACCAAACCTACCAAACCATAAAACAAATATAAAAAGACGTTTTACTGATAAGAAAACGAATATTTTTCTTTTTCAGGAGTGAAAATATTTGACGATAACAGATAGGAGAAAAATCAACATGGGGAAGGGTAGGAATATATCACGATACATGTGGTAGAAAAAACCTTGGAGGAAGGATGGGAATATTTAACGATAACAGGTGGGAAAAAGATAAACATGGAAAAAGGGTGGGAATATTTCACGATAACAAGCGGCACAAAGATAAACATGGAGGAAGGGTGGGATTATTTCAACGATAACAGATAGGAGAAAGATTAACATGGAGTTAGGGTGGCAATATTTATACGATAAAAGATAGGAGAAAGATAAACAAGGGTGGAAATATTTCACGATAACACGTGGGAGAACGTTATCTTACCCCACGTGTTTACGTGCGATAGAAGCGTGTGAAAACAGGTGTGAGACAGATAAACATGGGGGAAGGGTTGAAATATTTGATGATAAAAGATAGGAAAAAGATAAACATGGGGAAAAGTTTGGAAACGGGTGGGAGAAAGATAAACATGGAAGAATGGTGGGAATATTTTACCATAACGGATGGAAGAATAAACATGGGGGAAGGATGGTAATATATTACAATAACAGATTAGAGAAAGATAAACATGCGGTAAGAGTGTGAATATACCACAATAACAGATGGGAGAAAGTTAAACATGGGATAGGGTGGGAATATTTCACAATAACAGTTTGGAGAAAGATAAACATGGGGGAAGGGTGTGAATATATCACGATAACGGCTGGGAGAAAATCGCGCACTGTCGTCGTCGAAGAAGTTTTCTGTCATAAACTTACCCCCAAAAAGAATAAAATGCAGACCACTCAAATGAACTTATTTCTGAGTTGTCAATGACATTGTGAATGTTAATTGTTACCCAGTGCATGATACCGTTTGTTGATTTACTTTCTTAATTCATGTAAATTCTTTTAAATAAATCCGTATCTAGAGAATTTAGGCGCTATTTAAAAAAGTCATTTGTAATATACGGTGAATCTCTATTAGCTTCTATTACTGAAAGAATTATCAGTTTGGACAGAATATGCAAACAATGAAAACGATTGAAATTTCAATTTCATTTTGGAAAATAACACATAGTAATACTTTTCAAACATGACTTTCTAGTCAGAATAACACATCGATTTGGTCGAGCCATTAACCTTTATCAACGTCAAACATGACGTTGAAAAAGGTTAATAGTTTAAATTACTTACCACACAGCACATCAAGTACTTTCAAGCAAACACATCTATCTCCTTTACTTTCGTTCAATAATTTACCAAACAATACAAGGTGGCCGAATTTGAATAGTTAGATCAAACACTCTGTAGTGAAAAGATTTTATATCCAAATCTCATCTCGCTATCAATTTAAACAGAAATGGTTATTCTTGAGATACGCCCATTCAAAGTGAAGCATAACAGATCCATATTAAGCGACAGACGCATCTTAAGTAATACTAATTTCCCATTTACATACTACTAGCAGCAATACCCGACATTGCCTGTGGATGGATAAGGAACTCCGTGTCCCTTTGCACGCAGCACCAAACACCATGTTATTTTATTACTATTAAGATTATCAAAATCTACCGTTGCATTGTAGTTGCAAGTTGCGTTTTTGAAACAGACATGTGTGATTTCAATAACTAGTCTGTATTTACTTGCCTCCACTCTAATATATAAAATAATCTGTATTTTAAGCGTAATCTTATGCAATGTATACGCACAGGAAAATGCGAAGAGTTTACAGCTTTGTATTAGACTGGTACGAGTGCAAAGGAAAAATACATGAAAGGATACGAACATCAAAGTTACAGAAGACACGAAGGAATTAACAAATGGATGTAATGGTCAATGACGACGTATTCAGAGGGTATACAGAAAAAAAAGAAATTGGAATATCAAATCGCCTGCATTTCTCACTCGGCAAATTTTACCTTTTTTAGAATGTTACGTCGAAATCTGCGATTCTGGTTTCGCCTTAACACGGACGATGCCCAACGGATATCGATTTCAAGACGAAGGAAATCAAAATTGCTGTTTATTATTTTCATGCTAATGAGTTTGAGTGATTTGCAGTAAAACAGTGATTCGATATTTTGCGGAAAGAAAAACCAATCATGACAGAAAAAGAAAAAGTGTGAGGACTTACTTTGGAGCAATGTCCAAATGGTTAACCCGAAATGCGACATCACTGAAAGAATTGATTGTTATCGAAAAGGTTAATAAAACGACAGCCGCAATTCGGTTTCTCTCATCAAGGAAACTGATACCAACTAACATCACTGCAGGAAGGAGAAAACCTGTGAAAACAATTGCAGAAAAACAGACATTTATTTCCATATCTGGATACATAAAGAGACCTTCATTATTACGCTTAATAGCAGCGACAGAATGGCGCCAACGAAAGAAACGACGCATGTTTCACATTAAACTAGTTGTACTTACCCGGCGTTGCCCCGACGTTTTTTTACTTTTATTTTTGTTTTGCTTGTTTTTTGTTTTTTGTTTTTTGTTTTTCGTTCTTTGCTTTTTAACAAATGACAGTCTCTTTGTGGATGCAGGTTCGAATCCTATTGAGAGCTACATTTTCTCCAGCGAATTATCAATGCCATTCTGTAGGAGGCTTGATTCGAACGAAAAGTTTTCGGAAAGTTAAGTCGCTCCTTAATACTGCCCTGTTGTCATTTGGATTACATATTCTCTGAATTTATTTCAGGGAAGCCCTTTCATGTCTGATAGCAAGACTGTGGTGAGTTTTCGTGTGGTGTCCTTTGATGTTCTCGGGACAGAGTAGATATTTCGGTGAAGGGTTTCTCTTAGGTTATCCATCTCTTCTTGATATGTATTGGTGTGACTACATATTGCCTTTGCTCGATATTGTAGATAACAGACAATTACTTTATTTACATCATATTGGTGGCGAGAGTTAAAATTGAGGTATTGTCCAATGAAAGTTGGCTTTCAATATACAGATGACATGAAACGCTGATCAGTGCGCGTTATCAACGCATCTAGCAAGGATAATTTATTATATTCATTTTTCATGGTGAATTGCATAAATGGATGGATGTCGTTAACATGGTCCAGCAATGCTTGAACATCCTCCTGATAGAGTCAGAGTATGAACGTGTCATCCACATATCGCAGCCACATTACTGGCTTTAGTGATATGGATCCTCGAAGTATTTCATGTATATATTGGGGCACTGGGGACAATTGTGATCCCATAGCTAGACCTTCTACCTGCTGATATATGTCAGATTCCATCACGAAGTATATAGTTTCTACACAGAAAGCCATGCTGATTATCTATTGGGTTTCGGGTCCATTCCCCCTGTTGAGTATCTGAAGTTAACTTATCCTGTACCACAGTAAGAGTCTCGTCAGCGGGTACTGGACACGCTACTCTCGTGGATTAAATAAAGGGGTTCTATGAAATTCCGTACAGATTCCTGAGTTCGACATAAAGATTCCCGAGTTCAACCAGACGCACCCGAAGAAGGTCGGAGGTTACATCAGCCTAAACGTTGTGAGAGTAACACCCAAAATGAGAACAGTAGTTCGAATAATCTTATTAGTACAAATAATCAATCCTCATCTGAAACATTCCGAAACATTTAAAACGTCTGTTTTATTTTGAGTTCAATTCTCTCTAGAATTTCATCTGATTGCATTTTACAGGTTCTAATCAACATTTAACCCTTATTGACCATTATTTATTTTACAGGTTCTAATCAACATTTAACCCTTATTGACCATTATTTATTTTACAGGTTCTAATCAACATTTAACCCTTATTGACCGTTATTTATTTTACAGGTTCTAATCAACATTTAACCCTTATTGACCATTATTTATTTTACAGGTTCTAATCAACATTTAACCCTTATTGACCATTATTTATTTTACAGGTTCTAATCAACATTTAACCCTTATTGACCATTATTTATTTTACAGGTTCTAATCAACATTTAACCCTTATTGACCGTTATTTATTTTACAGGTTCTAATCAACATTTAACCCTTATTGACCATTATTTATTTTACAGGTTCTAATCAACATTTAACCCTTATTGACCATTATTTATTTTACAGGTTCTAATCAACATTTAACCCTTATTGACCATTATTTATTTTACAGGTTCTAATCAACATTTAACCCTTATTGACCATTATTTATTTTACAGGTTCTAATCAACATTTAACCCTTATTGACCGTTATTTATTTTACAGGTTCTAATCAACATTTAACCCTTATTGACCGTTATTTATTTTACAGGTTCTAATCAACATTTAACCCTTATTGACCGTTATTTATTTCTCTGCCATTTGATTATTGTTCCTGAGTTTTGTGATATTTTAACTATGATTAATTAATGGTTGTTTCAAATCATTACTTGGCATTAAACGCCGGCCACGTTGCACAGCTGCACTGTTACACGTGAACTTCGGAAAGGACAGACTGGTTCGAACAACTGCATACTGAGTAACCGGTATGCAAACAAACCTCGTCCACGCATCTCATAGTGAAAGAGACCTCTGCTTTGTGTAACGTGTTTAGCCTTTCCGTATGTTATGTGTTTAGCCCTTAAATTCTTTGCTGAGGGGACATACTAACGTCTGTAACGTTCCTAAACGGGTTAGTCATGGCGTTGTTTCTTATAATTATGTGTCACAGAACCAATATTTTCGTTTTGACTGCTACGTTACGTAAAACTAAAAAGGGGAAACACTTACTTGTCTTTCTGTTGGAGAATTCTCCTTACATAACTGAAAGCATTTTCCCTCGGCGGCTGGTTTACAAGTTAAGACTTGAAAAGCGCAAAAAGAATTTTCATTGCTTATTTCATTTGATGTAACAGACTCTTCTATTATACGTACCGTGGGGCGCTTCGTGCTCTCCCGTCCTCAGAGAGAGAGAGAGAGAGAGAGAGAGAGAGAGAGAGAGAGAGAGAGAGAGAGAGAGAGAAAACAAACGCTCAGGACGTCCTCACTAGAATCTGATCCGACGTTTTCTGATTTCTCAGCTAGTATCCATCCATTGTTTGTTTTTTCGTACATTTCTCAACTAACCCACCGACGATTTTTTTGTACTTTCCTAATCTCGACCACTAACAATATTGTTGCAACTTATTTGAATTCCAACCGCATACTTAACTACATTCCGATCTTAACCTAAATTCTATTCAGTGCATTTTTCGTAACAATTATGATCACCATCACAACCTACCCTACTCTCAGGGGCAATCACGTTACACGTATACGGTACAGGATATTCTAAGCCCCTTGCGTTTGAGGGTGCTCTACTCATAACACATTGTAATACACGTTAATAGATCCAAACATTTGTATTGAATAAAAGAAAAAGTAAGGAAAGATGGCCGTCTATAGCTGACAATACGAATAATTCTTTACAACAACAAACATATACAAAGATAATTCAATGTAAACAAACATCAAAGTAAAAAGGTAAAAATGCTGTGCGTGTTTACCTATGCATTGGAACGTCTTTCGCACTGTGGCCGTTTTAAAGACATTCTTCTGTAGAATTGCGTCAGCCAAAAAGCTTAAGAATATGTGAGCGAAGAAACGACTGATGAATGGAAGCATGGATACTATGCCATTCTGAAATGGAATGGTAAAATATGACGTTTGATTAAGTGAAGAATTTAATATATACATATCATTACGATACTTTTTTCTTTTTTAAGGGTAAATGTTGACATTTTTTGGTATTTTGTTAAACAGACTTTGATATTTTGTGAGATGACAATCCCCGATAACTATATAATAGTGACATGTATGCCAACCCTACACATATTAATTGACAAACGGCGTGTGTAACAACATCAAGCCACGGCCAAAAATTATATCTGAAAAAAAGAAATTACATTTTTGTAAAAAAATGGCTACTACAGAAATATTTAAAAAAAAAGCGAAAATTGTGTTCGCGTGACCTCACTTTTAACTACGTCCGCTGCACATCAAAATCACCTTGTGCGTTCAAAATCACTGTTGACGCCCAAAGTAAAACTCATTTGTTTCGAGCTGATGACTACGTATTTAAGAACTAGAATTTTCAGCACTAAGACAGTTAACACTATATTACGCTCAGCCTCCCTTGCCCCTTTGAAATTCTGAGAGAGCAAATCACAATTCTCAACTGATGCACACACTGTCACATACATACGCACACTGACAACAGCGACACTCACAAAATGACTAATTCTGTCACACGTATGTATACACTAACAGAAAACAAACGCACACACATTCACTTATAATGAACTTTCTATAATCGGAGAACTTAACATTTCAAATGAATATTTACTCACATGAAATAACTTTCACCCAATTGTAATTTTGTATATATATAAATATATTGTGTTAGTTAAATATTTTTACGTCTTATATTCAGCCTTTATGTTTTTAATTATCAGCGTGGATCTTAGCAACAACAGTCAACACCTTATCGAAGCTAACCCTAACCCTAACCCTAACCTTATCGAAGCTACGCCCTACGCTGCTACAATCACAGTGAATACATCCGATCTCATACAGATTTGTTATTGTGCAGAAAAGTAATATTTCAAGAAATAGTTGATGAAAACACAAAAATATTTTCTTTTAATTTAAGATTTTCAAATTTACTTAGTTTGTGAATCGAAGCAGGGGGGGGGTCATTTTGACGACTAAACTGCAAGATAAGATACCTCAATCAAATGAAAAAAATATTTAGGCCTGATCGAGTTATCTTCTCTTTAATTTTACTATGTCTTATGTAAACAGTAAAAAGTGATAGCTACTTACGAAAGATTTTCCGAAACACGAGAAAATTTGAAAAAAAAAATACTTGTTTGTAAAGACAGCATGGGACGCTGCTTGGGTGTCATAACAGATGTATACATTTGTCACTATTTAAGAACTCAAGTTACAGGGTCGAAGGTGTTGTTATTGCAAGTTACCCTGTGTAAACATATTAGGATTTTAAGAAGGTTTTTGTTTTATCTGAATGAATGGAATGTACGGCGATAAAAATACAAGATTGTGTGATACGTGTTTAAAAGGATCATTTGCATTTTCTGCTAATATTGCAGTATAGTTAACAGCCGAAAAATCGATAAAACAAAAAAAAAATACAATAAATAATTTTTACCAAACACAATATAATTTAATCTTTTACCAACCAGTATAGATTTAAAATTCTGAAACTTTTAAAAAGTTTTTATTGTATTTCAATATAAGGTTTCGTCAATATTTTTCTTTCGGATCCAGTAAAAATCCAAGAAGGCTGACGCCATTTTTCGTTCAGCCTCGAGATCTTGAAAAAAATTACAACTAATAACTTTCACCAAACGTATTACAATTTAATTTTCTACCGATCTCTATACTTTTAACTTTCTGAAACTGTTTTAAAGTTTTTCTATTTCAAAATAAGTTGCAGTATCTCGAAGCTTTTGGCTTCATGTGGTCAGTCATTTTCTAAGCCACATGAACATCGAAAATAGATTATGAAATAATATAAAACTTACGAACAGTTTTAGCACGTAAAAAGTATGCAGGTCGGTAGATAATTAAATTCTACTGATTTTGGTATAAGCTATTTTTTGTTTTTGTTTACGAATTCTTGACTGTTAACTATACTGCAAGATTGTCCATTTTCGTTCATAATCGTTCTCAGTGTTATTGTCTTTTTCTTTTTTAGAATTAGTCTTACTTGTTTATAAATTCTTAGTGTGTATTCAAATGACGCCGGCTGCTTCGTTGATTTAGTTGATGGAGGAAGCTGGATAACTAACCGTATCATCTAAGAAAGGAATTCTTCATTTTTTGCGGTTTAAGATAATTTTTGAAAAAACAACGCATAAAATATGAAACATGACAAAGTAAAATAAAAACAACTCTAATAAACGATAAAGAAAAAGTGTACCAATGAAAATATTGCTTCAGAAATAATTCTCACTATTTAAGGAAGACAATGACATTTCGGAAAAAACGTATTTCTTTGTTACCTGTCTTATATCGTAGCCGAGTACATCACGCATGTATTCCGGAAGCATCACCTGGAGTATAACATTTCCCCAGGAATTGCAGATAGCTGCAATAAAAATACCCCACACAGGAATTGATGTCATTATCTTCGCCCATGGAGTAGTCGTTATCTGTATAAAAAGGCATAACAAATAAGATGGCGGGATTTACATTTGGAAATCATGCATGTATAATCGTTGTTTTAAATATAAAATGTATGAAAAATATAAATATATAAATCTAACATATAAATTGATATATATATACATATAATATATAAATCTAACATATAAATCTAATATATAAATATAACATATATAAATATAACATATATAAATATAAATTAAATACAACATACACATATACCATATGAATATATCTATCTATGTAAAGCTAGATATGTGTATATGCTTATATATTGGTATGCGGACCCGCTACCGGAAATGGTGGTGGTCAATCGAATGGCGAAGAGAGATAAAGGATTTATTCACTCATCATGGATTGAAGCGCCCACACTGGTGCAATGATTGCATAGTCAAAATAACTTCATATGCTGTTATCCTTCCCTTATACGACGTCTTCTTTCATTTAATATTATTTCAACGTGTACATTTTTATATGAATCGATGATAAAAAAATCTGATGAACAAAAATTCAATTACAAAGATTACCGGGCACCTCAACTTAACTCTGATATACTTTAAAAGACGCCCGTTACATTTAAAATTCATAAGATGATATTGACTATTTCCCCTTAATAAAGATAAATATTTATTTTCTTTCTAAAAAATGGTTATCTATTTACTTTGCAAAATAATAAATTGCCTATGAATAAACACAAAAGCAACTGTTGTCAGCTACAATAAATAAAAGACAATGGTTGCAACAGATATTTCTCTGCATACACGTTCAATTTTATAGACTTTACAAAGTAACATGGTTGATTGACACTTTATTGTTATTCGATATTATTTCAATATCGAATAACAATAAAGTGTCAATCAACCATGTTACTTTGTTACATTAGAGGAAAAAATGAAGGCAATACTAAGCGAGCATTCGTATATATTTCCACAAATTTAATTGCCGACATTAATTTTATTTTTACACACTATCCCCCTCTCTCTCTTACTTTCGTTTTTATAGATTTAATTTTGGAGAGAGATTATAATAGACTAATTTCACTAACTGTGCTTTTATGTGTGCGTGAATCTTTTATTCTTTCTGGAAATAAATATTTTTTTCTGATTTTTTTTTACAAACAGGTATAGACAGAAAATTGAACTTTGACCCGTTTTCGAAATAGATTAAACAATATTTTCCTTTGAAAATCTATATAATTGTAAGAAATGTTATTTGTTTTCTGTACTGATCGATATTGATCAAAACATTCGTCGAATATTAAATTTTTCCCGTCAATAAAACGAAATACTAACTTATTAAGTAATAAAGAAGCAATAATTAAAAAAAACGTATCACAATGTTTTGTAAACCCTGAACTAACTTCTGAAATTTGAAGAGGTACATATATTCTGTTCTTTTATAACGGCCAGTGGAATTTAACAAAATCCAGTGCGTAACCTCTTATTATTTCTAAATTTGAGAGTTAAACAGAACAGCTTCGAAAGTAATTGTATGAAAAATTTATAAAATTTTGATTGCGAAACAAAAATGTCAGTACAAATACTCCAATGCCGGGGCGGGGCAGCTAGTGATTAAATAAAAAGTTCAGTTCGAAATTGCAGAAGATGACCAACCACAATAAAAGGCACCTGATGAAGGCTAGAGAGTTCAATGACAATGACCAAGATAAGGATGTGAACAGCCCGAATGACGTCAATGAATGAATTCCAGATAATCAAAAGTGCACGTTACTCGCCATCTTGAGAATCATAACCATGAATGTAAAAATATATTGAATTTCACTTAACTTCGTAAACGATTGTTCTTCTTACGCCCTTCATAGAATTCATTTTATAACTTGTATAAAAAAGAAACAAGACATTCATCAAGATTAATCCTTTTTCTAAGACATAATGTTGGTGAAACGACCAGAGAGCAAAAATAAATTATGTGTTATTTATACAATCTTCCACTAAATGTGTTCACTAAAAGTGTTATTGTCAATTTCGTACACATGCATGCAAAAGTAAATGCAAAATTAGCAGAGTTTCGGTTATTATCTGTCCAGAGAAACTGTTGCAACTGTAATGAACTAACTGTAATGAAATACTAAAAGGGTTTGATTTTGTCCAAAAAACATTTTTTGACTGTCTTAATTTTTTAATTCGTATAAAAGTGCATATTTTATTAACGTTTTCGTTTCTATAAATTGTTTTCGTTAATATGATATGTTCTTTGAATATGAGCTATAGAGTGCGCTTTTTTAGCTAGAGTTATGCTTCTTTGGGACTTTAATGAGAACCTAGCGGTGCCTGGTGGCTTGAATGTCTGCAAAAATATTGAAGTTTCTCATGTTGACTGACACGAAAGAGTCTTCATCCCACACCACATCCGGGATCCAGTAATTAACATCGAAAACTGTCAACCAAGAATGTGAAGAATAGTCTCAACATCATTATTAGCCTCCGAAGTTTAGGCTGTTTTAACATTCATTCGTTTCTTAAGATGTTATTGCAATTTGGGGTCGAATTGCGTCTTCAATTCTTCCTCAATTGGATGCATAGAAGACGTTATGACGACTAGAATAATACAGCCACCTCTTCGCCTCTTCTTCACTGATGACAAGAATTCAATGACTAACTCATCGCCGCGTCCTCCTTGTTTCCCCAAACCTCCGAATTTCATTAACAATCTTGCTCTTCGATTACCAAGATGCCGCCTTCTCGCCATCGTCTTTTTCGGACGATAGCATGGATAGGACCTCAACTTCCTTCTCACTACTACTACTACTGCTACTACTACTCTCCCCTTTTCTACTAAATTAAGATGTGTCCAGAAATAATATTCTACCGACAACAATCAACATTAAGTTTGTAAGAACTCTCAAAACCTTTAAAGTATATATTGGGATTTGGGCCAATTAGATCTATTAATTTAGAATTAAATGTGATCAAAATGGACGTTACGTTAAGAACACAACATCGTTTCAATTTGAAATCTGTGCTATGTGATATGCAGGAGAGAAAGCAATGAAAGAAAGATAGAATATATGTTGTACTGCAAATAATTGGCATTTGCTGGACTTATCTTGTGATGTGGATATTTCGTCCAAGTAACAGTTCCTGATTTATTTTGTATTTTCTCTGATGACATATTAGGCGAGAAGTTAACCGTTGCTGCTTCTGCCTCACAAATTCGCCATGCGTGTTAACGCCTGTTGTAGCAGCGATATTGAAACGAGTTGCTTTTATGAACTGCCAGTACAAAAGCCACGCTGGCTTTTCGACCAAACTGGTTTCGTCCGACGGCCTGTGATTGTTTTTTCTCGACTAACCACGGATTCTGTCCATAATCGGTCATCTTGCAGTGATTATGTTTCAGTTAAATATATTGTTAGTCTAAAAGGAAGTAGAAAGAAAGGGCAACTCTTAGCTGACAAAAACTACAGAAAACAACATTTCGTACAGACATACTCTTCTGAAGATAATAGCATGATGGACGGATCAAAACGTGGCGAAAATAAAATAAATCAAAAAAGTAAAAACTCTAAAAAAATCTCAAATAGATAACAAGATAATGATATTACAATTATCTTTTAACTCAGGAGTTAAAACGTGTTTTTCTAAAAGAATTTTAAAAATAATGGTTCTGTAATTATATAGTAATAAAGGTCACCGCTAGCTTTATGATCTGTCTTCGTAATACGCAAAAATGATCAGGTCGGCATCAAGCAGCAGCTGAAACCTACCGACATCCGTCCACACGCGGGCACCGACATAGATTCAGACAGGAAGATGAGAATGAAGCGGGAATGGCTGAAAGGAGACGCGTATAGACGATCGAGTGAAGAGATAGAAAGAGCGAGAGAGAGAGAGAGAGAGAGAGAGAGAGATTTACGATGAGAAATTATCAGTTTTTATTTGATTAAATGAAAAAGTATTATTAATTAAAAGTAATAACATATATAATCGATAATGAGATGAAAACCTATTTCTTTAATTAATTATTATTACTAAGAGATTTTGTCATATATATATATATATATATATATATATATATATATATATATATATATATATATATATATATAAATATATATATATATAACTATTTAATGTATCCACATAACATTTTATAAGGAGATACAATTTTTTATATATCAATATTTAGTATTTACTTCAACGGTGCTCGATACGTAAGTAGAGCTAAGTAGTAAGCTATGAAAATATATTTATGGCAATTCAACTACACAGAGGCTCACGCGTTTAATCCCTTGGGGAATCTTCAGGTTAAAATGCATGAAGCATATATATATATATATATATATATATATATATATATATATATATATATATATATATATGTTTCGATGTACAATACTTATAAATTGTTGTAAATAAAAGCTAAATTTTAGTTTCCGAAATTGTAGTCTCTGGAGCTCTTTCGTCCAACATCTCATCCGGAGAACTCCTCGTTGGAATACACAATGTAAAATAAAATTCACGAGAAAGAGCAAGAATGGAGAAATGAAATGCCGATGAGATGGAAAAATTAGCGTTTAAAATAAATGTAATTCTACAAATCGAGTAAAAAACGTAAACAATGGTAGGCTAGTTTTAAAGCCCCCCCCCAATTTTTTTTAAAAACTGACACCTAAAATAGAAATGCAAGGAATTACGTGTTAAAATGATTTTACCCATAATATTGAAACAACAAAAAACAGGATGTAGGCCACTCTATATAAAACAGAACAATATAACAGGATATAAGAAGTAAAACTAACCGGACCTTTGTTCCTGGGAAGCCGAACGATTGTCTAAGAGAACAATAAAGAATCTGATTGGTTAACTAGCTAGTCGTGTATATATTAAAAAAACCGGCAAAACAAACTCCATGCATTTTAGACTGAAGCTTCACCCAGGGATAACGCGGGAGCCTCTGTGTATCTTAATTGCCATACATATATGTTCATAGCTTACTATATATATATATATATATATATATATATATATATATATATATATATATATATATATATATATATTTATTTATTTATTTATATATTTATATATATATATATTCATATATATATATTTATATATGTATATTTTATATATATATGTTTTATATATATATTTATATATATATATATTTATATATATATTTATATATATATATATTATATATATATGTTTTATATATATATTTATATATATATTTATATATATATATATATATTTATATATATAGTTATATATATATTTAATATATATATATTGATGTATATATATATTTATATATATATTTTATATATATATATGTATATATGTATATATATTTATATGTATATATTATATATATATATATTATATATATATATATATATTATATATATATATATACTAGCAGGGCTACCCGGCGTTGCCCGGGCGATAAAAAAAAACAAAGTAGTAGAAATTAAAGAGTGTGTGTAACATCTTTATATAAAAACTTCAATCTCTCTTCTTTCTTTAGCCGTCTTTCTTTCCCTGGTCCTCATTATTTCCCTCTCTCCTTCAACCCTCTATTTTCCTCTATTTTCCTTTTTCCCCATATGATTCTTATCGTTTTAAATTTGTTAAAAACTTATAATAATGTAATTTACGTAAATTCTTTTTACTAAATATGTATTTTATGTAACTGGATTTTCTTAAGGAAATATGCTATGTAAACAAACATTTTGGATGAAAGTTATACATTGTATTTTTGATCCAGAAATAAAATTATATTTTATTTTTTCAAGACTTTAAAATCGAATTTAAATGCAATGACTTAATCGCTGGCGGCCATGTTGTAATTTCCTATAATTTGCTTTCGTAAAATAGTAGCAATACTTTGATTAGCGTTTGTCGCTTATTTAAAAAACAATACCAAAGAACTAAAAATGTAGAGGCGCGTCCCTGGCGCCAAGAAACGTTAAATAAAATTAAAAGTTATTTCAAATTATTAAGTAATTAAATTAAAATATGACTCAGAATTTTAAAATTACTATAAAATATCATGAAAAATAACTGAAAACAGTCCCCCCCAATGAAATCTGCCCCATGGACCCCTAAGGGGTTAGTTTATAGATTCGGGAATACTCCCTTCACCTTACTCTGTGAATTTTACATATAAATGCACTTTTTCCCCAACCCCTCAATCTCTCCAGCCATGTCCCCTTCCCAACTTTTTTTCACTCCCCCTAACCCTGATAAATATTTTAAGTTAAAAAAAAGAAAAAAATTTGGCCCGACCCCTAAAATTTTCCCCGACCCCTCAATCTCTCCGGTCCCCAAATTCGTTCTTCACTCTCCCCCAACCCTGAGAAATATTTGAAGTTTAAAAAAGAAAACCGAAAAAATTTGGCCCGACCCCTAAAAGGTTTGGCCCGACCCCTACAATTTTCCCCGACCCCTCAATCTTTCCAGCCCCCCTCCTTAAATTGTTTTTTACTCTCCCCAACCCTGAGAAATATTTTAAGTTCAAAAAAAAGAAGAAAGAATTTGGCCTGACCCCTAAAATTTCCCCCGACCCCTCAACCTCTCCAGCCCCCCTCCCAACTAATTTTTCACTCTTCCCCAACACTGAGAAATATTTTGAGTTCAAAACAAAAAAAAAAACAAAAAAATTTGGCCTGACCCCTAAAAATTTCGGCCTGACCCCTAAGATATTCCCCGACCCCCTAATCTCTCAAGCCCACCCAACTTGTTTTTCACTCTCCCACAACCCTGAGAAATATTTTAAGTTAAAAAAAAAAAAATTTGGCCCGACCCCTAAAAAATTTGGCCTGACCCCTAAAAAATTTGGCCTGACCCCTAAAATTTTCCTTGACCCCCTAATCCTTGCAGCCACCCAACTTTTTTTCACTCTCCCACAACCCTGAGAAATATTTTAAGTTAAAAAAAACAAAAAATTTGGCCCGACTCCTAAAAAATTTGGCCTGACCCTTAAAAAATTTGGCCTGACCCCTAAAATTTTCCCCGACCACCTAATTCTTCCAGCCCCACAAAATTTTTGTTTTCAATATCCCACAACCCTGAGTAATATTTTAAGTTAAAAAAAAAAAAAAATTTAGCCCGACCCCTAAAAAATTAGGCCTGCACCCTAAAATTTTCCCCGAACTCCTAATCCTTCCAGCCACCCAAACTTTTTTTTCAATCTCCCACAACCCTGAGTAATATTTTAAGTTAAAAAAAAAAAAAAATTGGCCCGACCCCTAAAAAATTTGGCCTGCCCCTAAAATTTTTCCCCGACCCCCTAATCCTTCCAGCCCCCCCCAACTTTTTTTTCAATCTCCCACAACTCTGAGAAATATTTTAAGTTAAAAAAAAAAAAAATTTGGCCCGACCCCTAAAAAATTTGGCCTACCCCTAAAATTTTCCCCGACCCCCTAGTCTCTCAAGCGCCCCCTTCACCCGCCAACGTTTTTTTCACTCTCCCACAACCCTGAGAAATATTTTAAGTTCAAGGAAAAAAAAAATTTGGCCTGAAACACCAATATTTCTTGGGACCGTTATACTTAAGAGGCACCAATATTTCTAGGGACCGTTATACTTAAGAAGCACCAACATTCGTTTGAAAATCAAGGAGGCCTCCTGAGCACTACTGAAATAACTCTTACCGGTGGCCAGGTGCGGATGTGATTGAGCAACCCTACACACTCTTAACGTAGCCTTCCTATGATGTTATTGATTTATCCGGACAGAAGTTATGGGATGACCTGATACAACCGGACACAATTTAGGACAAGACCGGGTACATCCGGCAAGGGATTATGGGATGTTTTCAGTGACTCAGCATTTTTATCGGATTAGTACATAAATACATTAGATAATTTCCAAATTAGTACTAATTAACATTGAAATATAACTGAAAAGCCCCCCCCCCCCTGATGAAATCTGCCCCATGGATCCCTAAGGCGTGGGTTTATAGATTCGGGAATACGCCCATCAACTTACTCTGTGAATTTTACATTAGAATACACTTTTATATTGTATCTATATTCTCTAACATTTTTTTCTATAGGGCACACACACACACACACACCCATACAGAATTCAATTTTATATAGAAGATTTATCTATATATATTTATATATATATATATTTATATATTTATATATATATATTTTATATATATATTAATATCTATATATATATATATATATATATATATATATATATATATATATATATATGTATATATATATATTGGCTTTTGTTACGCTTGAAGCAATGTGTTTATGTGAAGGAGAAATCATCAGTTTTTTTATTTAATTCAATGTAAACGTATTATTAATTAAAAATAATAAAATACATGATCGATGATGCGATGAAAACCTATTTTTTAAATTAATTCTGGATTTTCTAGTAACATTTAATATTATTAAGAGATTTTTTCATATATATATATATATATAGTCATGGAAGTTTCTCAACCATTAATCTATATAACCCCCCCCCCCCCCAAAAAAACCTTAAGTCCCAAGTCGTTCGGTGGAAAATCACTCATGTAAGTCAATTTAACTTTTACAGTTATTATATTAGTTTGCTTCTATATATATATATATATATATACCCATTCGGCTTTCGTTACGCTTCATGCATTTTGGTTAGCCAGGAATATTTTCTTTTCCATTTTTTGTTTAACATTTCTTTCCGTTTTAGTTTACCAAGTCGTTGATTCTCTTTAGGAAAAATTAGTTGGCTAATTTTTTTTTTTTGGGGGGGGGGGGCTTTAAAACTAGCCTACCATTGTTTACGTTTTTTACTCGATTTGTAGAATTACATTTATTTTAAACGCTAATTTTTCCATCTCATCGGCATTTCATTTCTCCATTCTTGCTCTTTCTCGTGAATTTTATTTTACATTGTGTATTCCAACGAGGAGTTCTCCGGATGAGATGTTGGACGAAAGAGCTCCAGAGACTACAATTTCGGAGACTAAAATTTAGCTTTTATTTACAACAATTTATAAGTATTGTAGATCGAAACATATATATATATATATGTGTGTGTGTGTGTGTGTGTATGTGTGTGTGTATGTGTGTGTGTGTGTGTGTGTGTACCTGGGGAATTTTTAGTGTTATTTTCTGAATTTATAAAGTAGCCTACCTATTTTGAGAATGAAAAAAAGATGCAGTAAAGAACTATGCTTAATATTATGTGACCTGATGTGTTTGGCCTACGTACCTTTCCGTTCGTATTTCCATTCGCATGTCTTTTTATAATACGTTTCTCATCTTCACTGATTCGTGGATGAGAATCGGGTGAATCAAACGCACAAAACCACCAGAGAAAAAGCCACACGACATTCAAAGATCCTGTAGTCGTCAGTAGAGAAGGAAAACAAACAAAATAGTTTTAGTGTCATGCTTATAACGCTGTAAACAATAGCGATTGCTGGCGCCCATAGTTTACCCTAACTTCAGTGAATTTACAAGTATAAAAGGGCAGATTACAAACGCACGAATCTAGCGACACTCTTAGGTTACTGTCACTTTGGAAAAACAACAAGTACGTAGGAATCAGAATGACAGTGAACCTCGACTTAGAAACGTTTATTTTTGACTAAAAACCCTATTCTTCCATTATGGATCAAAGTTTTAAATAATATATATTTTGTTACAACTGACTTGTTTAATTTTCAGCGGTGTGTTCAGTAAATTTAACGTAAGATAATACCAATAGAGGTGATAGTTTTCAAAGAATTATTAACCAATCTCTGAAATTATTGCATCCGATAGTGAGATTGTGACACTCTTAGGTATTTTATTGGTGCGATATTAATTGAGTAATTAAGCTTAATTAACTATGGGATAATTAATTAAAAGAAAGAACAGTCAACTCACTTTAAAGGCGACAATTATCGACAAAACTTATTTTTTGCTTGAAATGATTTAAATGGTCATGCTCAAATCGTAATGTTATACAAGTTATATTTCTCGTGTCTGGATGACAGCTGAAGAGAAAGCACCTCACGAAATGTTGTCATATTTCAAATCAGAATTTGAAATTTTATATTTCTTTTAATAAATTGACAATTACTAAGAAATCATTTTCAGATCAAATTAATTAGTAAAAACAAATTGTTTAGGATTAAAACTTGCTCTGGAAAATTTTAAAAAACACGGCAATGTATCTGTCACACATGGCGGTGTACCTGTCACACGTGATTTGAAGGCGGAGAAATTTAACGATAATATCGGAACCGATAGATTTCAGTCACGAATTGAAAAGATGAAAAAATGTCCAAACGATGACCAAATTGTGTTACGATTTCAAAGGTTACAAAAGCACCGGCAATATCTGCTAAATATACTTACCCCTCAATTTAAAAATAAAAAAAATAAAACCAATGCCACTTATTGTGGTTTGGCTGGAGGACCAACTTTTATTGGTGAAACAAAGGTACTCATTGACTGACTCATTGTAGGATAGCAGAAAATGTGAAAGGTCTGTAATAATCTTGCCAATCACAAAACATGCTTCACTTCAAGCGAAAGTTCTCAATAAAATAAGTAACGCTTACAGCTTCCGGCAGAAGACAGTCGGTAAGGCTGAGGGGCAGACAGACAGATTGACAGAGAAACCGAAGTCGGTGACCGACCGAAAACAGGAATAAAAACTAAATCTGTAGTCACCTATGAGTTTCCATTACTTTCTAGTTCACTGTGACCAGGGCCGGTACTACATGCCAATCGGTTAATTGAATACAAAAACAAGTGTGCCTTTTTTGACATAAAACAAGGGTTGACATGCCGTAAAAGCTAACAACCAACCAACCCTTAAAATGTTATGTAATCTATTTGGTGGGAGTGAAACTCACAGCTATCAGAAATGTGTTGGCTTCATTTTGTAAGTATGGAAGAGAATATATAATGTTTTATCTATATACGTTTATTAATGTTTTAGAAATGTGTATTAACACTTTATTAATAGACTTTGAACCCCTTCTTTTGATATGTATGTACAATGCAATCCTAAAACTTTCGACCAAGAACAGTCCACAGAATTCGGAAATAAAATGAATAAATCAATTTTATTGGACCAAAAATAGCAAAGTGCAACAAGCCATGTAAAAAGATAGTTAGAAGATATTGCATTGATCTAACGTCTGGCTGTTTTTCTAAGGCGACTTTAAACTGGATATGGTAGGCATTATCACGACCTCCTCTGGCAGGGAGTTACAGAGAACAAAAACACGGACAGCGAATTCTACCATTTTTCTGTTGAGATGAAAACAACAATGGTGAATCTGCTGATGATGGCAGAAACCGTGGCCAAATGTTCGGGTGAAAAACTCCTCTAAATGTAGATTTCCGCTGATGGGACTGTATGCCAGAATTAGGTTTTTGAAGCCGTTTTTATAGGTAAGCGTGGAGAATCTGGTCACCAAAACATCCACAGAAGAGGATAAAATAACCTGCTACGTCTAAAATTCATCAGATCAAAATAACATTTTTGGAGAATAAGAGACAAATGCACTGGATCTCCCCCCTAATGTAACACACACAAAAAGAATTATATTTCCAATGTAATACAACTTCATACACAACATTGAAGACGTGAAAAGTATACAAGCCATACAAATATAAGAGTTTTTCATTTTGTTATATTTTAATTAATGTATACCATGAATACAAAAACATAATAAAATTGAAAAATTAAAAATGGATATAAAAAAGTTACAAAGAAAAGTTTTGCTGGAAGAAAGTGATAATAAATCCTGATTATGGTGCTCAACATCTTGATTATAGCGCTAAATATACGTAAGCTTTAAGGTGTGTGTTAGGGGTTGCCTACATGAATATCTAAAAGAAATACTTCATATGTATCGGAAGACCTGCGTAATGCCTTCTCTCGACCAAACCAATGCATTTTCAGTGCTATAATATTATATTCGGATTTAAATTCTCCGAAATTTCATAGCAAGTGAGCATATCAAATGTAACTAAATAATATTTATATATGTATTTGGACATATTTAACTGCATAAAATTTTACAGAAAAAAGTAATTAAAATGTTATTGTCGAAAGTCGTTAAAGCATGATATCATCCATGGAGCATTTGAGGCAGGTAAATATTATTTACTTCCATTAGATATTCCCACTCAATATTACACTTCAGAGAATTAAAGTCCGGACAAAACTTATGGAGTGACTTGCTACAAAGTGATACAAAGTGATCTTCGTAAAAATCTGATTTCTGCGTTAAATCAGAAAAAATAACCCTTTTTAAGCAGGTTTTGTTTTAAACTGATAAAATTAAATGACCGATTTCTTACAAAATATGTTTTCTCTGTAATGAGCACGCTTTGAAACATTGCTTGAACACAACATTATAATTCGATTGTTATAAGTTCAATTTATTATGTTCGTAAGCAGCTCATTTGTAGTTTTTATAGTATTATTTCGTAAGTAAGAAAAAAGAACGAATTCAATCTTGCTTTTGATTCAAAAGAAAATAAGATGAAACGTAATTTTAAGTAAACATTGAACGAAAAATAAAAGCATGTACTGAAAGCTAACTCTTATGAAAATAATGAAAATAGTTCCCCTTGCTGATTTTCTTTTTATGTTATTATTTCAGAACCGGGTTAAGTTCTTCTTAATAAGTTGTAGCGAAGTACGCTAGTTGATTGAAAATAACATGGTGCAGCAAAAAAGAAATGAAAATTTCATAGTCAGAATCAAAGTTTGATTTGTTAGCTGAAATGCTATTTAGGTCGAACTTGTAATATCCGGCCAACATAGTTGTAGAGATTAAGTGTCATTATGAACTGTAAAATGTACTTAATCCGTCAACTAAATTCATGGTATTGAAATAATGCAATCTCTATTTCATGGACATCATGTAGCTAAAACCGTTCGAAATTATTTAATTTTTTATTTGTTGTATCTACCTGACGTTGCCCAGGTTTCTTGTTACCTTGCTTTTCTTTAATATGCCACTTTTTAACCAAAAAATATTATATTTATAAGTGAATTAATAGTTAAATTTAATCATTACGGTATCGTTTGCTCATTAAATTATAATTGAACAAAATAGTTATACACTGTAATTATCGTAAGTATAATTCTGTTAACAACCGCCGCTTTAAATTCTTTTTCCAAATGCCGTTGCTTTCAAGTCTTCTGTCAGATGTTGTCGCTTTCAAATCTTACTTCAAATGTCGCCGGTTCAACTCTTTAAAAAACGCCGTGCCTTTCAAGTCTTCTGTCGGATGCTGTCGCTTTCAAATCTTCCTTCAAACGTCGTCGGTTCAAATCTTTAAAAAACGACGCGCTTTTCAAGTCTTCTGTCGGATGCTGTCGCTTTCAAATCTTCCTTCAAACGTCGTCGGTTCAAATCTTTAAAAAACGCCGTGCCTTTCAAGTCTTCTGTCGGATGCTGTCGCTTTCAAATCTTCCTTAAAACGTCGTCGGTTCAAATCTTTAAAAAACGCCGCGCCTTTCAAGTCTTCTGTCGGATGCTGTCGCTTTCAAATCTTCCTTCAAACGTCGTCGGTTCAAATCTTTAAAAAACGCCGTGCCTTTCAAGTCTTCTGTCGGATGCTGTCGCTTTCAAATCTTCCTTCAAACGTCGTCGGTTCAAATCTTTAAAAAACGACGCGCTTTTCAAGTCTTCTGTCGGATGCTGTCGCTTTCAAATCTTCCTTCAAACGTCGTCGGTTCAAATCTTTAAAAAACGACGCGCTTTTCAAGTCTTCTGTCGGATGCTGTCGCTTTCAAATCTTCCTTCAAACGTCGTCGGTTCAAATCTTTAAAAAACGCCGCGCCTTTCAAGTCTTCTGTCGGATGCTGTCGCTTTCAAATCTTCCTTCAAACGTCGTCGGTTCAAATCTTTAAAAAACGACGCGCTTTTCAAGTCTTCTGTCGGATGCTGTCGCTTTCAAATCTTCCTTCAAACGTCGTCGGTTCAAATCTTTAAAAAACGACGCGCTTTTCAAGTCTTCTGTCGGATGCTGTCGCTTTCAAATCTTCCTTCAAACGTCGTCGGTTCAAATCTTTAAAAAACGCCGCGCCTTTCAAGTCTTCTGTCGGATGCTGTCGCTTTCAAATCTTCCTTCAAACGTCGTCGGTTCAAATCTTTAAAAAACGACGTGCCTTTCAAGTCTTCTGTCGGATGCTGTCGCTTTCAAATCTTCCTTCAAACGTCGTCGGTTCAAATCTTTAAAAAACGACGCGCTTTTCAAGTCTTCTGTCGGATGCTGTCGCTTTCAAATCTTCCTTCAAACGTCGTCGGTTCAAATCTTTAAAAAACGCCGCGCCTTTCAAGTCTTCTGTCGGATGCTGTCGCTTTCAAATCTTCCTTCAAACGTCGTCGGTTCAAATCTTTAAAAAACGCCGTGCCTTTCAAGTCTTCTGTCGGATGCTGTCGCTTTCAAATCTTCCTTCAAACGTCGTCGGTTCAAATCTTTAAAAAACGACGCGCTTTTCAAGTCTTCTGTCGGATGCTGTCGCTTTCAAATCTTCCTTCAAACGTCGTCGGTTCAAATCTTTAAAAAACGCCGTGCCTTTCAAGTCTTCTGTCGGATGCTGTCGCTTTCAAATCTTCCTTCAAACGTCGTCGGTTCAAATCTTTAAAAAACGACGCGCTTTTCAAGTCTTCTGTCGGATGCTGTCGCTTTCAAATCTTCCTTCAAACGTCGTCGGTTCAAATCTTTAAAAAACGACGCGCTTTTCAAGTCTTCTGTCGGATGCTGTCGCTTTCAAATCTTCCTTCAAACGTCGTCGGTTCAAATCTTTAAAAAACGCCGCGCCTTTCAAGTCTTCTGTCGGATGCTGTCGCTTTCAAATCTTCCTTCAAACGTCGTCGGTTCAAATCTTTAAAAAACGACGCGCTTTTCAAGTCTTCTGTCGGATGCTGTCGCTTTCAAATCTTCCTTCAAACGTCGTCGGTTCAAATCTTTAAAAAACGACGCGCTTTTCAAGTCTTCTGTCGGATGCTGTCGCTTTCAAATCTTCCTTCAAACGTCGTCGGTTCAAATCTTTAAAAAACGCCGCGCCTTTCAAGTCTTCTGTCGGATGCTGTCGCTTTCAAATCTTCCTTCAAACGTCGTCGGTTCAAATCTTTAAAAAACGACGCGCTTTTCAAGTCTTCTGTCGGATGCTGTCGCTTTCAAATCTTCCTTCAAACGTCGTCGGTTCAAATCTTTAAAAAACGACGCGCTTTTCAAGTCTTCTGTCGGATGCTGTCGCTTTCAAATCTTCCTTCAAACGTCGTCGGTTCAAATCTTTAAAAAACGCCGCGCCTTTCAAGTCTTCTGTCGGATGCTGTCGCTTTCAAATCTTCCTTCAAACGTCGTCGGTTCAAATCTTTAAAAAACGCCGCGCCTTTCAAGTCTTCTGTCGGATGCTGTCGCTTTCAAATCTTCCTTCAAACGTCGTCGGTTCAAATCTTTAAAAAACGACGCGCTTTTCAAGTCTTCTGTCGGATGCTGTCGCTTTCAAATCTTCCTTCAAACGTCGTCGGTTCAAATCTTTAAAAAACGCCGCGCCTTTCAAGTCTTCTGTCAGATGCTGTCGCTTTCAAATCTTCTTTCAAACGTCGTCGGTTCAAATCTTTAAAAAACGCCGTGCCTTTCAAGTCTTCTGTCAGATGCTGTCGCTTTCAAATCTTCTTTCAAACGTCGTCGGTTCAAATCTTTAAAAAACGACGCGCTTTTCAAGTCTTCTGTCGGATGCTGTCGCTTTCAAATCTTCCTTCAAACGTCGTCGGTTCAAATCTTTAAAAAACGCCGCGCCTTTCAAGTCTTCTGTCGGATGCTGTCGCTTTCAAATCTTCCTTCAAACGTCGTCGGTTCAAATCTTTAAAAAACGACGCGCTTTTCAAGTCTTCTGTCGGATGCTGTCGCTTTCAAATCTTCCTTCAAACGTCGTCGGTTCAAATCTTTAAAAAACGCCGCGCCTTTCAAGTCTTCTGTCGGATGCTGTCGCTTTCAAATCTTCCTTCAAACGTCGTCGGTTCAAATCTTTAAAAAACGCCGCGCCTTTCAAGTCTTCTGTCAGATGCTGTCGCTTTCAAATCTTCTTTCAAACGTCGTCGGTTCAAATCTTTAAAAAACGCCGTGCCTTTCAAGTCTTCTGTCAGATGCTGTCGCTTTCAAATCTTCTTTCAAACGTCGTCGGTTCAAATCTTTAAAAAACGACGCGCTTTTCAAGTCTTCTGTCGGATGCTGTCGCTTTCAAATCTTCCTTCAAACGTCGTCGGTTCAAATCTTTAAAAAACGCCGCGCCTTTCAAGTCTTCTGTCGGATGCTGTCGCTTTCAAATCTTCCTTCAAACGTCGTCGGTTCAAATCTTTAAAAAACGACGTGCCTTTCAAGTCTTCTGTCGGATGCTGTCGCTTTCAAATCTTCCTTCAAACGTCGTCGGTTCAAATCTTTAAAAAACGACGCGCTTTTCAAGTCTTCTGTCGGATGCTGTCGCTTTCAAATCTTCCTTCAAACGTCGTCGGTTCAAATCTTTAAAAAACGCCGCGCCTTTCAAGTCTTCTGTCGGATGCTGTCGCTTTCAAATCTTCCTTCAAACGTCGTCGGTTCAAATCTTTAAAAAACGACGTGCCTTTCAAGTCTTCTGTCGGATGCTGTCGCTTTCAAATCTTCCTTCAAACGTCGTCGGTTCAAATCTTTAAAAAACGACGTGCCTTTCAAGTCTTCTGTCGGATGCTGTCGCTTTCAAATCTTCCTTCAAACGTCGTCGGTTCAAATCTTTAAAAAACGCCGCGCCTTTCAAGTCTTCTGTCGGATGCTGTCGCTTTCAAATCTTCCTTCAAACGTCGTCGGTTCAAATCTTTAAAAAACGACGTGCCTTTCAAGTCTTCTGTCGGATGCTGTCGCTTTCAAATCTTCCTTCAAACGTCGTCGGTTCAAATCTTTAAAAAACGACGTGCCTTTCAAGTCTTCTGTCGGATGCTGTCGCTTTCAAATCTTCCTTCAAACGTCGTCGGTTCAAATCTTTAAAAAACGACGTGCCTTTCAAGTCTTCTGTCGGATGCTGTCGCTTTCAAATCTTCCTTCAAACGTCGTCGGTTCAAATCTTTAAAAAACGACGTGCCTTTCAAGTCTTCTGTCGGATGCTGTCGCTTTCAAATCTTCCTTCAAACGTCGTCGGTTCAAATCTTTAAAAAACGCCGCGCCTTTCAAGTCTTCTGTCGGATGCTGTCGCTTTCAAATCTTCCTTCAAACGTCGTCGGTTCAAATCTTTAAAAAACGACGTGCCTTTCAAGTCTTCTGTCGGATGCTGTCGCTTTCCAGTATTCCTTCAAACGTCGTCGGTTTCAAGTCTTTCTTGAAACGCCATTGTTTCTAGTCTTCTGTCAGATACTGTCGCTTTCAAGTCTTCCTTCAAACGTCGTCGGTTTCAAGTTTTCTACAAACGTCGTAGCTTGAATGTCATCTCTCAGATGTAGTCGCTTTCAAGACGTCCTTGAAACGTCGTCGGTGTCAAGTCTTTTGTCAGATTCTGTCGTTTTCAAGTCTTCCTTCAAATGTCGTCGGTGTCAAGTCTTCTTTCAAACGCCGTTCCATTCAAGTCTTATGTCAGATGCTGTTGCTTTTACGTCTTTCTTTAAACGTCGTCAGTTTCATGTCCTTCTCCAACGCCGTTGCTTTCAAGTATTTTGCCAGATTCTGTCGGCTTCAAGTCTTCTCTAAAACGTCGTCGGTGTCAAGTCTTTCTTCAAACACCGTTGCTTTCATGTTGTTTTCCAAGCATCGTTGTGTTTAGCCTTTTTTTTAAACATCCTTACTTACAATGCCTAGTTCGAAGTAAGCTTGTTCAAGTAATTGTCTTCTTTATTGCGGTATGCGTAGGCGTTATGCACGGCACACGCGATCTTATGTTGTGTACGTCACAGGTATTGGATTTCCCCAATAAAAAGACGTGTATTTTTTTTCAAGTAATTGTTATCAGGTCTGTTATTGTTAATCTTTATTTATTCAAGTATTGTATTTAAACGGTATCCAGCACATTTAATCTTTGAAGTAAATGAAGATTTACTAAGAGTTTTAAAGCCAGTTCAGAGAGAGAGAGAGAGAGAGAGAGAGAGAGCGAGAGAGAGAGAGAGAGAGAGAAATTTACGTGTTTATGAGAATGAGAAAATATCAGTTTTTATTTAATTAAATGAACATGTATTATTAATTTAAAGTAACAATCGATATGAGATTAAAACCTATTTCTTTAATTAATTATGGATTTTCAAGTAAAATTTAACAGATATGAGAGATTTTGTGATATATATATATATATATATATATATATATTTATATATATATAAATATATATATATATATATTTATAAACAAATATGAAATTATACTTACCTACAGACGACGTCGTTTCGAGCGAGTGTAGGGAAGAAATAATTTCAGACGGTCATAAGGCGCGAACCCGGTTCACAGAGCCACCTTTAGATCTATCTATCTAAATGGGCGTTATTACATAAGGAAGGAAACTCTAATGCTGATGATCTGCAGTAACGGCGAAACACGTGTCCGCGGATTACTATTGTTTATATATATATATTTATGTATAAGTACACGCACACGCACAAATACACACACACACACACACATACACACACACACACATATATATATATATATATATATATATATATATATATATATATATAGTGAAAGCGTACAGAGTCTGTGTTGACTCAGGGAACGGGTTTGCTTCCTGTAACCGTCTAAAATTTTCACTTCCTACACTGATGAGAGCATAGCTTGAAACGTCGGCCTATGTAGGTATAAATAATTTAATATTTCCTTGTAAATATTGTTAGTAAAAGTAAATTCGTATGAATCAGAATAGTATGACTATGTTGGTTGGTTAGTTTTATTCTGTTGTCAGCATTTTTGCAGGAGGGATGATGTAATGTTGCCAACATCCCCAAGTGAAAGTGGTATTATGGAATCGACTGGATGCGAATTTGGAACACCCAGGTTGTCAGTCTGTGTCGTTATATACTTAACCACCGTGTCACCTCCCAATATAATTATCAAGCCCCGTTAAGAGAATAAAGTTGAGCACTGTTCGGTGATATTAAAAACAGACTGTCACTTGGCTATAAAGCATGGCTCCGATAACGTTCGTCGAACCCTCTAGATCGTCTGATGTTTACTGGCCGCTGTATTTAGGCATGAATATAACTTAATTTCTCCTGTATCACGTGATAATGTCGGATGGCTGCGGGATAAAGCGAAGGTGTACAATGTCTTAGTTGACTCTAGGAACCGAGTTCGCGTCCTGTGGCCGCATGAAATTATCAGTCCCTACACTGATGAGAGCGTAAGCTCGAAACGCCGGCGTGTGTAGATATAAATAATTTTATATTTCTTTGTAAATATATATATATATATATATATATATATATATATATATATATATATATATATTCTCGGAAGTTTCTCAACCATTAAAACTATATATAAAAAAAAAAATTATATACAAAAAAAACTTATAGTCTCAAGTCTTCCAGTGGAAAATCACTCATGTAAGTCAATTTATTTTTTACAGTTATTATATTAGTTAGTTTCTAACACTATTTTAAGGGATCATCAGTTGTTTACCATGAAAAACTGTTTCGGGAATTTATATATACGGATCTCTAAAAAATCGAGCGCCATTACGTAAGGGAGGAAACTCTCTAATGCTTAGAAACAAAAAGTACCAGTAACAATAACAACAAATAACGGCATATATATTTCCACCCGACGGAACCAAAAAAAAAACAAAAAACATCTTTTTTAAGTTCAATGCAAACAAATTGGGAACATTTTACTTATGGTTTCGAATCCTCTCAAGTTGTTGTAAATCGCAACTGTCAATCTCATTTACCCTTATCATCGAGTGGCTTTCGTACCTTGATAAGTTATGGCTTATTAGTATAAAATAATAAAGGGTACAATTCGAAATATTCAAAACATATGCAATAGAATTTCACATATTCAAATCAAGTTCCTGCAATAAATATTCCAACACGCTTTTGAAATATACGCCCGGTCGCTGATTAATATCAAATCGACTGACTCTTACTATTTTAGCAACGAGTAATTGAAACTAATCCGCTGTTCTTTGGACTAAAAATGTTTCATATCAATTTCTTGAATATTCGATCCTGTAATTTTTATCGATTGCAAATTTTACTAAAATATAATTTTGATACTAAATAAAGCTAGAATCACTCATCAATACAATAAGGTTTTTATTTGACTAAAATACTTGTATCTGGCGTTTTTTTCTGCTGTTCACCCAAAACAAGGGACGCTGCAATAGAGACGTAAGGCGCCATATTTATGGGGGCATCCTGAATGGGGAGTTGTGCAGCGGGATATTTGTTCACATTACATTTAAATTTCTGCATGTTCGTACAGTAAATGAACAGGGTGGGGGGAATTCCAAGGGTTAGCAGTTCGAGAAAAGAAGCTATTACAGTAGAAATCCCTACGGAATCTAAGGACCTCTACAGTGAATGGATGGGATCTGTCTGACCGACGGGTCGGTCGAGAGTATTTACATCGAGGAGGCAGCAGTGTAACAAGTTCGTCGGAGCACATTATGTGGAATTACCTGCAAAACAAGCACAGGGATGCAACATTGTGGCGACGGGACAAAGGCTGGAGCTTGATAGATAGTGTGAACCGATTAAGTTATTTGGGACCCTGCACAAGAGAGAGAGAGAGAGAGAGAGAGAGAGAGAAAGAGAGAGAGAGAAGATAGTGGTTGGTACACCAGTCCAGATGTGACAACAATACTCCATGCATAGGCGAATGGTGGCTATATATGGTAGATATCGGATACTAGCAGGCGTGAGAAGTTTTCTAGCTCGGTAGAGGGAGATCACCTTCCTTGCAGCAGTCTTGGCAATGTCTTCTATGTATTTGTTTCAATTTATTTTACCTGTGAATGTTAGGCCGAAAGTAGAGTGTAATTAACCAAGGAAATTGGTGGTTTGAAAGGTTTCTTATACTTGTTAAAAGAAAAGGAGCTTGATTTTGATGAATGTTGAACCAATGAAAAAACTCACGCTGAACTGTTGTGACAGACTCGTTACTCCCAACGAAACTGTCGTAACATTCAGTGGTTTATTATCGACAATGCCATGACTTCAAATGAAAAGAAAAAAGTACAACAGACCGAATAGTAACTTTCCGACATACGCCTCTCCCAGTGGTGATGAGTAATAGCCATTTCACAAATGTCCGTCCTCTTTGCCTAATGTCCCCATTATATATATATATATATATATATATATATATATATATATATATATATATATATATATATATAATGAAATGTACGTAGCTTGTCATATATATATATATATATTAATGGCTGTATATAAATAATAATGCTCAATATGTGTGATAGAGGTCATATAAATCTCACTTTTTAGAGAGGACACTGTTGATCAAATATCTAAAACAAAACTAGGATCTCTTTCTATATGTCTCTCTTTCCCTCTTTCTTATATACAGTGATTGATGTCTTCCCACGCAGAGCGTCATATAATTGAACATGCATAATCGTTGAGCACAAAAAAGTTGCATCTAATTTTGTAGCCCAAAGTTTATCTATATTCTGAAAAATTTTTTTGTTTGTGTTTGATTTTATATTCTTACTTTTTATTATTTATTCTTTTTTAAATTAATTAATTCATTAATACTTGTGTCTAGTTAGTTTATGGGCAAATAACGATGTATTTAGTTGGGTTATTCCTTAGTGTGAAGACAGTTTTTACGTCTAGCCACACTGAAGAGCCGTGATACGGTGAAACAGCATACATGTATTCATACATTTGTGTAAATTCTCTTACATGTTTCTAATCATAATTTGGAATGAGATTATTGAGCTGACTAATAGATGCTGAAAGAGGTATAAATAAAGAAATACAATGAAAATATAATCCGTTCTTACCAAATGCGTAGAAGATCAATGGCCACCCGCCCAGCAGCGGTACATCACAGAGATACCCGGAGGCACCAAAGGCGACAATATTCCCGATGTCTGTCCCTGAAAACATCAAATATATTCACTTCAAACAATGTGACATTAAAAACGTGTTTTCGATTAGAAGAGTTGTTACCATCTAAATCTTTGAAGCCAGTTTTCACAAATTAATACTCGCTTGAGAAAGATGTCATAAGTAACTGGTAAAACACAAGGGCTGACTTTAAGGTCTCCTTCCTAAACTTTGGATCATGATGAATGAGTTGGAGAACAAGTCTAATTTAAGTCTGATTTCTTCATTATGAAAGTCTTAACTGTTCAATTTATTTTCCCATGAAGCATTTTTCTATTCTTTATTTTAATTTTCTAATTCATAGTCCAAATTAATGAAAACCTTATTCTTGAAGAGTGGGTTTAAAACCTTGTAATACTATTGTACCAAGACGGGGCCCGCCTAAAAATTGGTCATGTAATTAATACAGTAGATTCATTTTGTCGTTTAATGGCTTCTTTTCAACATATGGCTAAAATGTGTTGATGTGTTGATAATAGTATGGACTATTACAATCCTTTCAGAACAAAGAATGAAATAATTAAAAAATATACTTTAAATACATTTCTTTCTTACCATTATATGTTATAGCCTTTACAATATTTTTGTATTTAATACACCTTCCACTATTCCCCTCCTCCCACCATTCTCGTCCCATTCACTCTTAATGGTCACAATGTTCGATAGTAAATAGCTACCACTACCGACGATCGAACGGAAGAGCGGGCAGGCACACAATCTCGTCATTATGTATATTGATGCAATGATTTTTTAACAGTGTAATAAAGACACTGACATTTATTTGCATGGCGAGATCGAATGGGGAGTCGGGCTATGCATAATGTTAAAATAGAGTTAACAAATAGGATATAAAATTACGAAAAGATCAGCAAGGGATTGAACTCGGAAGTTAACCGTTTCACACTGAATAGTGGTCTACACATGAGAAGGAAATGCAATAGTTACACCTACGGTTATTCGCAGGGAATCATCGGACGATCCCCAACCCCAACTCACCACCATCGTTTCCGGAAGTTAACCACATCGACCAAGACCTGCTAAATCTATGCACTCTATGGATAGCTTAGACGACACACACAGGTAATACTGAATTATTTTGTTAATACACAATAAAAAGCAGAAATGCTCCCAAGGCAATCCGACTCTGTAACGTGTTGAACATCCTTGTCGGGTTTACATGGGAAAACAGAGTGGCTAATTACTTACACGAAGCTGATAAAAATCATGAAGATCTTTGAAGTAGAGAAAACTATTGAATGAAGATATCGGACATTAAAAATGAAGAAAACTTTTTACAAAGAAAGTAGATATCAGTACAGGTTGCCTCGAGTTACGACTAAGATGTGTTGTTAACGACATAACGTAACACGATTCTCAACGTAACACACCGCATACGTAACCCAGTAGTCATAGTCTCGCACATTAAACACAACATTTCTATATGTCATATGTTTATTCATATAAGGTTTGGTATGTGTATATGTTTATATATTTTTATGTACATGAGTCACTCAAAAACAAATTAATCGATCATTATGAATTTTGGAACATAACTGCTAGGCATAGGGGGCGAGTATGCTGGGTAATATTAGTCCAATTTAGTTTCATGCAAAAGAGGCATTGTTACATTTGCTGGTTTATAACACGTTTCTTAACACGTTGTGAGACGTTCGTCGAATATCGAAATCTCTGGTCGTCGTAGAACTGTTCCTTGTTGATCCAGAACGAACGGCATCGCTACTAATGGGACGATATGTCGTTTCTCGATTCGCATTTCCCTGCTGCAGGAACTATTCGTACTAACCTTGTCTCTCTCTTTCTCCATTGCCTCGCCGTTGTATGCAACTATTCGTACTAACCTTGTCGCCATCGTTGTCGTCTGCTTTGTGTCGCGACTGCTATCATCTGGTTTCGCCGAGCGTTAACTTCGCTCGTTTCTCCATCCACCGGCGTTTTCTTCGTGGGCTGAAATCAAATCTCCCCGCATACGACAAAAGCCAACAAGCCCTTCTTTTTAGTTTGAGCCATTTATTGGTATTAGCCTGTCGACACTGAGCAAGTTCGTTGTATAAGAGAGAGACTTACGCTAGTTAATTTCTTAATTAATCACCTAATCACTTAGATACTTGCAAGGGAAGGAAGTTGGGGGACATCGTATGGCTCTCATTTTTTGGGGATCCAAAATCCCCTAGCTTGTAATCGCTACATGGCTAACGCGTGTTCTCTCATTGACCTCCAGTCAATAAATCATAATCTCACTCCAGTTTTCCCAGCAGGAAAAACTGTGACGACACAAAATCTCGTGATCCACGCATAGATGTGACCTAACCTTTGAACTCAAGGTTTCGTCACCCGTCACCGCGACCGTGAGAACAACATTACACTAAACCTGCACGAGACGACCTCGCCACAAATCGTGCAAGTCAAACCCGATCTCGAACAGATGCGTCCATCCCAATAGAGCCATTATGTAACATTCCTCCCCTCCCTATACAAAAAAAAACAATCCTAAGATTTTTATTTTAACACACACCTCCGCGGGTCTGGTCAGAACCAAGGGTTAGTACGGCTGGACCTCCAAAGTCCAACCTCTTCAACCGGCCGCTCCTCGGCCCATGACGTAATCTCCGGGATGTAAGGAAATCTCTCTTACGATCAATATCGTCTCTCGTGGCCACTCACACCAACACATACGCATACACTCACCGTACACTCGTACTCCATAGCATCGATTTACAACAGATGGTCATTTTCTAACTGGCGGACATTACCGCGAACGACGGGGAACAACAGAAACCCCTATTTCAAAACATATAACCTAATCGTCAGCACACGATTTTAATTTAAGGTGCCGTTCTATCCTAAAGCACTATATCTGCACTCGGTTTAAGACATCTCTGTGGTAAAAGTGTGTCTTTTGGAGTGGTATCTCCGACACCACATCGGGCCTCAATCCGATCACATTTCCTATCTATTTGCTATTCCAGGACCCTAAAATACGGCACCTTCTTTCATGTTTAACCTATCCATGGCTATTTCTGCCCCCGACACGCGCCGAAGTGCTCCCTCTCACTAAAATTAACTCCAAACCCGTTGATGCAGACTCGCTTGTATTGCTTTGCTAACTGTACCCTTCCCGTGTTTCTAACTATGTCGTGAGGGTGGAGAGGCGTCTCCGTGCACGGTCGGACACACCCAAAACCTAGGACGGACACGTTCCTACGTAGAATTATCACCATTCATGCTTGATTAACCAATGCAAAATGCGGCAAACCCTGAGGTCTCTAAAGATTATCCATAATCCGCTATTCAATTCATAGCCACAAAATCGCTTTCCTTCACGCGTGTGCACCGAAACAACTCTTTGTCTGTATCATCGCAAGCTCACCGGCTACCTAAACGGGTCACGCGTAGCGAACACAACTCAATCCAGCCCGTTTATACTCTAAACGGCAATTGGAGAGAACGGCCCTTAAGAAGCCTTAAACACCGGACCCCCCCCAAAAAAAAATCATCACCTCACAAAAGTCAATCCTCTCATTTTAACTCCCTTGAATTGGCTGAACTCAACTTAATTTTTAATTAGTTACTGTTTTTTTTATATACTAAAATTTTAACGCACTAAAAACAAAAAACTTCTTTTTTTTCTGGTTACGTAAGAAAAAAAACACTGGAAAAAACATAACGTGCCTCTCTCTCAATAGATATACATAACAACATTTTTTTTTAACAACAAAAGATAACAACGAACATTCTCATCTATCGACAACAACAAAACAAACCAAAAAAACATCTTCCTCCCTCCCCCTACAAGAACAAATACGTATCAATAATTTACAGAACAAGAAAGTCAATAAAAAGTTTTCCTCTAAAGTCTCCGTCTCTCTCCTTCTGTAAAAAGTTTACGTTTTGCGTGTGTGTGTGTGTATATTGTAAGTTCTCTGTTTTTTATTGTTTTTTTTTCTGCTAATAACATTACGTATATATATATATATATATATATATATATATGTATATACATTTCCTTTTTTTTTCAAACAATTATTCGTTTTTTTATTGTTTTTTTTGTTTTTTTTGTTTTTTTTTGTTTTTTTTGCGTGTGTGTGCTTTAGTTCATTGTTCTTTCTTTTTTGTTTCTCTTAAAACGTTCGCTCTGAATCAATCAACATGAAACGAAAGCTCTACTTACAAATTCCCTGGACTCTCCGTTGTTTTCGAAGTTTATCTTGTTCTCGTGGTAACCCCGGTTCGCATCTTTCCTCACCATGACGGGGAGGCTGGCCGAATTTGTACCAAATCGCCAATGTTACATTTGCTGGTTTATAACACGTTTCTTAACACGTTGTGATACGTTCGTCGAATGTCGGAATCTCTGGTCGTCGTGGAACTGTTCCTTGTTGATCCAGAACGAACGTCATCGCTACTAATGGGACGATATGTCGTTTCTCGATTCGGATTTCCCTGCTGCAGAAACTATTCGTACTAACCTTGTCTCTCTCTTTCTCCATTGCCTCGCCGTTGTATGCAACTATTCGTACTAACCTTGTCGCCTTCGTTGTCGTCTGCTTTGTATCGCGACTGCTATCATCTGGTTTCGCCGAGCGTCAACTTCGCTCGTTTCTCCATCCACCGGTGTTTTCTTCGTGGGCTGAAATCAAATCTCCCCGCATACGACAAAAGACAACACGCCCTTCTTTTTACTTTGAGCCATTTATTTGTCTGTCGACACTGAGCAACTTCATTGTATAAGCGAAAGAGACTTACGCTAGTTAATTTCTTAATTATTCTTAATCATCACTTAGATACTTGCAAGGGTAGGAAGTTGGGGGACATCGTTTGGCTTTCATTTTTTATGGATCCGAAATCCCCTAGCTTGTAATCGCTACATGGCTAACGCGTGTTCTCTCATTGACCTCCAGTCAATAAATCATAATCTCACTCCAGTTTTCCCAGCGGGAAAAACTGTGACGACACAAAATCTCGTGATCGACGCATAGATGTGACCTAACCTTTGAACTCAAGGTTTCGTCATCCGTCACCGCAACCGTGAGAACAACATTACACTAAACCTGCACGAGACGACCTCGCCACAAATCGCGCAAGTAAAACCCGATCTCGAAAAGATGCGTCCATCCCAATAGAGCCATTATGTAACATTCCTCCCCTCCCTATACAAAAAAACAATCCTAGGATTTTTATTTTAACACACACCCCCGCGGGTCTGGTCAGAACCAAGGGTTAGTACGGCTGGACCTCCAAAGTCCAACCTCTTCAACCGGCCGCTCCTCGGCCCATGACGTAATCTCCGGGATGTAAGGGTGAGTATGCTGGGTTATATTAGTCCCATTTAGTTTCATGCAAAAGGGGCATAAGAGTGAGTAGGCTGGGTGATATTAGTCTAATTTAGTTTCATGCAAAAGGAGCATAAGATTGAGTATGTTGGGTAATATTAGTCCAATTTAGTTTCATGCAAAAGAAGCATAAGGGTGAGTATGCTGGGAAATATTAGTCTAATTTAGTTTCATGCAAAAGGGGCATAAGAGTGAGTATGTTAGGTAATATTAGTCTAATTTAGTTTCATGCAAAAGGAGCATAATGGTGAGTATGTTGGGTAATATTTGTCTAATTTAGTTTCATGAAAAAGGGGCGTAAGGGTGAGTATGCTGGGTAATATTAGTCCAATTTAGTTTCATGCAAAAGGAGCATAAGGGTGAATATGCTAGGTGATATTAGTCTAATTTAGTTTCATGCAAAAGGGGCATAAGGGTGAGTATGCTGGGTAATATTAGTCTAATTTAGTTTCATGAAAAAGGGCATAACTGTGAGTATGCTGGGTAATATTAGTCTAATTTAGTTTCATGCAAAAGGAGCATAAAGGGTGAGTATGCTGGGTAATATTAGTCAAATTTAGTTTCATGCAAAAGGGGCATAACTGTGAGTATGCTGGGTAATATTAGTCTAATTTAGTTTCATGCAAAAGGGGCATAAGGGTGAGTATGCTGGGTAATATTAGTCTAATTTAGTTTCATGCAAAAATAGCATAAGGGTGAGTATGCTGGGTAATATTAGTCTAATTTAGTTTCATGCAAAAGGAGCATAAGAGTGAGTATGTTGGGTAATATTAGTCTAATTTAGTTCCATGCAAAAGGTGCATAAGGGTGAGTATGCTGGGTAATATTAGTCTAATTTAGTTTCATGCAAAAGGAGCGTAAGGGTGAGTATGCTGGGTAATATTAGTCTAATTTAGTTTCATGCAAAAGGTGCATAAGGGTGAGTATGTTGGGTAATATTAGTCTAATTTAGTTTCATGAAAACGGGGCATAAGGGTGAGTATGCTGGGTAATATTAGTCCAATTTAGTTTCATGCAAAAGGAGCATAAGGGTGAGTATGCTGGGTAATATTAGTCTAATTTAGTTTCATGAAAACGGGGCGTAAGGGTGAGTATGCTGGGGAATATTAGTCTAATTTAGTTTCATGAAAAAGGGGCGTAAGGGTGAGTATGCTGGGTAATATTAGTCCAATTTAGTTTCATGCAAAAGGAGCATAAGGGTGAGTATGTTGGGTAATATTAGTCTAATTTAGTTTCATGAAAACGGGGCATAAGAGTGAGTATGCTGGGTAATATTAGTCCAATTTAGTTTCATGCAAAAGGAGCATAAGGGTGAGTATGCTGGGTAATATTAGTCCAATTTAGTTTCATGAAAAAGGGGCGTAAGGGTGAGTATGCTGGGTAATATTAGTCTAATTTAGTTTCATGAAAAAGGAGCATAAGGGTGAGTATGCTGGGTAATATTAGTCTAATTTAGTTTCATGAAAAAGGGGCATAAGGGTGAGTATGCTGGGTAATATTAGTCTAATTTAGTTTCATGTAAAAGGGGCGTAAGGGTGAGTATGCTGGGTAATATTAGTCCAATTTAGTTTCATGCAAAAGGGGCATAAGGGTGAGTATGCTGGGTAATATTAGTCTAATTTAGTTTCATGAAAAAGGGGCATAAGGGTGAGTATGCTGGGTAATATTAGTCTAATTTAGTTTCATGTAAAAGGGGCAGAAGGGTGAGTATGTTGGGTAATATTAGTCTAATTTAGTTTCATGAAAAAGGGGCAGAAGGGTGAGTATGTTGGGTAATATTAGTCTAATTTAGTTTCATGAAAAAGGGGCATAAGGGTGAGTATGCTGGGTAATATTAGTCTAATTTAGTTTCATGAAAAAGGGGCAGAAGGTTGAGTATGTTGGGTAATATTAGTCTAATTTAGTTTCATTAAAAAGGGGCGTAAGGGTGAGTATGCTGGGTAATATTAGTCCAATTTAGTTTCATGCAAAAGGAGCATAAGGGTGAGTATGCTGGGTAATATTAGTCTAATTTAGTTTCATGAAAAAGGGGCGTAAGGGTGAGTATGCTGGGTAATATTAGTCCAATTTAGTTTCATGCAAAAGGGGCATAAGGGTGAGTATGCTGGGTAATATTAGTCTAATTTAGTTTCATGCAAAAGGGGCATAAGGGTTAGTATGCTGGGTAATATTAGTCTAATTTAGTTTCATGCAATAGGAGCATAAGGGTTAGTATGCTGGGTAATGTTAGTCCAATTTAGTTTCATGAAAAAGATGCGTAAGAGTGAGTATGCTGGGTAATATTAGTCCAATTTAGCTTCATGCAAAAGGGGCATAAGGGTTAGTATGTTGGGTACTATTAGTCTAATTTAGTTTCATGCAAAAGGGGCGTAAGGGTGAGTATGCTGGGTAATATTAGTCTAATTTAGTTTCATGCAAAAGGAGCATAAGGGTGAGTATGTTGGGTAATATTAGTCTGATTTAGTTTCATGCAAAAGGAGCATAAGGTGAGTATGCTGGGTAATATTAGTCTAATTTAGTTTCATGCAAAAGGGGCATAACTGTGAGTATGCTGGGTAATATTAGTCTAATTTAGTTTCATGCAAAAGGGGCATAAGGGTGAGTATGCTGGGTAATATTAGTCTAATTTAGTTTCATGCAAAAGGAGCATAAGGGTGAGTATGTTGGGTAATATTAGTCTAATTTAGTTTCATGCAAAAGGGGCATAAGGGTGTGTATGCTGGGTAATATTAGTCTAATTTAGTTTCATGAAAAAGGGGCGTAAGGGTGAGTATGCTGGGTAATATTAGTCCAATTTAGTTTCATGCAAAAGGGGCATAAGGGTGAGTATGCTGGGTAATATTAGTCTAATTTAGTTTCATGCAAAAGGGGCATAAGGGTTAGTATGCTGGGTAATATTAGTCTAATTTAGTTTCATGCAATAGGGGCATAAGGGTTAGTATGCTGGGTAATGTTAGTCCAATTTAGTTTCATGAAAAAGATGCGTAAGAGTGAGTATGCTGGGTAATATTAGTCCAATTTAGCTTCATGCAAAAGGGGCACAAGGGTTAGTATGTTGGGTACTATTAGTCTAATTTAGTTTCATGCAAAAGGGGCGTAAGGGTGAGTATGCTGAGTAATATTAGTCTAATTTAGTTTCATGAAAAAGGGGCATAAGGGTTAGTATGCTGAGTAATATTAGTCTAATTTAGTTTCATGAAAAAGGGGCGTAAGGGTTAGTATGCTGGGTGATATTAGTCTAATTTAGTTTCATGAAAAAGGGGCATAAGGGTGAGTATGCTGAGTAATATTAGTCTAATTTAGTTTCATGAAAAAGGGGCGTAAGGGTTAGTATGCTGGGTACTATTAGTCTAATTTAGTTTCATGCAAAAGGGGCGTAAGGGTGAGTATGCTGGGTAATATTAGTCTAATTTAGTTTCATGAAAAAGGGGCGTAAGGGTGAGTATGCTGGGTAATATTAGTCCAATTTAGCTTCATGCAAAAGGGGCATAAGGGTTAGTATGTTGGGTACTATTAGTCTAATTTAGTTTCATGCAAAAGGGGCGTAAGGGTGAGTATGCTGGGTAATATTAGTCTAATTTAGTTTCATGAAAAAGGGGCGTAAGGGTGAGTATGCTGGGTAATATTAGTCTAATTTAGTTTCATGCAAAAGGAGCAAAGAAGAGGTAGTATTCCTTGGTGGAAATTCAGACACCTCCGATTTATTTTGAAATTTTAACAATAATTATATGACATCAATTAATAAATATTTCTTCAATTTCAGTTACTTTAAAGTATTTTAAAGAATTGTAAAGTACATAATATAGACACAACACCTCATTTAAAATTTAAATATTTTAGATGTGCATTACATTTTATTCATAGTCATTAAACACTTTCCTGAATTTCAGTTTCTTCTCAAGCCCCTTAAGCTTAAGCTAAAACATTAGCTTAAGCTTAAAAATTAGACATTTTCTTGAATTATAATCATGTACTAGATTTTGACCAAGTTTGCATAAGGACTGTGAATATTTAGGTTTAGTATTAATATATCTTAATTAAAATTTTTGTAGAAGAGACATACAAGTAGTGGAAACCGTTCTGTTCTGTGAATTGATTGTTCCATCTTTCGACGGGTATTCTTCGAGTAATTAAATAAGAATGTCTATTAATAATTAAATATGAATGTTCTTTAACAATTAAATAAGAATGCCCTTCAATAATTAAATAAGAATGTCCTTCAACAATTAAATCAGGATATCTTTTAACAATTGAAGAAAGCTATCCTTGAAAAATTAAATAAGAATTACCTTTAATAATTAAATAAGAATGTCCTTTAATAATTGTGGTCACAGGTAAACAGCTTAGATCAGACGCTGTTTATAGATGCTTTGCCGTTTGAAATGCGTTTCATAATGTATATTTTCATTTCGATTGTGATGGCTTTAAAAGTGATGGCTTTCAAAATGATGGCTTCTAAAGTGATGGCTTCTAAAGTGATGGCTTCCAAAGTGGTGGCTGTCAAAGTAATGGCTTCTAAAGTTATGGCTTCCAAAATTATGGCTTTCAAAGTGATGGCTTCTAAAGTGATGGCTTCCAAAGTGGTGGCTGTCAAAGTAATGGCTTCTAAAGTTATGGCTTCCAAAATTATGGCTTTCAAAGTGATGGCTTCCAAAGTGATGGCTTTCAAAGTGATCGTTTCCAGATGGATGGCTTTCAAAGTGATGGCTTCCAAAGTGATGGCTTCCAAAATGATGGCTTTCAAAGTGATGGCTTCCAAAATGATGGCTTTCAAAGTGATGCTTTCAAAAGTGATGGCTTTTGAAGTAATGGCTTTTAAAGTGATGGTATTCAAAGTGATGGCTTTTAAAGTGATGGTATTCAAAGTAATGGCTTTTAAAGTGATGTTATTCAAAGTGATAGCTTCCAAGGTGATGGCTTCCAAAGTGATAGATTTTCTTTTCTTACAAACACTGCCCTCAAAATAGTAACATTCACACTTCGTAGGAAAAAATAGAAATAAAACAATATAAACAACATAACGCACCATTCAAGGAACACAAGTTACGTGAAAACAGAATGTTAATAAGGCACGAGTCTCAGTGCTACGCTCCATGACGGCACACTCTTCTGTCATACTCAACAAATTTGTTCATGCGTTGATTTCGTGTTTACAATTCAAACGTCGAAAATCAAATGTGACCGGCATCGTAACAATGAAACATCGTTAGTGGAGGCCGTCATAACACGAGTTCGCATGTATATTAAACAAGCTATTATATTATTACATTTATTAAAATAGTCAGTAGTCATTGTCTCACCTGAGAAGGTCACTGTAGCCAATTGTGTTCGTTCATGCTTAGGAGCCCAAATTCCCCAAAAGCCTCGGAAGCCTGGAGTTGATAGGCCCTTAAAATGGAAAAGGAGAACAATCGATTATTGAATGACAATTTGTAAAATCGATCGCTATAGTTTAACCGCCCCCTCATACCCGATAGTTTGGTGTCATATGCCCGAGTAGCTTAATCAGAGTGTTGACGGTAGCCACAATCGCTGATTTTGGGTTCAAAATTTTACCTGCTACGAGTATTATTTTTATAATGATGTTTTTATTTAATGCTATACCAAAGTAAAGTGTATTTAATTTAAATACATCACATCTTAATGACCACAGGATACCGTAAAAATTACATTTAATTTTTAAAATATTATTTATAAAAATAATAACTTGCTAAAATCCAGGAATAGTTTAATAGCGAAACAAATATGAAAATAAAAAGACTAACTGGCCACGCAGGGCCAGTACGGCTAATGATGGATTATTTTCAATATTCTTCTGTGTCAGTCTTCAAAGCATGTGGTCATACGACAGTTTCCCACTTTTTACGCAGTCCTTTGTATTATCATTGTAATGTTAAGGTCTGTGGAGCTTCACTGATTAGGTAATAGACAGTAGATAATGCAGTGCTGTAGCGCATGACTCTCCTCTCCACATTCGCATATAGTTGGGTTGGTTTGTAGCCCACTGACTATAGCAGCCTTTCATCTTCCGATTCCCGTTCTCAAGCTGATGAGTATCCTCTACTTGACCCAGAATCCTTATGATCCAGGAGAGGGAGGGCTTCAGAAAAGGGGATTCTCATTCAGTAGCAGTGAGGCCATTTCATAAACCCCTGGTCCACAGCTGTCTAGTCTCTTCCTGATATGTTGTTTGTCTCGACATGGCTGTGTACGCTTCTCCTTGACTTTAGTCTTTCATCTGTGGTTCACATTCATGGAAAAGATGGCGGTCATTACTAGCAGCCTCTGTGATTTCAACTCGGTTAGCAACTTCCTGTTGCCCATCTGCAGTTGCAATGTTAAACATGCAAAGCAGATTCGTATAATATTAGTAGACTAGTGGGACGCTGCAAACATTCAACGGTTCTTTCTACATCAATCTGTGTAATATACTGTTAATAATAATATTCCTTTTGAAATTATAAATGCCTGTCAGAAGTCAATACTATTAAGATAAAAATGACTCTTTCTTCTCCCGTAAAAATAATTATCATTGTCAGTTAATTATTCCCTAAATAAATAGGACGAATATGTCTCATTATTATTTATTTATTTAAAATTGTAGCAATATAATTATTTTCAAAACAATAAATATTCCCTGTCTTCTTGCCGTGAAAATAATTGTCAATTAAATATTCTTCAAATCAATAAAACGAATGTCACTTTTGAAATGCATTTATTTAAAATTGTTCTGTTTTAGTCGAGGGGACGACATAATTTGATTTTAGAATAATTCATTTTAAAATCGACATCAGATTAATCACCAATCATCGGACGATCTCATTTTTAATGTGTGTGAAAGATGATAACGTACGTACGAACATGACATGCTTTAGCGTATAATTATATATATTATTGATGGCGTCTTATATTTTTGATGACTTCACTGTCCTTCATAAATAAATATATTAGAACAGATTTCAATCAAACACGTTAATATCCTACCTGAAAGAGGCCAACAATGGCGCGTAAGAAAATCACAACGTATACATTTGTTATGATTCCTAAGGGTGTAATCAGGGTGCTGATTGCATTCGTTGCCATGGAGAGTCCAATCACTAATTTGTGACCTACTTTCTCTGTAATGTATCCGCCAATCACTGTCGAGACGAGGAAACCGTAGAAGTAAGCCGAAAGTACCATGCTTCTCTCTTCACTGCTCCAGTCCACTGTAAAAAGATCCGTCTAGAAGAGAAAAGAATAGATTAACAGAAAATAAATGCACAAATTCAGTGTCGCTATGACGGAGTAACAGGGTAATCCTGCAATATATGATACAGGAATTGCACGAGAAGAATACTCTAGTAAACAAACTAATTATACATTTTAGGATAACTATATATATATATATATATATATATATATATATATATATATAACACATCAAAAACAATAAAAAGCTAAACTAAATCAACATCTAAAGTAGCAACGAATAACAAAATAATAGAAAATAAATTATTTACATCCCGCACGTGCTAAAATAAGGCCATCTATTAATTTGTCACATTTACACACGAAGTGCGCAACATCCAAACAAAAGAGAAAGGGTGTCAAGTAAAGGTCGGCCAGGCCTTTGTTAAAAGGAAGCTCAGCGAATGTAAATATTTATCCACGAGGGGGAAATAACAACGAATCTGATTGTTTAGTTTCTTACTTAAATATATGAAAGCAATAGCTAACAGACATTCGTGTACTTAACCTGTTGATTCCAAGAGAGAATGAAATATGGATGCTTATATGTAGCTTAGTACAATAGATATATTTTCATACTACTACTACTACTACTACTACTACTACTATTAAGCTCTACTCAAGTATTGAGGAGTGTTGAAGTAAATATTAAAAATTTATACACAATATATTATATCGCCTTCTAGTATTGAATATGAAATAATAAATTATATCTATATATATAATAAATTATATATATATAGATATATTATTTCTTGTATCCACATAACATGTTATAAAGAGATATAATATTTTATGTATCGATTTTCAGTATTTACTTCAACAGTGCTCAATATGTGAGTAGAGCTAGGTAGTAGCTTTTAAAATATATTCATAGCAATTAAACTACACAGAGGTTTCCGTGTTTCTCCCCCGTAGGGAATCGTCAGGCTAAAATGCATGGGTTTGTATTGCCGGGTGTCGATATATATACACGTGGTGTCTAACTAGTTAACCAATCAGATTCTTTGTTATTCCCTCCCACAGATTAATGTTTTTATTATAAAATAATATATATAATGATAGGGTATAATAAATTTAAATCTATGTAGAGATGGAAGATATACAAATACGTACATACATATACATATATTATGAAAATAATATATATAATGATAGGTTATAATAAATGTAAATCTATGTCAGGATGGAAGATATACAAATACGTACATACATATACATGTATTATAAAAATATATATATAATGATAGGGTATAATAAATGTAAATCTATGTAGAGATGGAAGATATACAAATACGTACATACATATACATATATTATAAAAATAATAATATATATAATGATAGAGTATAATAAATGTAAATCTATGTCAAGATGCAAGATATACAAATACGTACATACATATACATGTATTATAAAATATATATATAATGATAGGGTATAATAAATTTAAATCTATGTAGAGATGGGAGATATACAAATACGTACATACATATACATGTATAATAAAAATAATATATATATAATGATAGGGTATAATAAATTTAAATCTATGTAGAGATGGAAGATATACCAATACGTACATACATATACATATATTATAAAAATATATATATAATGATAGGGTATAATAAATTTGAATCTATGTAGAGATGGAAGATATACAAATACGTACATACATATACATATATTATATAAATAATATATATATAATGATAGGGTATAATAAATTTAAATCTATGTAGAGATGGAAGATATACAAATACGTACATACATATACATATATTATAACAATATGTAGAAGGATGAAAAGGAATAAGAAAAGCAAAAGTCAAAGCGTATTTCTATTCAGTTGCTCAGAGCAAGGTATAATCCGCAAAAAGGCAATTTATTCAAGTTAAATATTTCCTTAAGCCAGGCTTTTCAAAGATCAAAATCTTATCATCAGAGGAAGTCGCTGGGATAGATAAGTTGGCAAAGGCCAAGATTTAAAATTTGAAAAAGTAAAATAAAAATTGTAGGGAAAAACACAAGGCAAAACTCTGCCCGAATGCAAGCAAATGTCCGATTGCAAAAAAGTCCGGTGTCAAAAAGTCCAGCGGAGAAAGTGAAATGTAGATAGGTAGGTTGTTAAAAGGCACGAGAAGTGGCAAGAGAAGATTCAGAGTTAAATTCCAAAAACCACATCTTCAGGTGCGGCGAAGGTAGATAGAATCCAGAGGGTAAAATGTCCAATAAAAGGTACGTTCGTGGATGCAACAAGGCTGAGTCAAACGTGAGGTGGAAAATATTCGCCATTTAAAAAGACTTCCTGGGCTGAAGATCCTGGAATAGGTTTAAAAGGCAAAACTCATATGCGACCAGTAGGCAGGAAAGGAAGGTGTAGGGGGTGTGAAGGGGGAGAGGGGTGCGGGTGCGATGAATAAGTGCGATTAAAACTAAGAGTGTGAATGTGGGGGGTAGGTCGCTTAAAGTTGAAAGTGGACGTTAGCGCGAATTAGGGTTCAACTAGAAATGGGATAGAGGGGTGTGGGGGCAAGTCAATGAGTGCGGGGAGGGAGAATTAAACTACCAGAATGTGTCGGGGGGGGGGGATATGAACAGGGGTATGGAGTTAGTTGTTTAAACAGATGACCTTACTTATAAACAATGAGGCAAAATATATTTGAAGGGTAGAAAATAAAAAAATAAATAGTAAAAATAAAAAATAAAAATAGAAATAAAAATAATTAAATGAAAAAAATAAAAAAATAATAATAAAATTAGTCTTAGGCTCGCAAGGAAAATTGTGGATTGACCTATAAACAAATATATAAATGAGGGAATAGTCGATAAAATTGGAATCCGGGAGTGAGTATTAGAATAAGGAAAAGGTAATTTGACCTCGAGTAAATACTCGGAATGGAAATCCCCAAAGTGGTTAAAGATTTGGGTTGAAATAAAATATGTTGTTACGGGACGCTAGTGCTTTTTGGATCTAGGAAAATTAAACTTTGAATCAAAGAAAATTCAGAATAAGATATATGGAAGTTAAATAAGAAAATTATTAAATAGGTTAATGATGGCAGAGATAATTTGAGACATACTTTGGTTAAAATAGTGACAATAATTTAAACTAGAGTGAGAATGGAGATGGCAGTTAAGAGTAAATATTATGGGGGTTAAAAGAAGTAAAATGAGGGCGGGTTGGGGATTGAGCAAGGTCTGAGAGAAGTGAGCGAAGGGCGATGTGAACGAGGGGGGAATAATCGAGGCTATTAAAAGAGTGAGAAGAATTATTTAGAAGTTTAACAGGGGGAAAAACAGTAATTAGAATGCACAGAGAAAACGGCGAGCAGTTCGATATCGAAGTGTGCAAAGGGGATTAAAAGTAGATAAGGCGAATTATCAAGTAAATAAGAGAGCTAGGGTCTAATACAAATATGGTGGGTTAGTTATCAGGTTGAAAGGGAAGATTAGAAGGTTGGATGTGTTGATGGGAAGCGGACGAGTGTATTAAAGGAAGTTTCAGGAAAGAGTAATAGAAATCATATAAAGGTTATACGATTAAGGAGGTTAAGTACAATGATTTAGGGGGTAGTGGGAGAAAGGTACTAAAGCTAAGGGGATTGCAAAGCTAACGGAATTTATGGGTAATTCTTTAAGTCAAGAGAAAAGCTAAAGGAATGAGGGAGATATATGCAGAGTTATAGAACACAAGGAATTAGAGCTATCGGAGAAAAAAATCCGAGATGTAGGGAGGGTAAATCCGAGATGTAGGGAGGGTAGTTAATCAAATGGGGGAGGGGTGTCTCATTGTCTATAAGTAAGGTCATCTGTTTAAACAACTAACTCCATACCCCTGTTCATATCCCCCCCGACACATTCTGGTAGTTTAATTCTCCCTCCCCGCACTCATTGACTTGCCCCCACACCCCTCTATCCCATTTCTAGTTGAACCCTAATTCGCGCTAACGTCCACTTTCAACTTTAAGCGACCTACCCCCCACATTCACACTCTTAGTTTTAATCGCACTTATTCATCGCACGCGCACCCTCTCCCCCTTCACACCCCTACACCTTCCTTTCCTGCCTACTGGTCGCATATGAGTTTTGCCTTTCTTCAGATTAGTCTTGTTTTTCAACGGGCAAGCCTTTAATATTCTCCGCTGTCTTTTTGCCTTTTAAACCTATTCCAGGATCTTCAGCCCAGGAAGTCTTTTTAAATGGCGAATATTTTCCACCTCACGTTTGACTGAGCCTTGTTGCATCCACGAACGTACCTTTTATTGGACATTTTACCCTCTGGATTCTATCTACCTTCGCCGGACCTGAAGATGTGGTTTTTGGAATTTAACTCTGAATCTTCTCTTGCCACTTCTCGTGCCTTTTAACAACCTACCTATCTACATTTCACTTTCTCCGCTGGATTTAAATTTATTATACCCTATCATTATATATATTATTTTTATAATATATGTATATGTATGTACGTATTTATATATCTTCCATCTCTACATAGATTTAAATTTATTATACCCTATCATTATATATATATTTTTATAATACATGTATATGTATGTACGTATTTGTATATCTTCCATCTCTACATAGATTTAAATTTATTATACCCTATCATTATATATATTATTTTATAATATATGTATATGTATGTACGTATTTGTATATCTTCCATCTTGACATAGATTTAAATTTATTATACTCTATCATTATATATATATTTTTATAATATATGTATATGTATGTACGTATTTGTATATCTTCCATCTTGACATAGATTTACATTTATTATACCCTATCATTATATATATTATTATTTTTATAATATATGTATATGTATGTACGTATTTGTATATCTCCCATCTCTACATAGATTTACAGTTATTATACCCTATCATTATATATATATTATTTTTATAATATATGTATATGTATGTACGTATTTGTATATCTTCCATCTCTACATAGATTTACAGTTATTATACCCTATCATTATATATTTTTCCCCAAATTATATGTCTTCTCTCGTTTTTGCCACTTTTAGCTTTTTCGCTCTTGATAAAGCCCACGCAACATTTGGGCGAACCGTTGACTTTTAGATCTTAGCTTTTCTTTTTTAATTCATATATATATATATATATATATATATATATATATATATATATATATATATATATATATATATATATATATTTAGTTAGGTATGCGTATATATTTATATATTGCTATTTCTATGTAAAGGAGAATCTCCTAAACTAATGTACAGATCATTATGAATTTTCGAATATATATTCGTGTTTCTTTTAAATCTTCATATTGTACGGCATGTATAATACTGGAGTGTTATCCTAAGATGTCATAATCTTCATTTAAGCCGAGCTGCAGCAATAGTGGGCCCGTCTGTCTTTCTAATTTCTTATTTGCTGACTAACTTCAGCGCGGACCGCTAACCCATATTCAATAACAGGTCTCTCCCATAATCCCTACAAACACGTCTGATATAACACGGGCATAAAAAAACCGTCCCAGACTAACTCCTCCTTTCCCGACATATCCCTCACTCGAAAATATGTACAATGCCGGATACAAACTCACAGACAGATCATAAAGAATTAACAATCTCTTTTTTGTTTCATTTTACTTCAGTCAAAGTTCACAGAAATCAAGGGGCCCCTTCCTGGGGCTAATACTTGATCTCTATATGAGATACATAAGTATTCGAATATTTGATATTTTTCTTGTAGTCTCTTGGTCTTAACGGATCACAGGACAAGAATTCATATTGTCTAGTAGAGTATCCAGCTACGTGCTGTTACTTAAGGTAACATTACTTGGAGAAGGTGCACTATTTCTTCGTATGAGCCAGTATACAGCCGTGTCGAGGGGATCTTATTAGGGATTCAAATACTATGTTATTTTGAATATTTGGTCAGGGTTTACTTGTAAGAGGAAGTATCTTCATGTCAGGTTTTCCTTGTACAGAGAGACCGAATACACTCAAGGATGGTATCTAGTAGTAATTCAATGCATAACCTGATGCTATTTGAAACTATAACATCTGATAAATACAACCAGAACGTTCAAATGGAAAGCTGAATGAAAATAAAAAGTGTAGCACTAGAGATTGAAACAACATAGGGCAATGCGCTTGGCAAACGTGATATCTAAAATACCTGGGAGTCCTCGAAGCAAACCCCATCAAATCAACGGAAATGACAGAGAAGATTGGAAGAAAATACCTGAGAAGAACAAGAACACCTTTAAAAACAAAATTATATGGTAGAAACCCGATAAAACGAATAAATATGTGGGCAGTATCCCTAGTAAGATATTCTGGACCCTTCATAGACGAAACATAAAAATAACTCAGCCACATAAGCTACAAAACTAATGATCATGCAAAATGTATTACACCTGAAAGAGAGTACTTATCGACTTTACATGTGGATGACACAAGAAAAACTAGAAAAATACATAACTCAAAACACGTTTGATATCTCACAGCGTCCATTTTACTATCGAACACAATGTCAAAAATAATTCTTCACTTTTTACAAAGAAACGTGTTACTTTTTATATACGCTCTTAACTTGGGCACGGGAGAGAATTGTCAGTAGTGTACTTTGCTTCTGTCATCGGAGAGTTTCGGGTCTTTCAACAACAAATTATCCTCATCAAGGTAACCCTATAATCAATTTCTGATACGCCCTCTTTATTTTTGAAACGCTGTACGATACTGCCTTTTGTCCATTCTGGACCACACGGCCTCGCACATGATTGGATGTTCCACTGGAAGTCCGATGAAATAACGCCACACTACGTTCCTAGTTACTTGCCTCTCCACGAGGGAAGAGTTAGATACAAGGTCGGTTTTTAATGCGGGAAAATCCAGCTCTCAGAAGAGGGGCACTATGGATTGGGACAAAAATAAAAATTGCCCCATTCTTGAAAGATTTCTTCTTCACTGATTAGCATTTCCTTAAAAAACATAAACAATCACAGATTTATGAATTATTTGTTCATATCGTTTGAGGTGTTCACCAAACATCGTTTTTGTTTAGAATTCGTTTTTGTTTCTGTTTTGTAAAAGGGGGCTTGACTTTAAGAAGGAATTGTTTTTCTAAGACCATAACTTCAGTCGTGTTATATGTATATCTTAACGCAGTGTTCATCAGAGCAGTTGGTGCTTTGGCTGGCTCAAAAGTGACTTATTAATTAATGCCTTATGGCATCGTGAATCCAATTAAAAATGAACCTTAATAGTCTGTTTAAGAAAGCTGTATAAAGCGACATATGCATGCGATAATTATAATCGAGAAGCAGGCAACCTCGGCGTTGCTCGAGACGACGACATCTGCGTACTGCTACTCCCAACTCTGAAATCCCACATTACCATTTTTTCTTATTTTTTAATTTCTATAATTTCCCAGTCTCAAATAAAAATAAAATAAAGTAAAACATCGTCTTTGCTGTTTATGGATGACCGGCGCGAACGGAGACCCCAAAATATTATTGTAAATGCTCCAATTAAAAAATAAATACTTTTTATGGAAAACGCTCCAGACAAAGCATGAAGCCACTTGATGGAAGGAGTTAAAAAATAGCACTTCAAGGTAAAAAAACTAGCCAACGATAAGTAGTATATGGATAGATTCAGACCCCGAAAACAGCAATTCTTCCTCCTTTATCAGAAACATCGCTCATGGAATCTGAGAATTAAAGGACAAAATAAGGGAATCAAGAGTTACGAGGCTTCTGAAAGTAAAAGCAAGTTAGTCACTTTCTACTCTATTGTCTAATACAAAACGATAACGGATAACCCCTATTGGATTCCTTATAGAATTTTACTAGAGAGAAGTTGTGTGTGATCTTTGTATAAGATTTCGTTTTCAATTTTATCCCTAGTAAGGGAGACATATATATAGACAGACAGCATAGATCTCGAACGTAGTCACCTACGCAGACGAGTCATTCAGCTAGTGGGCGAAATGTAGACATGAGTTCCTTTACCTCGTTGCTTTCCAACGCCGCCGTTCTATTATTGTTATCCGTTGTCAGTCTTGTCCAGCTGGCATTTTGTTCGGCGATTGGATCTGTATTATTTTTCGGGGTGATACACACCATCGCCATGCTCATACACTGACGAATGGAGAACTGAACTAAGCGACCCGAAAAGCAAAGATAAGCCAAAGACCAGCGACACGACGTGTACTTTTCGCACATCGTTTCCGAATGGCTCGGCTCTTTTTCATCCTGGCTTACTTGATCGGAGTTGACGCATTTCATTTTGGTCGAATCTGTAAAAATACAAGAAGAGAACGAGCAAAATCATGAACCATTGCAAATCGCATGTTAACTACATTCATATTAGTGTGTCATACAGAAATGAAAAGACCCAAGAAGAGACTGTAATGAAGAAGATAACATGATGGTGGCGGTGTATTTTACGTGTATTTACGTATTTTGTGTGTACATGTATTTGTCTTCATACATGCATATTGCCTGATTGCATGAGAATCTATATGGTATAAACACGCCATACACACATATATCCCCTCTTCTAATTATTTCTATTAATCTAAAATAATGCAAAACATAAAATTAAATCTGCCTTTTTATTTATTTATTTTTTTCCTATTTCCTCTTTATCAATTTTCTCCTTATCAATTTTCTAACTAACTGTTTTATTTAATTGTACCCATCTTTTTGTATTATCTCAAACCATTATTATTGATTTTCATCTACCAGTAATTATTATTTTACTACTCAATTTCCAAATTTTACCATCTCATATACTTTATCTAACTTCACTTGTTTTATTTTATCTTATTTTATAGGATTCTAACATTGTTTATCATTGTTAAACACTTCTCTTATCGTTCCTAATTGTGTTCAATACTACAATTGTTTACATTTCTAATATTTTATTGAACAATTTTCACTTATTTACTGTACGCCTATGTAACCCCCCCTCGTTTCAACCTGTATGGTAAATGCTCTGAATGTTTTGAATGTTTTTATTAATTAATCAGTTCGCTGTCCTACTTCTGCTTCGAAAATCCTGTCAATCGTACTGAATTTTTGTACTGAAATCTGATGCTTTTTTCAGGAAACTTCTATACGCGATGTTATAAGACGCTGACGAAGTGACGTTTTGGTATCAGCAAACAATAACATAAAATAATAAACAGTACAATATTCCCAAAATGTCTTGGAAACGATCGTACGCCAAATGCTTGTTGGTTTTGAATTCTTGGAACAATGTGCAAATTATATTGATGTCAACTAACATTATACATATATACATATATATAATATGTTAATAATAATACATTTTTTAAAATATTTTACCTACGTACCTCTCATGAGCGCAAGGAAATAAAAATTTCAGACAGTCGTAGGGCGCGAACCCAGTTCACAGATACACCTAGAATCTGTAACCGTTCACCTAGTCCGATTAGGGCACGACAGATTGCCACGTAATAATGGAGAAATTAAGTGATATTTATACTGAAAGCGGCAAGTATAAACATCTAAACATTCAATAGCACTCAACGACAGAATCGGAGCATTACACTGAAGCTTTTAGGTGAATGTTTATTTTTAATCTTTCCGACAGTGCTAAACTTTCAATTTTACTTGGAAGAGGCTTATAATAATATTACATTACTTTTTAAATATTTTTACCTACGTACGACGTCGTTTCGAGCTCATGGCTCTCATCAGCGCATGGAAATAACAATCTCAGACAATCATAGGGCGCGAACCCGGTTCACATATACACCTTTAATCTGTATCTGTTCACCTAATCCTATTAGGCCACGAGAGATTGCCACGTAATAACGGAGAAATAAAGTGATATTTATACTGAAAACGGTGTGTATAAGCATCTAAACATTCGATAGTATTCAACGACAGAGTCGAAGCATTGCACTGAAGCTTTTAGGTGAATGTTTATTTTTAATCTTTCAATTTTACTTGGAAGAGGCTTATAATAATATTAAATTATTTTTAATATATATATTTATATATGTAATGTTATATATTATACATCCATTATATATATATATATATACATGTATATATATATATATGTACTTATATATATATATATATATATATATATATATATATATATACGCATATATACATATTATATATATATATATATATATATATATATATATATATATATATATATATATATATATATAATAAAAAAATGAGAATAAAGATTGTAAAAATACAATATCTATTAAGTCATCAGTTGTTCAAAACAAGGGGTTTCAAATGAAATAAATTTATTTTTCCTTCCTTAAGAATAAAATCTTATCGTCAGAAGAGTACAAGCATATAAGTTGGTAAGGGAAATTTCCATGGCTTAAGGAAAGAAAAATAAATCTCTTTTATTTAATCACACCTTGAGGACGTAATAGAATTTGCATTTTTACAATCTTTATTCTCATCTATAATGTATACCTTTACATTAGAAACTATCATGAAAAAATTGATGCTCGCTATGTATATATATATATATATATATATATATGTATATATATGTATTTATATATATATATATATGTATTTATATATATACATAGTATATATATATACATACATACTATATATATATATATATATATATATAAACATATATATATATAGTATGTATGTATATATACATATACTATGTATATATATAAATACATATATATATATATATATGTTAAGGAGTAAGGCTACCAACATTTAAAAAAACAATTTTTTCAACATTTATTTTTTATTTTATTATTTTATCATTTTATTTTTTTATAATTTTATAATTTTATAACGCGTTTCAAGCATGGTGCGCTCTCTTCAGATATGTGATTCTATATATATATATATATATATATATATATATACAGTTGAGACGATTTTTCCCATGTAACTTCTCCGAGAATAGAAAAATAACCACATGTATCACAGGCTACTAAACTCACCATTACATTACACTCATTAATTCGAGCGTGTTTTAGTAAATTTGTTATTAATTTTATCTACCTAACACTAAATATTACATTTGGCCCAACAACCACGTCTCTCCGAAAAACCAACTCCATATAGGTGGTAGCAAACACTTTCCTCTCTAACAATTCTGTACTGTCACTCTACTCATCGACACCGGAAACTAATACACACGGTTTAATTTTCACAAAACACCGGTTCTTATTTATTATTTGCCTGGTATTAATTTAACCTGCATGCCAATAATCAAGCTTAGGTTAATTAGCCTATTTTCACATGTATTTGTAACCCGAAAAAGTGGCGCAATCGGTCAGACCGTAGGTTCATGATCGCCAGTTTTAGCGTTCGATCCCATTCTACTGTACCACTTTTTTCTTTTTCTTTATATTTAAAACATTCGCCAACACGGTAGACGGGGAAGAAAAAACAATAGGCCGTTGCTTTTTTTATTCGACGTCATGCAATAGGTAGTACTTTCCCCCGTGCAACGTCGGGCGACGGGTTCCGCTAGTATATATATATATATATATATATATATATATATATATATACTAAAAGAATATAGAACGTTTAATATTAATTTCCTGGACAGAATAGTTTTGAACCCTTACAAAGATTAAAAGCAAGATATAATGATAACCAGACCTTATGTCTCGGATCTTTATCCTAATTTTGATCAAAATCCATTAGATGATTTTGATTCTAGAAAATATCTCAAATTTAAGAATAAATCGAAATTCGGAGAATCTTGTTTAATTGGTGTGTAATGACTATGGTTAAATTCAAAACAAATTTGACATATTTAAATGTTCAATTGGGAATTTGTGTCTATATTAGGCAGCCTTAAAACCTTTAAAATACTCTAAAGAAACTCAAATTTGGGACATACTTACTAATTGATGTCTAATACCTATTGTTACAATTTCACAAAAATCGGAGACATCGGAACAGTATAAAAATGGTGCCAAACTGTTCGGCCCGGGGGACTAATTAATTATTAATTCATTTAATGTATATTGACTCGTCTATAACATTTGCGGACTAAGGGTTTTAAAATACTGATAACCGAGAGGACTCACACAGGTAGGAATATATGAACGCTACAAGAACGATATTCATCCAGCATACCGGCAAATAATTGATCCTTTAATAATATTGATTATAGAAACAACACCTCACTTTCCTAACATTTCTGGTACCTTACCACAAATAATAAAATTCCAATAGTTAAGTGGAATATTATTAGAAAAAACTAGTAACTGTAGATCTCTAAACACACCTGATTATTTTTGCTTAAATAAGAAACTTGAGGTAATTAGATACAGAATTGTTAGAGAGGAAAGTGTTTGCTACCACCTATAGTGTCAGGGATAAACTTGTTAACAAAAAATCGGAAAACTCGATTAACTGTAGGCATAACAAGTCGCATAGTCTGAGTAATTTTCATATAAGCCCCTGAATCTATAAGTCCCCCATTAAAACTAGATATAAATAATATTATTTTAATAACAATAAACTTTCAATTTACTGATCTAAAATGTCTATTCTACTTACTAGTATAGACTATCTCTTCTTTCAAAATGTTATATATTCTATTGATTTTGGTGTATGAATCTGGGCGTGTATGGGCATATATCTGTGTTTTGTTTATACATTTATATATTTTTATATGCATGTTTTATGCAAAATCATCCAAATGATTAATTTTGTTTTGTTTTAAAGCTAAATTGCATGGTTGGTTATCTGCCGGTATGTCGGATTAATTAGGTTCTGATATTCTTACCTGTCGGGTTTATACACGGATTTGTAGCTCATTGTATCTTTATTTGATCAGATGCACCCTGTGACATTGTGTAATTTTGTATCTAGATTTGTTACTCTAGTAACATGTGTATTTTGATTCCCTAGTTTAAGTATGAGTGCTTTTATTGTTGTGTGTTTAGTGTTTTAAACCTATGTATAGGGTTCGGCTGTCCTCACATATATGTGCTTGGCGTGATTGCATTATGAGATTTGAATACATGTAGTGATGTGTGTGTATTAAATCTCATACGTATAGATTTGTGTCTATTAACTTATGGATTCTCTGTGTTGGTTGCTTGTAGTTTTGTGTGTGTATCTTATATATTACCATTACATCTATTGTTGTTATAATAATCACAAATATTTTATTATTTAAAATATTTATTTTATATTTTTATTTATTTTATATTTTTGTTTTATTTAATATTATTTTTATTTCTTTTAATTTGTATTTTTTAATTTTAATTATTATTATTATGATGATTATTATTATTTTTATAATTATTATTATTATTATTATTATTATTATTATTATTATTATTATTATTATTATTATTATTATTATTATTATTATTATTAATTTTACTATTATTCTTATTATTTCATTTCATTTCGGCTTAGCCCATGAGGCAAAATTAGAATTTTACCTTACAAAAAATGTATAAATTACGTATCCGTGAGCGTAAATGTTATGTGGATGAATATATGACGAATAAAATATATGTATGTTTTTTTTGTGCGATTTTATTAGATGGAGATACAATTCACTAGACAGGAGTGTATTCCTGCTCCGATAACATGTATAAACAAACATATATTAATTCCCCCACGACATATCTGCTAATGGCTGATCTACTTAGATGTAGCGACGCTAACAATTAAACATCTTATGTAATTAATTTTATCGGATCACTTCTGAAATATGAATATAGAAAATTGTACTTTTTGCATGTTAAAAGGTGATAATTTTAATTTAGTCACGGGACCCTTACATGTTGAAATTTTTCTCCATTCTTCAATATGAAAACATAGAGAGCACACATTTATTTGGGGGCCTAAGGAAATGGAGTTTATCAAAGCTATGGTTGAAACATGCCCCGGATGTGTAACCATGATGTGTTTGTATAGATTAAACCGTTATATATATATATATATATATATATATATATATATATATATATATATATATATATATATATATATATATATATATATGACAGATAATTTATATCATACTGTGATTTAATGTCAATTTCTGAGCCAAAAAGACTTATACGGGTTTCCAGAAACATTTAGAGCGTACTTGAACAAATTCAAGTAGATATATATCCTAAAATCCTGTTGCAAATGACACTATAGAATACCAAGGCGAAAATTCACGCAACGAATGCTTCAAAAATGTGCAGGAAAGCACCAACACCGTAACGATCGAAATGGAGGTGATGTAGCACAAACTCGAGGTTCAGAAATATTAAAAGTCGAATCTCCAGAAAAAAAATCTGGATGCTCACCGAAAAGGCTTTGCTTTGGAAACTGATCCCTATAAGAATCGATTGTTTATCACCTCCATATATATATATATATATATATATATATATATATATATATATATATATATATATATATATATATATATATATATATATATATATATCAAGATGCTCATCTTATAAGTATTTATACCGCAATCCGCATAGAAAACAAAATATCCAGGTAGTTTACTACAAAAACAAAGTGTAAACAAGACAAATTGAGGTTCATCGCACGAAGGAAATAAGATCCAAAAATATTAGGATCAAAAGTTTATCTTCCATTCTAAAAGAAAATATTGTTCTGGTCGTGAAAAATGTTCAACGGGTCAAATATTCAGGATGTAATAAAAAGAAACAATCTGAAGGAAAAAGGAAAAGGAAGCAAAATTCGGGAATTAATTCTTCCATCCCGAAATCATTTCGGGTCATTAAAGATTTCCGAAAGAGGAGATAACTAAGTCAAGTAAATTACGGTTAAATCATATTAATGCAACTTGTATAAATTATTATAAGATGATAAAATAATAAAAACCTAGAAATAAATATATTTATAAACTCTATATAATTGCTGAATAGCAAGCTTGTTTTCGTAATTGAAATTAGACTACTTCGTTAATCAATCTGATTTATATAAATTCAATTTATATTATCGTAATTTATATTATATATATATATATATATATACATATATAATTATTTTTCGTAAATAAATATGTATTTAGACCCTAGACCCAAGTCCTAAATCTGAACCATTTGGCCACTGTAAATGTGTGAGAAGCAAACCCTATATCTCATTTACAAAGTTAGTACGTCCCAGAAAGTGTTTAATCTGCCAAGGGAGAGCACTTTCATAACATGTTTTAATAAAAGAATGCTCATATTTTTCTCAAAATGCCCGATTATATATATATATATATATATATATATATATATATATATATATATATATATATATATATATATATATATATATAAGTGAAATATTTTAAAAATCAACAATCGTGCAATTTAAATGAAAAATTAATTTCTTTTTGCCAGCTTTCGTTGTAGAACAACTTTTTCAGGTGAGATTGTCTTATAGTTTTTTTTCTTCTTTACTTCCTCTTCATTTTGATGGTATTAACCCCGAGGGTTGGAATCACGATATGAGCAGAAAGAGACGTCAAGTTCTAAAAGACGTTAAGATAAGTGTAGTCCTGGCGATGTTATGCGCAGATTGGCGCTTTTTAAGTAAGGAAATTGACAACATCTTTGAAGCACGCATCAGAATGTATTAAAGTGAAATATTTTGAAAATCAACAATCGTGCAATTTAAATGAAAAATTCATTTATTTATTTTTTGCAAGCTTTCGTTGTAGAACAACTTTGTTAGGCGAGACTGCCTTATAGGTTTTTTTTCAACCGTGGTACGAATGTTGTACTAATTTTTCTGTACCAAAATAAATAAATATATATATATATATATATATATATATATATATATATATATATATATATATATATATAGCTGGCTCCAGAGTATTTACTTTCATTTCTATCATTTTCTGTAAATTAATTTACTCGTTACAAATGAAGAGAGGCAGAGTTCCGCCCACACCAGTAAGTCCACTTTAACTAAATCGTCATTTCCGTTTCAATAGACACCGACATAAGGTACAAGTGAGAAGAATAAATTTATTAATTCAGATTACGTCATTCTTTTTATTACTCAATAAATTAACATTTTGTTTACTTTAACGAATTACTTTTTATTAGTTGACGGATTTTGATGCGACACCACGTGGTACACTCTGCTGCTCGTAGAAAAAGAAAAATATATTTCTTCTAATGAAAGTGATGTTCAAAGGAAATTATTACTTTTTGTTAAGACACTCGTTATTTTGTATTTTATTTTTCACTAAAAACCGAACAATTTAAATTTAAGAAACTAAATTTCCAAATATGCGATTAGTAATTCATGTGTAAAGATGTAATCTTATATCAACTTTGTTCTAAGGTAACGCATTCTTAATGTTGTTGTGTTTTCATAAAATGTGTAATTAACAGTCTCTCGTACTTTCCTGTATCAGTGACTTAAGAGTCAATTTATTTATCGTTCCGTTATTGTTGTTCGTTTATATAAAAATACTAAGTCCCGATATTAAAGGCTGTATTTATAAATATGTTTTACGTTATTACGACATCGTAATTTAAAAAGTATAAATCAAATGTAAAATTATTAATGGCGTCGTCTCTCTCCCCTCCCCTTTTTCTCTCTGTCACATACCCTGATTTTCTTTCCTTATGAAGAGCGACAGAGAAGACTGTAAATGAATCGTATTAAATTTGCAGAGAAAGAGAGAGAGACAGAGACAGAGAGAGACAGACAGAGAGAGAGAGAGAGAGAGAGAGAGAGAGGAGTAAAAGAAATGACAATCCTTGAAAAACAGGGAAAGTTAAATGCAAGATGGCTACCATAAATAAGCCTTGTATAATGAATGCGAAAGATTTTGTGAAAATGAAAAAACAATAATTATTTAATTATATCTAAAAAATAAATACATATACAAAAGAAATGTATTTCTAAATTATTATTCTACCGCAAACTGAACGTTAATAAGTTTTGTTTTAGCTCCTAAAGTAGGAACACCAGTATTTGTGAACACCTTTCCAACCACCGATTGTCATGACTAATAGAACGCCACCCGAGAGTCCAACAGTCAAACTCCTCGGCCTAAAATTCACAGGTAAAATGAATAAAATGAATAAAATGACAAATACATATTGTCAAGGCTGTTGCAAGGAAGGTGGCTCCCTCTACCGTACTAGAAAACTTCTCACCATTGCCAGTAGCATATATCTCTACAAAGCCACTATTTCCCCCTGCATGGAGTGTTGCTGTCACATCTTGGCTGGTGCAGCAGCTACTAGCCTCTCCCTCTTAGACAGGGCCCCGAAAGAGTCTTTAATCAAATAGGTCCACAATGTCTACCAAACTCAAACCCCTGTCCCATCGCCGCACCCCTGACGAACTTGCTTTAAGGGTGCCCCCCTAAACGTAAATATCCCCAAGCAACCCGACAATCAGCAAAATCTCACCCCTTCACTGTAGAGATCTCCAGATGCCAGAAAACGTTCTACTCTAATAGCTTCTTTTTACGAACTGTTAGCCTTTGAAATTCACTCCCTGCTCCCTGTTTCCCCGACTGTACCAATATACAGAAATGTAAGTGTAATGTAAGCAAACATCTCGCTGCACCCCACATTTAGGATGCCCCTATAAATATGTGTCAGTGGTAATATGCCTTGGTTGGGGCGAATAAAATTTTTTTTAAAATACTATTACAAACAATGTGTACGAAATCTTTACTATTTTATTTATGAAACGGATATAGTTAAATAATTAGTTAAAGTTACTTCATACTCTAGGAAAATATTAAACAAATTTCCAAAATTGAATTTGCTTTGTAAATAAATGATTATTGCAAACTATTTATTTCACTCAGTTGTGAATATTTACTACTCGATTTTAATTAGTTTAAAAGAAATTGTAACTAATGCGATGGCTTCATACAACGTGAAACTATTTTTAATATTTGAAAATAAGAATTTGGTTTAATCAACATTTTTTAAATCCGAAATATAACTGATCGAACGGTGACGCAAATCTCGAGTAATCGTTGTAGACACAGGTGATGAAATAACTGTTGTCCTATTATACGGCAGATACATTTCAAATAACCCAGCCACTTCTTAATTATTTTACTTTTTTCCAATATAGAATATTATTTAACTGTTATGGATTTGTAATAAATGAATGTATTATAAGCATTTTCTTTTAGCAGCTGCATCTGATGCTGTCGTCGAACTTAATTTAAATGTGCTGCTAATAACAAAGATGAATTAGACCCGAAAAATAATCCTAAACGGATGACAAATTACCTTAAAGGAATGCAACTGTATTGCATTTTATTAAACTGAAGAATAATAAAATATTGATATTGTTATTGCTGTCTAACTTCGAAAATCTGACTGACGTAATTTTATCTATCTGTCTATCTATCTATCTATCTATCTATCTATCTATCTATCTATCTATCTAGCTAGCTAGCTATCTAGCTATCTCTCTATCTCTCTCTCTCTCTCTCTCTCTCTCTCTATATATATATATATATATATATATATATATATATATATATATATTATTGTACTTTTGATCATAGAGGTTGGAAAAACAATCCCATCAATTTTACTGTTTTTAGATAATAGTGCTTGATAACAAGTAGATCCTTATATTCATTTGGCATAGATGTTTACTCATACAAAGATATTTTCAGACACGTATGCAAATATGGTTCGACTAAAACTGAAAAATGCCCAATCTCGTCGGGCAATAATGAAATAGTACCAAATGAAGAATCATATTTCCAATAACAAGGACATCATGTAACCAGATTTAGTAGACAAACCAACTTCATCATTTTTCCCTATTCTCCAAACCCTTTAAACTTTCATAATCCTACATTTTAGTGCTATTAAATCTATCGTAAAAAGTGTTATTGCTGTAAATTATGTGGTTAAAGTAACTCTTTCCTCGACATACACATGCATTGAATATTACGCCCTTAAACCTCATATTCGAAACCGTTGGGTATATAAACCGTTAAACACCAGGTGGTTGATAAACGCACGTACACTGATACCCCCCCCCCCCGATCGACATCATTATACAAACCAAGCTGACACCTGTTGTCTGGTTTATAAAGATTTATTCAAAACATAAACAGAAAACATCGTACACGTGTGAGAGAGAGACCGATAAACAAGTGAGTAGACATATAGATCGTCTGTCTCGCTACACTTCACTACACTGTATGCGAACTTCCCCTCCCCTCGCTGGGGTCTGGAAACGACGACCTTTTCGCGTCAACCAGGAAAGAAAACGAGACCTTTTTAGCCCCTCTCCTTTAGGATGGCGCTCAAACCGCTACATCCAGGCAGCCTTCGCTATCTAACATCGCTAAACAGACAAAAGGAATTGGATAGGTCGAAAAGCAAAGTAAGAATAATTTACGTTCGTTTTACGGATGGAAAGTGTAAGTTAGTGATTGGCCAAAGCTGATCACTTGTAGGTTTACTAGTAGATCAGATTTGGGGTTTCATAGTTCATATACAATTTCAGGAAAATTTTAATGACAAAAATATCTTTTAGAAGTTGCTTTTAACCGTTTTCATTTCAAGTTTACGTCCCGATTTATTAGTTTCGAGATGAAAGATTGATGATTGCGATTACACACACATACATACATACATACATACATACATACATACATACATACATGTACGCCCCCACATATGTATTCATATGTATATATGCATACATATACAGAATGATATCTTTTTGAAGGTTATGATCAATTATATATATATATTTCTATGTTAAATTTTCAATTAGGGATGTACGTTAAAACCTCATGGTTTTGACGAAAGTGTAAACGTTGCCATTAGCCATCGGTTATTTTTTTCGGAACTAGTGTTTATGTGTGTAACTAGGGGCTTCATTTTATTCCATGTTTGGCAATCAACAATAATTAGCAATCAATAATTTTGTAATAATTCATCGGTCAAACCATAGTACACAGTGGTTTATTAGAGGTCATCAATTATCAATGTTAGGTTATTATTGATCTAATTACTATGCTTTGATAGGTTTTACTTCTCCCTAATCTATTAAAATTTAATTTACGTATTTGTCTTAAACGTATGATTATCTACTTATATATATATATATATATATATATATATATATATATATATATATATATATATATATATATATATATATATATATACAGGGTGGCGCAAAGGTCGCGCATTGGTTTGTTTAGGTGATAGAAACTAGGCTTTTCTGATAAATAATACATTTACTTGGTAATTTTGTTGCAGTAGTTTTTAAAAATAATATCCTTCAAATGGCCACCATTTTCGGCCTCATAAAGACAGGCTCTAGTTAGGGCATTTTCTATTACACTCCTTAGAATAACTGGATCTAGTTCTTGGATTTCATGTCTGATATTGTTTCTAAGCTCTTGAATCGTTGTAGGCTTGTTCCCTTTCCTTAAGATAATCCCAAAGGAAAAGTCAGGGCTGTTAAATCCGGTGAACGTGAAGGCCAGTTAAAATCAGAAAATCTGCTAATTAAGCGCTCGCCAAACAATCCCGCAAAAGTGACGCAAAAGTTACTGATTCAAACTAATGCGTGACTTTTGCGCCACCCATTATATATATATATATATATATATATATATATATATATATATATATATATATATATATATACACTAACCCCCTCGAACAGCTATTAATCTAGCTGTAACCTTATCTACAGAAAAACAAAGAAACATTCTTTTTCACCATTTCGGTAATTTGAAGAAAAACAACAAAAAGATGATTGCTATGGTGTTATTTGATATATTTCAATGTTGAGATTTGATTTTGTATAAGCATAAAAATGAATTCCTCATAATGAAGGGAATAAACGAAAAATCGGGGCGATTGTCAAGAATAACCAACAGAAAAAGCGGTAAGAAAAAAAAATCAACAAATAACTGTTACCAAAGGCAATAAAGTTACTTCTCTACCTATCTGCCTATTTTTAAGATGGCATAAGCGAACATCCCGAAAGTTTGTTTAATGAGTATTTCGTCTTTTGAGGTGAAAAAACGACAAACAAATAGTCAATAAATAACTGTTCCAAATGCTTTAAAATTTAGTTTCTACCTAATTGAAAGGAGAAAAGTCCCCCTAAAATCATCAGACTTTGTAGAAAGTCGGCGATCAACTGTCAGCTATCTTTGTTTTTCAGTCTAACGTAATATATTTGACCGAACTTTTTAATAGAAATAAAAAAACGCTTTAAAATACTGTAAGACAAAAAATAGGCAGGTGGGTAGAAAAGTAAGTTGTATTGCCTTTGGTAACAGTTATTTGTTGGGTATTTATTTTTGTGCCCTTTTTCTTTCTGTTGATTTTTCTTGACAATCGCCAAAAGCGGAACGTAAATTGGTCAAATAAAAGAATTATATATTCCTGAATAATTTAAAATAGTTACTTTGTGGTTTTCGCTTTTATTATTAAAGACTTTAAAAAACTTAATGACGATTTAAAAAAAAAATCTAGTTTATTTTGTAATTTAAAAATTAACAACAAACTTTGTTAAATTTGTAGATTAACACCCTCAGCTATCTATTCCTTTAAAAAATGAGATTCTATTTTTAGGGTAATTCTAAATTATTACGGCAGTTAACTAATATATATTTTAAACACTAACCCTAAGTTCGACTGGCAGCTGCTACAACTACACGTAATCGCCTAAAAAGTAAACCTCCCCAAAATAAATCACGTACAGAATTTATCTTCAATAGCAAAAAAAGGTTCCAGCTCTCTATCGCTTCGCAAAGTAGGGATTAAGTCATAGAGTTAATGCGGTATTTTTGTAAGAGTGTCTAGCGTAGAGTAAGTCCAGGGTATTTTGGACAAAAGGTATGACTATCGACCCAACAAACATAGATTCGTATGACCATCGTCCCCATCATCGGGCTCTGATGTCAAAAACCATATCTCGCCAGATCCTAGTGCACATCTATTGTGACTATAATTAATTGTAATCTCATATCACTCATTTAATAATTGTCTTCTATTCCTGGTATGCCTGAGTCAATCTCTATCGCATATGCAATCAATATATACAGGTTCAGTTACATTCGTCAGAAAGCTTCCCGAAAGTTCGAGGCTGATTAGAAAAGAGATATAAGACTTCGTCCAATACGCTAGAAATACATTTGTGATAGTTACAGGAGTTGCATGGGATGCGTACATTTCTTCGTGTGTGTAAGCGTCTGTTGCGATCCAGTAGCAACACAGTTATCGAGTTAATACGAGTGTCATTCTTTGCGTGTCGTTTTGTTTAGAAATGAATAAACAAAAAATGAATAAACAAAAATGAATAAACAAAAAATGAATAAACAAAAAATGAATAAACAAAAAATGAATAAACAAAAAATGAATAAACAAAAAATGAATAAACAAAAAATGAATAAACAAAAAATGAATAAACAAAAAATGAATAAACAAAAACGTCAATTTGAATCAAAGGGAAAACAGTTTTCAGTGGAGGGGTTGTGACCCCAGGGACCATCTTAATATTATCAAAATTTGCTGTAATTTTGGGAATAGACATCATTTTTGGTCATTTACCTATGGTTTAAATTTCATTTGAATCTAAGGGAAAACAGTTTTCAGCGGGGGGACCCCAAGCGTTGAAGTGATATATTTCTTATATAGGCTATAACCTTCACTGAGAGGTCGGTAGACCACGTGCCCATTTTCAAGCAATTCTGCCCAGCGGTTTGGGTGAACATCAGACACAAAGATCAGGTGGAACCCCCCCCCACACACACACACACAGACAGAGTTACTATTTTATATACATAGATTGCGATTTCTTATAATATAATTCAGCCATTTTAATGTCTTATTTCGCAAGATAAAAATTCCATTAAGAAAAAAATTACAAAAAAAAATTTTAAAGACAGCATTTAATCCACTAGAATGCACTTCGTTTTTTTATAAAACAAATAAGTCATTTTACGGATTAACTTAGTGAAATAAAATTTAAAATTATTAACAGCAAAAACAATATTTACACAATTAAATTTTACTGATTTTATTGTAGATGTTTGTAAATGTGTGTATATATATATATATATATATATATATATATATATATATATATATATATATTACGAATGCGTTATGTATTTAATATCTGTTGATTCCGATACACACTTTGGTGAACCCGACGTGATTAACAAATGTGTCATTATCTGCTTTTCAGTTTCTTAGCTATTTTAATTAATTACTTCGTGAAATTCTAGTTTTCCTTGTTTTACACCACTTTGCTATTCCTCACATATTATTAAAACTACATTAACTTAACTCAGAGACAACTAGTACATATCTATCTATCTATCTATCTATCTATCTATCTATCTATCTATCTATCTATCTATCTATCTCTCTCTCTCTCTCTCTCTCTCTCTCTCTCTCTATATATATATATATATATATATATATATATATATATATATATATATATATTATTGTACTTTTGATCATAGAGGTTGGAAAAACAATCCCATCAATTTTACTGTTTTTAGATAATAGTGCTTGATAACAAGTAGATGCTTATATTTATTTGGCATAGATGTTTACTCATACAAAGATATTTTCAGACACGTATGCAAATATGGTTCGACTAAAACTGAAAAATGCCTAATCTCGTCGGGCAATAATGAAATAGTACCAAATGAAGAATCATATTTCCAATAACAAGGACATCATGTAACCAGATTTAGTAGACAAACCAACTTCATCATTTTTCCCTATTCTCCAAACCCTTTAAACTTTCATAATCCTACATTTTAGTCTAGTTGTATGTCTCTCTCTCTCTCTCTCTCTCTCTCTCTCTCTCTCTCTATATATATATATATATATATATATATATATATATATATATCACAACTAAGAAATGATGACAAAAAGAGAGTTGCGTATTTTGCACAAAGTCGGCACCGAATGCAAATAAAGTAAAATAGAAGAGAAAATATATATTTTTTAATCAATTAGAAGAACTAAAGATATTTCCCCCTAAATTATAAAAAGAATCCGTTAAATATTTTGTGTCAAGCAGCTGCCAGTCTTTCTCACACCATATAAGCAATAAACATATCTTCTCCACGGTCACATATTCAGTAACCCGTTACCACGATAAAATACGACGACGTTTATCAGTTTAGATAATACACACTATTCGCGTCAAATAACCACTCGCAACAACGGCTCTTCGGATTCGTGACCAACATCTTACGTCAATTATGTTTGGAGAAATTATCGCAGACAATGACACATCTGTTAATCACATCGGGTTAACCAAAGTTTGTATCGGAATCAACGGATATTAAATACATAACGCAATTCGTACAAATATGTATATATATATATATATATATATATATATATATATATATATATATATATATATATATATATATATATATATATATATATATATATATATACAAACATCAGAAGCTAATAATAAACATAACAATAAACATATCTTCTCCACGGTCACATATTCAGTAACCCGTTACCACGATAAAATACGACGACGTTTATCAGTTTGAATAATACACACTATTCGCGTCAAATAACTTGAATATTTCGGTTGAAATAAACAGGTACCTTTTGGCCTTTTGGCTAAGATGAGGGTTGTCCGAAGGAACTCACCTGCCTAAATAAATTGGCATTTTGGCTAAGATCAAAGTGTAGTATCTGTTCCGATGGATACTGCACGTCTGTCCTGTGCAGTTCTAGGAGGTCCACCCTCCCAGGCTTTGCCTCCCCTCTTTGGGGAGGAGTAAGTTTATTGCTTACTGCCTGAGGCGCCCCTACCGGGGAATGCCGACGGGGCTGCCCAGGCAATTTTTAAATGGCCAGAGTGCTCACCTCTCGAGCGCTGGCTTTTCAAACCCCACTTTCTCGACCCGATCTTGGGTCACATCTTACTTGTGGGAGTAAGATAAAACTGGCCTTGTGCCTAACTCCTGGGGAGGAGTAAATAAAACAGGTACCTGCTGATTGTCTGAGATGGGGCAGTTCAGTATGTATGTATTCTTCTTCCACGATTAGTTGTGACTTTTTACAGCTTACGACTAACTATACTTGCCCAGCTGTTGATTAGACCAGTCTAGACGGCATTCAACATTGCAGCTGTATCCTGATTATCACATTCGACCAGCCCTGAAACGAACCCATCTAACACCACAACCGCATTCTGATCATCACACAGACCCATTCACTATCGTCACTTTTCCCGACGAGTCTCACTGCTATCTGCTACACTTGTGATCAACGTGTCTTTCTCGGCATATACTCTGTATTTTCTGGACAACTTACGAACTACTAACTACTTGCGACCAATCTGTCTTTCTCAAGAAAAACTCTGTCCATTTCAGGTCAATGTACGAACTACGAACTTCTAAAGAGTGTGATAAATATGTCCTTCTCACACCAAACTCTGTCCTATTCCCCTTTCAGGCGATCGAGCTGTTATTCAGCTTAGGCGCGACATTCACACTCGATCATCAAGAAAAGTGCGCCGACCCACGTTCGCAAAAGTGTCTTTAGAAAGATTCAAACACAACACCCGAAGAAACAGCCTCGGAAAACAAAACCAAGAAAATATAAAAACGCGGTTGAAAGTTCTGGTCTAGTAAACAACCGCTCTGCCGATGGTTGATGAGTGACAATATGATTTAGTGATGAGTGACAATATGATTTAGTGATGAGTGACAATATGATTTAGTGATGAGTGACAATATGATTTAGTGATGAGTGACAATATGATTTAGTGATGAGTGACAATATGATTTAGTGATGAGTGACAATATGATTTAGTGATGAGTGACAATATGATTTAGTGATGAGTGACAATATGATTTAGTGATGAGTGACAATATGATTTAGTGATGAGTGACAATATGATTTAGTGATGAGTGACAATATGATTTAGTGATGAGTGACAATATGATTTAGTGATGAGTGACAATATGATTTAGTGATGAGTGACAATATGATTTAGTGATGAGTGACAATATGATTTAGTGATGAGTGACAATATGATTTAGTGATGAGTGACAATATGATTTAGTGATGAGTGACAATATGATTTAGTGATTAGTGACAATATGATTTAGTGATGAGTGACAATATGATTTAGTGATGAGTGACAATATGATTTAGGAAGAAAACAATAATCCCTTTTGGGACCCCCAAAATCGCATAGTACGCACCGCACAGGTCACGCAGATACATAATGTTTATTATTTGTTGATGAAAAAAAATTAACGATGTTGGATGGCTAGTGCTTAAAAGAAATCAGAGGCCACAGCGCCTAGTTTTCTCAAAACTTCGACCCCCCCCCCACCAGCCAGGCCGATCATGCGGTAAGGCGATAAGGCGCGTCGGCCCTGCGTATAACTGTCTACAAGAATACCATCAGATCGGCCCGCATTCGGTTGACTTGAAAATATGTACGTAAACTCGGCTAGAAATAGTTGCTATCGATATAAGACAAGATCGTTTGGAAATAATCGTTTTTGTTTCCCATTTAACATTCAAAGAAATCATCTTTCAGATGAAACCAAAGTTTCGCTGGAAAGACCAAATCTGATTTATCTTTTGAATGTTTCATCCGAGATCAGAATTATTTTGAATCTATGCAAATATATTCAAATCTCTATGATTAAAATTAGTATTTTTAATTTACTTGACCTTACGAGCACCTCTCCATCGCCACTAGTCGAGCCTGCTCTCGGCCTGACAAACCAGCTGGCCCTGGGGAAACTTCTTGATATTACGGATATATCCACAGAAGATTATCTAAATTTGACAGTTGAAAAACATTATTTAGAATAGTAAAACAAAGTAAATGTTACATTTTTAATAAAATTCTTCAATTCAAATGTTAAATTATGTATTCAATGTATCCCTTGGATTATTATACTAAAAAAAGTAATTAAACTTTGTGTTTTTGAAAATTGTAGAAACAACTATATTGTTTGTTTTTTTTTTACTTATTTGAAGTGGTTTGATTCTTTTAATAAGTGCACATAGCATATCGTTTGCTGTGGCACTTATTTTTAATAAAATCAACTTATATTTTTGTTCATTTTATAGAATAATAGCAGGGGGACCCAACGTTGTCCCGGATTCAATAAAGAAACCTATGCCCTTTTGCAGCCAGCCCACAACAACATATTACCTTCTTTTATTCTTATCTGTTACATTTTGTGATATTCAATTTTGAGGTGACATTTACCGAAATATATTTTTGGTAACTTCATAATCTTTAACCCTTTCGACGCATATCTGGCGTTTCCTGGAAATGAACTATGACCCCTGTACACTTCAGTCAAGCCCTAACCGTAACCCCATTACACTCAAGTACAGCCCTAACCCTAACCCTAACCCCAGTACACTCAAGTACAGCCCTAACCCTAACCCTAACCCTAACCCCAGTACACTCAAGTACAGCCCTAACCCTAACCCTAACCCCAGTACACTCATGTACAGCCCTAACCCTAACCCTAACCCCTGTACACTTCAGTCCAGCCCAAACCTTAACCCTAGCCCTAACCCCTGTACACTTCAGTCCAGCCCTAACCCTAACCCTAACCCCTGTACACTCAAGTCCAGCTCTAACCGTAACCCTAATCCTAACCCCTGTACACTCCAGTCCAGCCCTAACCCTAACCCTAACCCTAACTCTAACCCCTGTACACTCCGTTATTAGCATTTCTATTCTTATTTTTTAATTTCTTCAATGTTCACGTTATAAACAAAATGACGAATATCAACATTCGGTATTGGAAGAAACATCGTCAGCACAATCCGGTCTCTCTTGAAAGTTCGTCCGATATATCGGTGCAAATGGATGTTTCCAACTTGAAACATTACACATGTTGAAAGACTACTGTTTTTTTCTGGTTAGGAGCAAGGTGTAGTATCTGTTTGGATACTACACTTCATTTTTTCTGTCCTCGATCAGTGAATAAAAACTGCCTCTCGACTGAGGCAATTTTAATTTTTGTCCCAATCCAGAGTACCCATTTTTAGGCAGCTGGATTTTCCCCACATTAAAACCCCGACATTGTGTCTAACTCTGGGGAGCTAAGTACTAGGGACTAACGTTCACAGCTGGAAGAATTAAGTTACATTTTTAGTTTTCCCTTCTACGCGTAACCCTAACCCAAACGGCAACAGTTGTATGAACCAACTGTTTTCCGACCAGGGCAAATAAAGATTGGTAGGGAAACGCGGCGTTGCTCGGGGTTGAATAGAAACCCTTTTCTCCCCTTGAACCTGTCCATAACGCCATATTGCAGCTTTCATGCTTATTTTTGACATTTGCTCTTCAATTTTGATTGGGTGGTAAGTAAAGCAATATATTAATTTATCGTCTTTAATTCCCCACGGGGTACACCCGTCTGACATCTTCCGAGAATCAACATGAATCCCGTGTACTCTCGCTCTAATTCCGGAGCTCTTTACTAACATTTCTATTAAATTGATTTGATTTCAAGTTAATATTAAAGTAAAGTCCATATGTACTTTCCTCCCCTTGAGGACAGTTAGACACCAAGTCGGTTTTTAATGTGGAGAAAACCCAACTCCCCCAAAATGGACACTCTGGATTGGAACAAAATAAAAATGGCCTTAGTCTAGAAGGATTTCTCCTTCCATGACCAACGAGAGACAAGATGAAGTGTAGCATAAGAACAGATACTACACTTTGCTTCTAGTTTGAAAAAGTCGTGTTTCCTTTTTATAGATTTCAAACGCCATCGGAATGTTAGAACTGCTTTGATCAAAATGAAATATATTTATACAAATTCTCTGAGTTTCACAATATATATGAGTACGAGGGGGGGGCGTCTCTATAACCTTAGAAGGAGTTCATGAACAAACAAACAAACAAACAAACAAAAACAGGAACTTCATATCAATAGATTTCTTAGCCAAGTTACTACGACTAAACAAAAGCAAATAAGATTCGTTCAAAATAAAAATATTTGAACATAGAGAAAATTCTTATAGAAAGAAATGGTACGTTAAAAATAAATGTATCTTACCTTTTGTTTCGCTCAAGAAAAACATCTTTGAAATGAAAGAATTTAAAAAAAATCTAATTCAATGTCAGTTTGCAATTAGATTTTACTTATTTTTTCATTTGATTTTTTTCAATGAATTCACGAACCTGCAAAAATAATTGTGCCCGCTAAAGCACAACTACGTCCACTGGAGAAACGAGGTATAAAGCGAAGAAAAAACTAACTCCGGGCGGGTTTTTACGTGTGGTCTGTTTCTCATGAGATTTCCGAGCTGAAATGCTGTGTCGACGAAGTGCGTCGATCACAACTGTTTCACGAAAACACTAAAAACTCGATTAATTAAAATAAAATAAAAAGGTTTGCCCAAAAGTTGCTGACTAACATTAGACATTTGACCGCTACACATTCGCCAGCTTGAATCTAGACAGGAGAGGTTAAGGCTAAAACTATGCGCGCGTTTTATCACATGCAATTGCAGGTCACAGGTTGAAATGCAAACCACGCACGGTATTACAGATGTACATATTGAGGGATGTATTGTCAATGTTGGATACAACATATCTATGTCTTTCGTTTAAACACGCATTCAAATACGACTGACAACATTAATATATAAGTAGTTCTTCAAAATCTTTATCGAAATTCTTATTTAAATTGTTTTTCTACGGACTACAATGTTGATATTTATAGCTATACTGCATTTCAGCCGATAAATCCCTCGGCCTTCTTCAGATTATTTGTTCATTTACATTGATAATTTTCCCCGTATGTACATTGGTGTTTTTACTTCAATCCGACAAACTGAAAATTGTCACGTTTATTAATGAGCGATTATCCATACAGCCTAACCTGAACAATCACGTGAATGTTGCCAACAGCAACTCATCATTTATTTCAAGTGATTCAGATTTTATAAATAATACTAGAAGAATACCCGTCAAAAACATTGGTAGAGGATATTTCAAAGATTAAATTGAGTACACAGATTTATTTTCTAATCGAGTCATATAAATTTCGGACAAATAGCAAATCTAATGTAAATCATTCTAACAATAAACCCGATGAATTCATGAATGATGATAATCGTGAATTTACAGATATGTTTAGGGTCTATTTGATGAAGTATTTAAGATAATTTCATCTTTAAAGTCATATTCTACAAGATTACCCCTTTCCATAAAAAATGGCAAGCAAAACTGTTAATTATTTTGAACAAATAGATATAGGAATGAAAAAATAGGCAACATTTCTTTTTATATGACCCCTTCAAAGAATTAACTATTTACATATCCCTTTTTCCTTTTTCTCGGATATTCTTTAGTGAAATTCAATTTTGGGGTATGATTGATAAAAAATAAAATGTACAGGGATTGAACTCGGTGCCTTGTCGGTGTTTGTTTCTCCTCGCCTATTAATTAATTGAATATAAGTGTCTAAAATTACAATAGAATTGGAAATCGCACAAACATACGATATTTGGTCATCAGCAGACTTCCGGTCAGTCTTGAAAAGTAAGCGTGCCTGCGAAACAAGGGTTGCGCAATCTCACCACATATAACCTGAACCGGCACTGCTTAAATCTAGTGGTAAGGAGAAGTCCGAGACAACTATAAACAATGCCGGGATAAGCAGAGAGGCCTCCCACATTCAGCACCTGTGAAGCCCTATCGCTCGCAAAGCGCCGGTGACGTCACTAATTTGGCCGTTTCTGAGTTCGGTTGATAACCCGGTACTGCTCGGGAAAAGTTGCTGCTCTGAAAAAGATCGCAGATGCCGAAAAACCTGGCTCAACGATTATCACACTCCCCCATTTTGATTGATTGATCAGTGGGTAATTACCCGGATTGGGTCAGCAACTTAGTGCCACTCGAAGAAAAGGGTCATTTACAGCAGAACAATGAAATAATAGAAAGAAAATAAAGTCTTCAACATCTCGTATGTTGTTTTTTAAAAAGAATAGTAAACAAAAGAAAACTTGTATAATTTCAAGTCAGAAACTCTATGTGTTTTTGAAGCGACGCTCTAACTGTTAATGTGCGGGTTTTAGTTAGTTTAGCGAGCTTGTCTAAGTCAGAGGGATGGTCCGTTCCAGAGCGACGTGGATTCGGTGGGCGAGCAAGAACGAGTCACCGCAACCTGCCACAAGTCGACTTATATTGAGATTGGTTGTGCGTGCCCCAAACCCTCACCTAACAGCACTCAGTCAGCGAACCAAGAAAAGAAATATCTTCATCATTCTCTTTTTTCTGAGTTATTTGTATTCTCAATCGACGCCCATCCCCATTCCCCACCGCTCACTGAAAATCGAGAGAATGTAATTCCACCAGTGGCCGTAGGTTCTCTTAACCTACGTCCACCGAAACCAACTCGTTGACGAGCGTCTAGGGGTCCTTAATCGGCACAAATTGCACCTGTGTCATATCTAACCTCCCAACTTAGAGGGACAATGCCATTTTTCTCGATGAAGCAAGACGCAGCGGCGTCGACTCCACAATATTGATGTTCGTTTATCAATTCTTATTTCTCCCGACATACATCGGGTCTATGCATAAATCGCTACCTCGATACATTGTGACAATCTAAGCTGAAATTCTAGCCAGCTCGACGCCGTTGTCCACCTCTCTCGGTTTTGCTTTTAATGAAGACATCTATGCCTTTCCCTGTTAATACACTGTAGCCGATCTTCGTAGGCCTACTTGTAGTTCATACTAGTGTGCATTTTGGCTTCATCTTCGGTAGGGCCGCTCAACATTGTTACATCCGTCCTTTTTATCTCTTGTCATTTACCTGTCATTGACACCTTTTTAAACCCGTCGTCCAAAAACACAGAAAGAGAAAAATAGATTATAATAAAATAAAATAACTAAAGAAAAACAAAATTTTGTCAACTAATATATCGTTCAGCATGTGTGCTGCTCCTTCTGGTGTAGGATGTGTATGTATGGGTGTGTGCATGTCTGCATTCTTGTGTTGGAAGAGAATAGCGATGAAATCAATGTTTTACGCATGCAATGAAAAGTTTGTCACTAATACATCAGGACTCTCAGCGCCCTTTACAGTTACTACACCATTCTCTTCTCTTCGGAATGAACCTTCGTTTCTTACTGTTCTTGTTTGGAAGATAATGGCGATAAAATCAATGGCTTAAACATGCAGTGAAAAGTTTAAAGTATTCCTTTCCAGTCCACTCATAAATCAGGGCCCTCGGCGCCCTTTATTATTACTACACCATTCCTTTTTCCTCGGAATAAACCCACATTTCTTTAGTGTTCTTGCCTAGAGGAGAAGGGCGACAAAATCAATGACTTAAGCATGCAACGAAAAGTGATTCCATTTTCTTTTTCACTAATAAATCAGGGCTTTCAGCGCCCTTTACAGTTACTAGACCATCTCTTCTCCTCGGAATTAATATTCATTTCTTTAGTGTTCTTGCCTTAAGAGCAGGCTTGGCGCCTCGCCTGTCCCTTTTAGCAAGCTCTCTGCAGGTCGGGTCTCCACCTGGCTGCAATTCATGCACTCGATAACGACTTTAGTAAGGTGCTCTCAATGGTATCCTTGCCTCGTCCAGGTGCTTTGTTGTCAGTGTTCCTGGGTTACCTTAACCTTTTCCTACGTTTTCCCATCGCCCTTCTTGCTGCAAATGCCAACCCTATCACGACTGAAATGATCATCACCACCGGCCAAGCTATCATAGTATCCTTATCCAAATTCCACCCCGAATTCTCTTGGCCCACTAGTCTCAATTGAGATTTCAGTTTTTCAAAACTAATTATTTCTACTGGTTTTAATAGTTCAGGCATTCTCCGCAAAGCGACCATAGAACATTCCCCCACTATAGGTTCCCACAGTCTCGTCCATCCACTTGCATTAGTTCAGATCAACTCCAAAAAGGAGTCCCTATTTTCAAATCTTCCCTCCGCCTGACAGTAGGGGGAAAGGATAATCGATGTTTCAAAGGCGGCGCACCCCATATGCAACTCTATAACAGACAATACTGGGCGGAGTGTTATCACTTTGGTGGCCTCACTTTCACAGATCTGAGATAGCTTAGTCCCCTCCTGAGTGGCCACTGCCCAAATACCATCGGATACACCAACTGTGGAAGGCAACACAACATTCGTTAACATTTGTACCTGACAATTCTTCTTAATACCCTCCTTATCCTTCCTGAACAATTTTAACACGCACATCTCCTGGCTGCTAGTTACGTAAATCGGGCTTATGAATTCACACGTCCCCAGGGCATCCGTTTCACATTTACTCGCTTCCTCCATTGTCAACACCATGCATTTTTATCTGGCCACATTTAGAGCAACGAATTCCGTCTCCACCCAATATCTAGCTATCGCTCCGAGGTTTTGGTCAGCTCGAGGGTTTGGCATGGGCAGGGTATATCTCGAAAGTACCATCCCTTTCCAATAACGAAACTGATACCAACACCAATAGTTTACCGTATTCCAATCATGCAGCACACCCAACGCCTTATAATACTTCCATAACTGTGCAGTAGGGTCAACCAGCAATCTCAAATGATAGAGTAACTAGGTCTGTATTTCCAACAGCTCCTCTCTTAACTACCCTGGTGTTACTATGCTCGATGCCAGGTGTCCCAGTGACAACGCATCTAACTGCACCCGTACATGCTCTAATAGCGTCTTCAACGTCTGTTTTGTCTGGTGTTCCCTATTCGTAGCTGAAAATACTGCTGTACAAAAGCATCTAGTTCACGTATCTCTACCGTCACGGCATCGGTCATGTTGGCTACTTCCTCTACCCGAGAGAACAACCACCTTATACTATCCCTGTTTTCGGCTAACTCTATCCTCGTGGCGTTTAAAATAGAGACCCATCCATTGGCCACGTGCGCCTGTGTCTTTTGATTGTTTTCTAAATGCTCTAATTTTCTCCTGATGGCTTTCATATCTCCATCTGACACTGTTCCAAACGATACGCTTAGGGCTTTTCCTACTTTGTGTAAGAGCGCCCCTTCCCGCCTCGCCCGTAATAACTCTCCCCCCCCCTTCGATATGAAGCCGTACTCCTCCATTCGCTTATCATCACCTTTGTTTCTTCTTGCAAGCTGTATAACAACCGGATATATTCCTGATTGTGTGAATACTTATCGATCATCTGCCCCTCAACCCTTACTAGCCTCGTTACTTCTCCGTTCAATCGTTTCAACAACAGCTTGTATGGCTGCAAATCTATCACCAATGTGATCAGCCATTTGGATTTCGTGATTATGACTTCACTTGTTTTATTAACTATATTATTTCTACTATATTCCCAAGCGCCTGCCACTGCAAGCATCGATAGCACCACTACCAACCTCTTCCCGTCCATATATGCAATGAGACAGAGAGAAGAATCGATTTTAGTTATATACCCATCTCTATTCTCAGGCGACGTCCGAGACGGCGGCCCACGCCACCACCACCAGCGCCGTATATGCATGGGGCCCTCCACACACACGACGGAGCCGACAGATGCGACACTATCGCTATCCAGATCACTGACAATCGTCTACCTGGTATACTCATTCTTGTGTCACGGGGAACTTGCTCCTCTCAACCGTAACTTTTGACTCCCCCGGCTCAAGATAGACCGAAGGGCCAGACCTGACCTTTTCTCTCCACTGCTTAGGCTCTCTTTCCACGGAGGGTGCTGTCGCCTCCCTCAGCACTTCCTGGGCCAGATGGCTAAACCTAATCCCCTCTTCCCCCTCGGATTCACTGCCTGTTTCAATTTCTTCAGGCTCCACAAGGGTTGTCTTCTTTACCTTTCTCTTCCTAGTTGTCGGTTTCGGTTTGTCCTAACCTTCTAACTCGGCTAACTTCAAATCATTAACATACACTCTTTTTTACCTTCCTAGCCACTTGGTCCAAGATCACAATCCGGTAGAAGGGAGCCCCCTCTGGTCTAGTTTACCTTCTCTTACGTGCAACTTATAATACACCAGGTCCCCTGCCCGCAAGCTAACTTCCCTCCTATTTTTGTTTATCCGTGCGTTCCTGTTCTTTTGCCCCCTTTAATCCTTCTCATAGGCCGTGTGAAAACCTTATGCTGTCTCTCTAAAATTATCGTATGGTGATCCTCCCCATGTATCTACGACGTGGTCTTGGTAGTTTATCTATTTGTAGGGTCACATCCCTACCAAACAACAAATAATAGGGGGCACTCTTCGAGGTTTCGTTCATTGTGAACCTCACAGCCGCTAACGTCTGGGTCAGATAAATTTTCCCTATCACCTTCGGTCCACTTGACTAGTACATGGTGCACATTCAGACCGGCTAGCGTTTCTGCCATGATCTGGCTAACATTCTCTGGCCTATTATTTGTGACCAGTTGCTCAAGGGCTCCATATCTAGGGAATATCTCCCTCAATATTACGTCCAACACCATCTATGCCAGCTTGTTCGGTACGGCAAAGGCCTCCGGCCAATTTGTCAACCAGTCTACAAAACTCAGTATGTAGAGGTTACCTTGTGTGGCCTCCCCATACGGTCCCGAGATATCTATGCTCACCTTATGTAATGGATAATTTGGAAAGTCGGTTTTCATCAGGGGGCGGCTCTCACTCTCCTACTCTGCATCTAACATGCCATGCACCTATCCACATTCTGACCACTTCATTGTACAACTTTGACCAGTAATACCTTCCCCTATCAGCTCATATGTTATGTCTTGTCGATCTCCATGTGACCCACCCTCTTATGACACTGTTATAAGATCTCATCTCTCAATCCCCAGGGCAGGAACAACCTGGAGCTTATCTGTTCGTCTCTCGTGGAGAGATAACACCCCTCTCCTGTATTACGAACTTAGACGTGCTTCCTGCTTCCACACTGGCTCTAAGAGTAGCTATCTCACTGTTTCCCTTACTCTCCTCTTAACAAACTAATCGTCAACTTCGTGCAAAGTTGAAACAAGAAAACCACAAACAACCTATCTACTGACAGAGCACAGAACTGAGAAAAACAAAATGAAAAGGGAACCAAAAAGTGACTTACCCCTTCTTATGTGGTCCGCTTTTTCTGTCGGATTGTCGTTCTAACGAGCTTGCCTAGATCTTATAGTCGATCGACTAAAGTCCTTGATCTGGCTTTGCTCTCAAAGTACTTTTCTTTCTATCGCTCTCTTCTTTTCTTTTTTTACACGGGTTCGGTTAACCCTCGATATATCTTTTTTCTTTTTAGACCAATCTAACAAGAAAAATACAATGTTCTGCTGATCAAAAATAGCGAAGTGTCACCAATTTGGCCGTTCCTGAGTTCGGTTGGTCACCCGGTACTGTTCGGGAAAAGTTGCCGCTCTGATGAAGGCCGAATATGTCGAAAAACCTCGATATATCTTTTTTCTTTTTAGACCAATCTAACAAGAAAAATACAATGTTCTGCTGATCAAAAATAGCGAAGTGTCACCAATTTGGCCGTTCCTGAGTTCGGTTGGTCACCCGGTACTGTTCGGGAAAAGTTGCCGCTCTGATGAAGGCCGAATATGTCGAAAAACCTCGATATATCTTTTTTCTTTTTAGACCAATCTAACAAGAAAAATACAATGTTCTGCTGATCAAAAATAGCGAAGTGTCACCAATTTGGCCGTTCCTGAGTTCGGTTGGTCACCCGGTACTGTTCGGGAAAAGTTGCCGCTCTGATGAAGGCCGAATATGTCGAAAAACCTGGTCTAGCGATTATCACACTCCCACGTTGTGATTGATAGATCAGAGGGTAATTATCCGGATGTGGTCAGCAACTTAGTACCGCTGCGAAGCAAACGGCCATTTCAAGCAGAACAAGTGAAGAAGAAAAAAAAAAAAAAAGTCTTCAACAACTCGTATGTAGTTTTTGTAGAAGAATAATTATTTTATAAAGAAACATCTCTCTGGTTCTCCTTGTAACCCACTCTGTCTACATCTACCAGGATATAAACAAAAGAAAACTTGTATAATTTCAAGTCAGGAAGTCTGTGTGTTTTTGGACCGATGCTTGTTAATGGGCGGGTTTTAGTTAGTTTAGAGAGCTTAAATAAGTCAGAGGGATGGCCCGTCCCAGAGCGACGTGGATCGGTGTGCGAGCAAGAACGAATAACCGAAGCCTGCCACGCGTCGACTTATATTGAGATTGGGTGTGTGTGCTCACAACCTTCGCCTAACAGCACTGAGTCAGAGAACAAAGAAAAGAAATGTCTTCATCATTCTCTCTTTTCTGATTAATTTGTATTCTCAATCGAAGCCCATCCCCATTTCCCTTACTGATAACCGAGAAAATGTAATTTCTATCAGTGACCGTAGGTTCTCTTAACCAACGTCCACTGAAACCAACTCGTTGGCGAGCACCTGGTGGGTCCTTAATCGTCACAAATTGCACCTGTGTCATATCCAACCCTCCAACCTACAGGGTAAATGATATTCTTCCCGATGAAGCCAGATACAGCGGCGTTGACTCCACAATACTGATGTTCGTTTATCAATTCTTATTTCTCCTGAACAACATCTGGTCTATGCATTAATCGCTCTCTCAATACACTGCGACAATCTAAGCTGAAATTCTAGCCAGCTCGACGCCGAACCCTAAACTCTTACGGTTTTGCTTTTAATGAAGACATCTATGCTTTTCTCTGTTAATACACAGTAGCGCTATACTCTGATCGCCGGCCTTCGTAGGTCTTCTTCTAATTCATACTAGTGTGTATGTTGGCTCCATCTGACGTAGGACTTCTCAACATAGTCACACCTGGTATTTTAATTGTCAACTATTTAGTACTGACCAGGCTCAAAGTCGCCTAACGTCGGTGATCAAACAGCATCCGGTGTGTCAACGTGATTATCTTGTATATCCAATCTTTTCCTTTTATTAGATCGAATGTGCGCATAACTTATGACTATCAACTCCAATCAACTGCAATTCCCACCTTTTTATTTTTGTTTGACGTTGGTTTATGTTTATGCTCAATTTATAACCAAGTTTAATATCAATGGTTAATATTAATGGTTAATATTAATGGTTAATATTAATGGTGAAGATGCAAGTTATCAAGTGTTTGGCGTGTACCTGTTTTTACGGGATGTTTGAAAAGGGATTGACTTTTAATCATTATATTTTATTGCTTTTATTATCTTATCGTTAAAGCATTTTTGTAAGTCAAGTTTTTATATCTTATATATTCATAAAAATATGAGACAACTGCATACCTACACCTGACAACGTAAGGATGGACCGAAGTTTTATCTGGGGCTTACTTCTGCATATTAAATGAAGTATTCTCAGAATTATGCCATGGAAACGTTGATAACATAAAAAATATCTGATCAGACTGAAATTTTGCATCGTTGTTACCGTTATTAAAGAGCATCATATTCATCCATCAAATTTGGAAGAAAATCAAAACATTCAAAAATGCCATTGAAATTACGACCATTGATCGAATTCCCCAAGGCCAGTGACAAATACTAAACTTTATTGGCTACAATATGAACATTGTATTCGTTTCGCAACTACGCAACTACGGCAGTTGATTAACACACGCACGTCGGACGTCTAATCACACTGATGCAGTTGATAGACACTCCCGTGATCTTCTGAACATACTCCTTTTATTGTCCAAGTGTTCATCATCAGCCAATCGGTGGTCAGAAAAACAGTCACGTGAGGCCTGACGTCATCGCTCAATAATCGTACAAAAAAACACAGCCGCCATTAATTTAATTTCCGCCTTCCCCGCGATCATCCCAGCAGGTAAGACAACACGCGCAAACACGTGGTCGCTTTCTTCCTTCATTCTGTTCGACTTTACACTCCCCTCTGGTCTCAAGATCACACATGCGGCATTGCGGCCGCGGTCGTTTGTTACGAACACTCCTACAGAGGGGGATTAGCTGGACTTCTTCATCTTCATCAGAGCTCTCAGGAGGGGTAACAGATCTGTCACCATTAACGTTGCCAGCAGTCCTTCCATCAAGCTGGGCTCCATCGTCATTGGGGCTTTCAGAAGTGGCGCTGGAACTATCGCCATCTGTGCTGAGGGTCTCAGCCATGTCATCACGGCAATGGGGCATAGGTTGGATCCACATTTCATCATTGGATGATTCATCACTTTCGCTGTTCGATATTTGGTTTGTATCAAGGGCGGGCCGGACATCCTTCACATGCCGTGGAGTACCATCAACCAGCACAGCCTGCTCACTAATTATGCCGGTGATCCGTCCTCTTCTGAAACTGGTCGTACATCGGTTACTGGGAGGCCTTACCCAAACGGTGTCCCCCAACTTGCGTCCTCTTCTGATTAGGCAGGCAGGCGTCAATGCCCTTAACACGCACTCGATAGCAATGTATCGCATTAGCAGGTGCACTTTCAGCAGTCGCGTCATCCTTTGGTGTCGTATTGTACCTATATACTGCCTCTGCAATCGTACATTGCTTCCTTGCTGCTATCCTCTTCACACTTCGGTGGCACCGCTCCGCTATACCGTTGCCACTCGGTACATATGCACACCTGTGTCTAAGCCGGATACCCCACTCGTCTACAAAACGCCTGAATTCTCCGCCGCAAAAGGCTGTGTCGTTGTCAGTGAGAATCTCTTCAGGTGGCCCCCGCTCGTAAAATATGGACTCTAATTGACGGATGACACTAGCCGAGTCCTGTCTTGTTAATAATCGCCAGATCGCAAACCTCGTTGGTCCGCAATCGATCAGTGTGAGGAAGTGCTGACCACCATAATGGGTTATGTCCATGCCCAGTCGGCTCCAATTCTCGTCGACTTCCAGCCGACCTTTCTGCCATTTGGTGGGAGCAGGGTCGATTGACTGGCATATTTGGCATTCCTTGACCACTGCTTCTACTTTGCTTTTGGACACTGACGGGTTGGTTAAGCGTACGAAATAATACGTCCGTCTCACTCCGGGGTGTCCACTGTCATGGTGTACCTTCTTGATTTTATCCGTCTCCTCAACAGAGGCAGCACATAAAGACCCTGGTTCGGCTTCTTTCTTCATTGCGTCGAACCATCTCTGGGGCACACAGGTAAGTCTATCGGCAAGATTGCAGGTTGAAGTGACAAGCACCGCATTCACCGATAGGTCGTACTCTTCCACCAACTTCCTTATTGTCTCCAACCTTCGTCTGATTAGCATTTCGGTAGCCGCCTTGGTGCGCACTCTCGCTTTGCCTTTTAGTGTGTCAAGTATCCAGTGGTATACGCACAGCGAATCTGTGTGTATGCATAATTCTTTGACTTTCCACTGGAGTGCCAAGTTTATTCCTTTTGTTACCGCATCCAACTCCGCCAGGTTGATGTGAGCAGCATCATCCATTGGTCGCAACCAGCAGGCGTCCTCAATCACGGCCCGTTCATCTCCAATAGCGCCCCGATCGCGAGGGAGCTCGCATCCACCCACACATTTAGCCTGTCTCCCTGGACGCACCAATCTCCTTTAGCGGGGTCCTCCTGCTCGACTCTTGTGATGGTCTCCTTCACCATGCGCCGCAACAAATTGTCCACCGTTTCGTCATCCCAACCTTTGGCAACTGCACTCGCCCTCCTCTTCATGATGGCTGTCGCGGCCCGAGTCCATCCACCTACTGGTAGGTGTCCCACCAGTTTTCCACACAGGGAAAATATAGCCCGCCTCGTAAGGACATGGGGCACTTCAGGAAATGCAGTTCCGCGCCCCCACTTCAAGGTCCCTCGCTCCTGTTGAACGCTCAACCCTAAGACACGAGCGCCATCCTCCAAGCGTTCTGGATCCTTACACATCAGTCCAAGTTCGGCTAGCTTGGCCCTCACACGTGATGACGGCACAATGTCTTCATCCACGTATATGTCGTCAAGGTATGCTGATGCCCCTTCTATTACGGTCTTATCCTGTGACAATGCAGCATTGACAATCGTCTTCATTATTTGGGGCGCAACGTTCAGCCCAAAGCCCAGTCTTGTGAGGCAATACCTCCTACCGGCAAACACTACCGTCTGAAACGGCCACATTGTCTCGTTAACTCGGAGCTGCAGATATGCCCTTCTCAGATCCAACAGGGACACATTAGAACCCAGCTGGCGCCACTCTCGTAGTTTGCTAGCACACACGTCAGCATCAGCTGTAAACGCATCGACATGCGAGTTCAGTTCTCGGTAGTCCATTACCGGCCTGACTTTGGCTTTGTTGTGCTGAGCGACCGCCATTAATGGGATCAGACCCTTAGGAGGTCCAAGTTTTTTGTATGGGTAGGGAATCAGCCAGCCATCATCGATCCATTTGCGAAGTTCCTCTTCGTACGCGGGCCTCATGTGGTCGGGCACATGGTATTCAGTTATTCCATTCTGCAGTTTGGCTGGTTCACTGTTTTTCGACCACTTCCATGAGGCAGTCCAAACCCTCTTTTGCTCGTCAAATTCGACGCTGAAGTCTGGTTGGTCGATCCTTAGCGCAGCACACACTGGGGCTTTCTCCTGAAAATGTACCGCCCCTGTCACCGTTATATGGACACCACCAAGGGCTCTGATGGCATCATATCCTAGGAGCAGGTCAAAACTCAGGGGTTTTTCGAGCACTACCAGCGCCTCTAGGTTAGCGGAGCTTCCATTTTTCGTCCGTATAGTTACATTGCCCACGCCGCAACATGTGCGCGTCTCTCCACTGATGGTAGTCACTCTGACGTTCTTCTTTCTCCAAATGTGGCAGAGATCTGCACATACGATAGTGCGGGAGCACCCGGGATCGAGGAGTGCTGAGCACAGTGTTTCGTTGATATATATCGGGATGATCGGCAGCGTCTCATTTAATTTCTGCGTGGGGAAGAGGTCGACGCTGACACCTTGTCCCCGGTTCCATTTCCCGGACAGTCTTGAGCTATATGGCCAGCTTCCTTACACCGGTAGCAGCGAACAGCCATTGCTTGTTGCCGGCAGTTCCTTGCGATGTGGCCCTGTCCATTGCATCTGTAGCATACGATTCCACCACGTGGGCCGGGTCCTTGATACGGTTTCTTATCATTCGGTGTGGACTGAGCAGCAGCACTTACTGGTTCCCTCATTTCGGAGTAATTCTTCATTACAGTCCTGGCCCGATCTACTAGGTCATTAAGGGGCAGCGAATCTGCACTTGAGCTAGCACGTAGTAGTTGCTGCGCTCCTGTCGGGAGTCCCGCTAGGAATTTGCATGCTAAGGCCCGCTCAGGCAGTCCACCAAACAACACTGTCAACTTCGTCAGCTCTGCCAAGTACACGTCGACCGTTTCGCCCGGACGTAAGGTCCTTGCCTCAAGTTGCTCCCAAGCAGTGGTGGGGTCAATCGCAAACCCCTTGAACAGTGCCACCTTGATTTTCTCGTAGTCCTGTTTGCCCTCATGGCTGAGCTGTTGATACACCGCAAAGGCGCCGCCGGACAAGCGCAGAGGAACAACGAGGTTTTTTACGCCAGACAAAAGGCAATGTAATTCCACCTTTTCCACCCAGTCAATTACCGGGTTCGATCCATCAAACTCTGGTATTAATTTGAGGTCAATGTTTTCCCCCATTTCGCCGAAATAGCTTGTATTCGTTTCGCAACTACGCAACTACGGCAGTTGATTAACACACGCACGTCGGACGTCTAATCACACTGATGCAGTTGATAGACACTCCCGTGATCTTCTGAACATACTCCTTTTATTGTCCAAGTGTTCATCATCAGCCAATCGGTGGTCAGAAAAACAGTCACGTGAGGCCTGACGTCATCGCTCAATAATCGTACAAAAAAACACAGCCGCCATTAATTTAATTTCCGCCTTCCCCGCGATCATCCCAGCAGGTAAGACAACACGCGCAAACACGTGGTCGTTTTCTTCCTTCATTCTGTCTGACTTTACACAGAATATATTATATGGCAATACGATGAGCAGAACCGAAGTTATCCTCGAAAGTTTGACTGTCACTTTTTCCGAAAACTTGACCTTTGCCCAATATATCCCAAAATTAAATTAGTTCTAAGTAAGACCATCATCAATATGTTGACCAAGTTTGGTGATGATTGGTGAAGCGCTGTATACACTAAACTATACACAAACAATTAAACCAACATCGTGACAAACGAACTCGACTGAAAACATAGACATTTTTGGTCCTGAAATAAAATTCTCATTTACTTTTTAAAGTGTTGAGAATCTAACTTTAATTCCAGGTTTTAATCGCTGGTAACCATATTAGTTTTTATTGTTTTTTTTCCTTGGAATAAAAATATTTTTCTGCTTTAATATTTTATTACACACAGAAAAAAACTTTGCACATTCTATTTAAAAAAGCAAGTTTTAACGGAATTTAACGAATTTAAAAGCAAACATGAAAAGGTTCAAACATATTAGTCGTGAATTTAAGAATAACAAAATGTCGCCGAAAAGACGACAGGTAAAAATCTGGCATAAAATTTCAATTTGATATATGCTAAAAAATAAATTAGAATTTTTTGTCAGGACAAAATGTACCATTTCATCCCAAAAATCGATGTTATCGAACATTTGGGTGAATACCGAGCGAAATGGGCGCGAACATCCAACGGCTCCTATAGTATAATTGAACCTAAAATTCTTTATTTAAAAACACGAATTAAAAGAAAAATTGGCTTATTTATTCAATCACAATAAACATCCGATCATAAATACAAACAAAATCTATAAAGAAAATAACTTCAAAGACATGTATAGACTTACTGGCTCATTTAAAGACATTTGGTGCCAAATTGTCTGTCTTCTGCCTTAAGCAAAGTGTCCCATCAAAAATGTAACACATAGATGTAAACATCTGAGAACTTGAAATGTTCTCCTTCTTTCTCCCTGCCTCTCCACCCCTCTCTCTCTGCCTATCTTATATACATTTACCAGATATAATTTTTAAAAAATAACTCAGAGTAAACTCTGAGACTTTCTTTTCTTTTCCTTTTTATTGCTGAATTAAAAAACTAATGTTTAAACAAAAAAAATCAAGTAATTTTGGAGCGAGGAGCGCGGGGCGATAAAACCACCGCTCTTTAGTCCCAAATGGAGTTGCTCCCGCTCCATTCCCGCTGAATATAAAATGAGCCCTCCTCTCCTTCGCTCCAGTAAAAAGGAGCGTGCTCCTGGAGCGCGCTCCTTTATGGAGGACTCCGTAAAGCCCTGTAAATGTGTATATATATATGAATATTTTGTGTTCTCTGAGACAGAACTTTAGCGCTATTCATTCAAAATTTCTATTTTCTTCACTTTCACATTTTGTACGTTTCAATTTTAAGTACACCAAAGACGTGACCACCGCTTCATTTCATTCATGCCATGCCCCATGCTACAATATATATATATATATATATATATATATATATATATATATATATATATATATATATATATATATGTGTGTGTGTGTGTGTGCGTCTGTGTGTGTGTGTATTGCACATTACAATATACATATATGTGTGCATTGTACATTAAATAATAATTGATGAACCATAAATTATTTCACGAACCTGCTGGAAATTGAAACCCGCTCGCTTGACTGATATTTTACCACCAATCTAACAAATGTTAAATAACCTATTTCATATTTTCCTTAAGAGATAGGGAGGGGGGAGGTAAAAAGAGTTATGTCGTCTGGAAGTCCAATTCCACACGGTATAACTCTGACACAAACATGTTGCCACCGTCCTTACCACGTTGAAGAAGTGTTGGACTTTTCGGGGTTACGATGGGAAAGATAACATTGCATACGTCGGTGTGAAGGTTTAAAATGATTTTAATTTCGAAATATGTTTTCTTGTGTGATTGTATTCTGAATAGCGAGAGAGAGAAAGAGAGAGAGAGCGAGAATAGGAATAGGAGAGAAAGCGTGTGGTAGATCGACATACAGACAGACAGATAGACAGACAGAGAGTAAGAGAGGGACTCCCGCTATAATTTGACGGGCGCTTTTGTAACACAAATAGACGGATGAATCGGATTTTGATGAACTTTTCAGAATTTATTTATAAAACTATGAGCCGTGTAATGTCAATTTTACTTATTACTTAGTGTTAGTTGAAAAACACTCGACCGACCGACAACTGAACGCATCCTTGTTAGGATAAATGGCCTTGTTTCTTTTACATAATAACTTAATGCAAAATAGACGCGCTTTAATGATGGGCTGTGTGAGTGTGACAACCTCATTCCACATATAATAAGGATAGACTTTCTTTTGATGATCAGCTGAATGCATGTATTCATCTTCGTTTTCCAAGCAAGTTAATTGAACTCGATGAAACAATTATGTAACACAATGTCTATCGCTCATAGAATCAGCCCGACACTGGCTTTGTTGCTGTCGGGCGGAGGTATGGTACTATTCAGTCCTACGTCGAATATCCCAGGCGTTACATGCTCTCTGAGAAGTGATATATTTATGTCTAGAAATGAGAGATTTTATTTTAACCATTGACATTTGATATTGCGCCATTGACCTTGTGACATAATTTCACTCCCGGACAGACACATTAATAGCAAGCTCATGTAATGACGAGTAATAAAAAAAGTTTTCAAATGAAATTCGACTGTAATTATTTTCTCTTTTTATATTTTGATGGAGTGAATGAGCCAATTAAACTTTGTTAATAAAACCAATAAACGTCATGCATTCAAATAAAACCGACAGTCACAGACTGGGGAGTGGTTAGGGGTTTAAATACATAACGTGTAAATAAGTAACGTTTAAATACATAACGTGTAAATAAGTAACGTTACTTATTTACACGTTATGTATACGTGTAAATAAGTAACGAATACAATATCCACGTTGTCATTTCCCAGCAGAAAGAAAAGTATAAATATTCTTCAGTCTTTAAAGATTATGGAGTTACTCTCAAAGCGCAAACACGAGTAAGTATTGGTGGAAAGCTGTTATCCAAGCAGAACTTCATTCTCTTCGTCTCTAAAATAGTTGAATGAAAAGGCAACCGACGATACTCATGGTTCCAGTGCCATCACAGGAGTTACCAGAATGTTGTTGTATACAGCCTCTAACTGCCTTTGGGATACCGGCTCCGGATTTTTTTTCAGGGTTGACTACGAAATCTTTCCTACCAGTCGGTATGGCCGTAACTTAGTGGAGGTTTATGGTCAGAGTTTTCCTTCTCTAGGATGAGCTGTCTTCCGTAACTGATAAACCTAGGCTATACAAAGTACTTAGCATATCAGTAGTAGCAGTTACGCCAGGTTTCTATCTAAGACAGGCAAAGAGCTGGGCTGAAATGTTAGAGACGCGTGTTGGAGACGCGTGCTGTGAGCGAACTTTTTTAAAACAAGCAGAGCTTGTTTACATTGCAAATCCTCGGCAATCCACACCTTTCCTTTAATTCCATTTACATTGAATAGACATTAAGCAATTTTAAAACAACATAGTAATTGTCGGATATTGTTTAGAGAAATGTATTTGTAGTTGTGATTGAAGTGAAAATGAAAATAAACTACCTTGTACAGGGATTGAACTCAAAACCTTCAGATTATCTCTATTCTTTATTACTCTCCACTCACCACTTCTCGTACCATTTGCCCTTCATTTTCATCTGTTACGATCAGAGAGAAAGACACACACGCGCTCACACACGGACTCGCACACATACGTCTTGTCATTATGGTTATTTTTTAAATTTTTTTTTTTGTTTCGGTTCTTTCTGTAATTTTTTTTCTTCGTATGAGTTTTCTTATGACAATGATGATTTGTTTGTTTGTTAAGCAAGACGAACTTCTGCATAGTTTTCTTATGACGATGGTGATTTGTTCGTTTGTTAAGCAAGACGAACTTCTGCATAGTTTTCTTATGACGATGGTGATTTGTTCGTTTGTTAAGCAAGACGAACTTCTGCATAGTTTTCTTATGACGATGGTGATTTGTTCGTTTGTTAAGCAAGACGAACTTCTGTATAGTTTTCTTATGACGATGGTGATTTTTTCGTTCGTTTAGCAAGACGAACTTCTGCATAGTTTTCTTATGACGATGGTGATTTGTTCGTTTGTTAAGCAAGACGAACTTCTGCATAGTTTTCTTATTACGATAGTGATTTGTTCGTTTGTTAAGCAAGACGAACTTCTGTATAGTTTTCTTATGACGATGGTGATTTGTTCGTTTGTTAAGTAAGACGAACTTCTGTATAGTTTTCTTATGAGGATGGTGATTTGTTCGTTTGTTAAGCAAGACGAACTTCTGTATAGTTTTCTTATGACAATGGTGATTTGTTCGTTTGTTAAGCAAGACGAACTTCTGCATAGTTTTCTTATGACGATGGTGATTTGTTCGTTTGTTAAGCAAGACGAACTTCTGCATAGTTTTCTTATGACGATGGTGATTTGTTCGTTTGTTAAGCAAGACGAACTTCTGCATAGTTTTCTTATGACGATGGTGATTTGTTCGTTTGTTAAGCAAGACGAACTTCTGCATAGTTTTCTTATGACGATGGTGATTTGTTCGTTTGTTAAGCAAGACGAACTTCTGCATAGTTTTCTTATGACGATGGTGATTTGTTCGTTTGTTAAGCAAGACGAACTTCTGCATAGTTTTCTTATGACGATGGTGATTTGTTCGTTTGTTAAGCAAGACGAACTTCTGCATAGTTTTCTGATGACGATGGTGATTTGTTCGTTTGTTAAGCAAGACGAACTTCTGCATAGTTTTCTTATGACGATGGTGATTTGTTCGTTTGTTAAGCAAGACGAACTTCTGCATAGTTTTCTTATGACGATGGTGATTTGTTCGTTTGTTAAGCAAGACGAACTTCTGCATAGTTTTCTTATGACGATGGTGATTTGTTCGTTTGTTAAGCAAGACGAACTTCTGCATAGTTTTCTTATGACGATGGTGATTTGTTCGTTTGTTAAGCAAGACGAACTTCTGCATAGTTTTCTTATGACGATGGTGATTTGTTCGTTTGTTAAGCAAGACGAACTTCTGCATAGTTTTCTTATGACGATGGTGATTTGTTCGTTTGTTAAGCAAGACGAACTTCTGCATAGTTTTCTTATGACGATGGTGATTTGTTCGTTTGTTAAGCAAGACGAACTTCTGCATAGTTTTCTTATGACGATGGTGATTTGTTCGTTTGTTAAGCAAGACGAACTTCTGCATAGTTTTCTTATGACGATGGTGATTTGTTCGTTTGTTAAGCAAGACGAACTTCTGCATAGTTTTCTTATGACGATGGTGATTTGTTCGTTTGTTAAGCAAGACGAACTTCTGCATAGTTTTCTTATGACGATGGTGATTTGTTCGTTTGTTAAGCAAGACGAACTTCTGCATAGTTTTCTTATGACGATGGTGATTTGTTCGTTTGTTAAGCAAGACGAACTTCTGCATAGTTTTCTTATGACGATGGTGATTTGTTCGTTTGTTAAGCAAGACGAACTTCTGCATAGTTTTCTGATGACGATGGTGATTTGTTCGTTTGTTAAGCAAGACGAACTTCTGCATAGTTTTCTTATGACGATGGTGATTTGTTCGTTTGTTAAGCAAGACGAACTTCTGCATAGTTTTCTGATGACGATGGTAATTTGTTCGTTTGTTAAGCAAGACGAACTTCTGCATAGTTTTCTTATGACGATGGTGATTTTTGCATAGAGTTCACGAAGATCGTCATTGTTTGCTCTGCATGACGTCCTTCATCGCAGCTATGTCGTTACCTGTAAGATTGGTAAGTTTTTACCTTGATACCGAAGTCAGCAAAACTCAACGGTCGCATGCGAAATCGGGAAAGGTTTGACCAAGTACACACAAAAGAATGGTGTAGATCAACGTTGCGACTTTCATTCCATTGATTTGTAGTTCCGCGCCCGACACGTCTTTGATTTTTGTACGTAGAGTAAGACACGACCAGAGGACGACGGGTCTTGGTGCCGACTCCTGAAATTTCACCAGAACCATGTTAGCCGGGTTGCTGCCTTAATACCATTTAGTGTCAAACCTTTCCGCTTTGGTGACCAAATCAAGAACCAGAGTTCTAGACGGTATAGTTCTGAGATGACAACGTTGCCATCACAACGAGGAGGGGTGGGCCTTTTAGGGGGCGATGGGAAAGATAACATTGCATACATCGATGTGAATATTTACAAATAATTTTAATTTCAAAATATGTTTTCCTGTGTTATTTTATTTTGAAAGAAAAAATAGTTATAAAGAAATGCTCTGCTGAGCTAGCCCCTGCCCTCTCCAAACTATACAACAAATGCCTTAGTGAATCTTGTTTCCCTGATAGTTGGAAAATGGCCTCTGTGGTACCAGTCTTCAAGAATTCTGGAGATAGAACTGATCCTCTAAACTACCGCCCAATCAGTCTACTCCCAATCGTTGCTAAAATCTTTGAATCATTAATCAATCTAACGATAGTCCGGCACCTAGTTAATGCTAAACTTCTTTCTAGTCATCAATACGGAATTAGACAAGCACGATCTACTGCAGATATCCTAACAGTCATCTCTGAACGCATATACCATACACTGGACAAGGCAGGTGAAGCTAGGGCGGTAGCGATCGATATATCCAAGGCCTTTGTCAAGGTCTGGCATGAAGGGCTTCTCCTAAAACTGCACTCAGATGGTATTGCTGGACAAATATTTAATATAATTAAATCCTTCCTAACAAAAAGAAAGATCCAGGTTGTCCTCGATGGCCGTTTTTCTAAGCAACATGACATAAATGCGGATGTACCCCAGGGATCCATCCTTGAACCTCTACTGTTCCTGATTTTCATAAATGATCTCCCTTATGTCATGAGACTGAGATAGGAATATTTGCTGACGACACCACGCTCTACTCTCGTCATGTGGGCAAAACCGACGCGCACATATATGAGGCAATGGCTGAATCCTTAGAAAATGACCTCCAGTTTGTAGTGGAATGGGGTAAAAAATGGACGGTAACTTTTAATGCCGCAAACTACAAGAAACATCTTCAACCACCGATTGTCATGGCAAATAACACCCTACCTGAGAGTTCATCATTCAAACTCCTCGGCCTAACTTTCACAGAAAACACGAATTGGAATAAATACATTGAAAACATTGCCAGAGCTGCTGCAAAGAAGGTGCCAGTAAACTTCTCACACCTGCCATTATCCTATATCTCTACAAAGCCACCATCCGCACATGCATGGAGTATTGTTGCCACATCTGGGCTGGGGCATCATTCACTAGTCTCTTTCTCTTAGACAAGATCCAAAAAAGAGTCGGCAACTTGATAGGTCCCTCACTATCCACCAAGCTCCAGCCCCTGTCCCATCGCCGCAATGTTGCTTCCTTGTGCCTGTTTTACAAGTACTTCAATGGATTTTCTCTGATGAGCTTGCTGCTCTGGTACCCCCACGACGTAAATTCACTAGACAAACCCAACAATCTCCCAAATCCCATCCATTCACTGTGTAGGTCCCCAGATTCTGAAGAGCTTTCTAATCTAAAAGCTTTTTTCCTCGTGCTTCTGGACTCTGGAACTCCCTCCCTGCTCCCTATTTTTCTGATGGTACTAACATGCAGAAATTTAAAACTAATGTAAACAGATACCTCGCTGCGTAGCTCCCAATGTAGGTTGACCCCCCCCCACCCACCCCCCAAAAAAACTTTCACCCTTTTTCTTACATCTACAGTGGCGGCCTGCATTGTTTGGGGTGAACTATGTTAAAAAAAAAAGATAAAACTTATTTTTCTATAATAAGATGTTCCTCCTACCAAAAATTAAACATATGCCACTGTATTTGTCACTTGACACAAATTCAAAGAGATTGTGATTTACAATAATAATAAAAACATAGCGCAGATTCATCACAAATAATGGTGCAGATGATCGGTGTTACATTCAAGGAAATGACCCAAGACAAACTAGAAGAAGAAATGGCAAACGCAGGTGAACAGCGTAAAAATATAGCATCATTTATTGCACCGTTAGGGAACCAAACTATTAGGAAATCAAAGTCTGCTGGATACGCCTCGTTTTTGGTTTGAATAGATGGCGTTCCTAGAAGCAGGCACATTAGCGGGACGTCACTGGAAGCTGGAAAGACAGGAGGGCGTTATCGGGAGCCGGAAACGACAGGAGGATATCGCCAGAAGTGGGAGAGTTAGGCTGGATGAGAAGGACATCTTAGGAAATAGGAGCAGCAAGGATGCCAAGGAGGGAAGGAATGTAAATCGCAGTAGTTTATAGAAAAAAATGCCCCGAAAAATGAGCTAATAGTATTACGATCAAAATTAATGGGACGAAAATAGATAAAAGTCCTATTTGTGTCAGCGAAAAAAGAATCATCGTCTTGAGAAAAAAGGAAGTCGATATCAGCAGCAGCAGTTTGTTTAATTGTAGCTGGAGTGCCCTCAACTTAGTCGGACGCGTTTACTAAACAGCGCTGAAGATTCGGTATAACAATATCAAACAGTTTCTACCCCAGAACCGACATGTCCGTACCGATGAAACCACAGTACACCAAACAGACACTGTAATGGATAGTTTTTAAATGAAATACTTTATATACAACGAAAATTTGCGGAAAAAAAAATTAATTAAATGAATTTTTCATTGAAAATTGCACGATTGTTTGATTTTCAAAATATTTCACTTTAATATATATATATATATTTAAACTGCATTTTCCTTTTTTTTTTTGTCTTTTTGTTTAAAATAACTCAAAGCTTCTTTAGACTATATATATATATATATATATATATATATATATATATATATATATATATATAGGAGAAAAGAAGGATGAGAGTAATCCGAAGTAGGATGATAATTTGAAGAAAAATGTCATGCAAGTACATCGAAGTTTGGGGTTGACATTCCCTCATCTCTCCACCATGTCAATCCCAAATTTTGATGTACTTGCATGACATTTTTCTTCAAATTATCAATTTGAGGAAGTCTTATTATACAGACGAAACGTTGATGAATATATAAAAACTATCTCTTGGTTTTTCCTTTTTCATTTTCCATATATATATATATATATATATATATATATATACATATAGTCTAAAGAAGCTTTGAGTCATTAAAAAAAAAAAAAAAAAAAAAATGAAAATATGTAAAATGCAGTTTAAATTCCCAGACAAACTAACTAAATCCAAGATATTGCAGACTTAACATTCATTGGAAAATTAATAAATGAAAAAATATAAGTAAAAAAAAAAATTAAAAAAAAAAAAGGGGGGGGGTAATTATCTAAGAGTGAAACAAAAACAGGAGACCTTAAGCGTCTAATATTAACACGGGGATCATTAGCTGTCTACCATGTAACTGTTTCATAGATTTAAAAACAGGACAGTTATAATATTCATGGCTCTCCAATGATACTGATTATACGACCATTTCCCCAATAATCAAGTGTCGAAATAATTCAGCTTAAAATATCACTAATATATACATAAATAAATAATAATAATGATAAAATAATAATAATAATATATTACCCTTAAGACTACCGTATGATATAGTAATTTGCATATCAAATAACATTAATTATAACAATAATAAAATAAAAATAATAATACTATCTAAACACTATATCCAAGAACCATTCTGCAATATGGTAGCTAGCAATAAAATTATATAGGAATCAAAGTTGCATTAAAAAATAAAATAAAAAATAAAGCTTAAGTACCTTAGGTACCAGAAAAGTAATTAGATAAGAGGAAGGAAACCTAGCCATACAGATCTAAATACCCAATATATAGTCTAAAGAAGCTTTGAGTCATTAAAAAAAAAAAAAATGAAAATATGTAAAATGCAGTTTAAATTCCCAGACAAACTAACTAAATCCAAGATATTGCAGACTTAACATTCGTTGGAAAATTAATAAATGAAAAAATATAAGTAAAAAAAAAAAAAAAAAAAAAAGGGGGGGGGGTTAATTATCTAAGAGTGAAACAAAAACAGGAGACCTTAAGCGTCTAATATTAACACGGGGATCATCAGCTGTCTACCATGTAACTGTTTCGGAGATTTATATATATATATATATATATATATATATATATATATATATATATATATATATATATATATATATTGACCTGAAACTATTTTCTCATGAAATACAGATCGAACTATATTCTAATATTTAAATTTAAAAGAGAAGTCATATAATTATGACTTATGAAATTGAGACCAGGGAGCCTCGCTGGATGTAATGGACGCACACTATGAGACAGAACTGGATCGGAAAGACTGAACGTCAGACTTCTCTAATTACTGATACAGGGGAAAGTAATTGGAAATTGATGAGTATCAGCACCAGCGATTGTTAAGATCATGCGAAAGACAGAACCAAGCGAAGAAATCTGATCGTGGCTTAATGGCTGTCATGAAACAACCATTGTCACTTCGTCAGACTGCATATGATCAGGAATCATCCTAACCCTAACCCTAACCCTACCCCACATGTGGCGCGTATTCTTCTAGTTTCTTTTATAAAGATGTGTTGTCACGTTTTATGTCACGTTTTGTTTTTCCTTAACGACAGCCTAAAACAGTTCTTCCCACAGTGAAGTTCGTATTCGTGGCCATACTTCCTGGTACATCTTCACTTCAAAATATAGAAAACCTATCACTGAAATCCGTGTCTGCAAGTTTGAAGAAATAAATAATTAGATTGACCTGATGTTGAACAGGAAACTTTGTTTATTGTATTTCGTGTTATTAAAACCATTCTCGGCCAAGAAAAAACTATTAACTTATTTTATGCGAATGTGGGCGGCGACGTGGATTAATTACATGTTGAAAATTTGCAACACCTGCACAAATAATTCTCACCTCAGATTTAATGTTTTGTGTCGATTTTCAACTGATTCGACTTATTTTTTTTAATTTGACATTCAATCGAAAAGATTACAACAACGAAATTTATAAACATGCATTCATTTGGGATTATTGTAACGACCAGTGTTTACCCAAATATAACGCACAGAGACCAAGATGATTATCACTGATATTCATCCTGATCATATGCAGTCCGACGAAGTGACAATGGCTGTTTCACTATCAGACTTCTTCGCTTGGTTCTGTCTTTCGCGTGATCTTACCAATCGCTGGTACTGATACTCGTCAATTCCAATTACTTTTCACTGTATCAGTAATTAGAGCAGTCTGACGTTCAGTTCTGTCTCATCATGTTGAACAATTTCAAAAGCATATTTATAGGTGGTTCTCCATCTGTTTTGATGAACTCATTGTGAATATTATCAAGTTCGAGGTTTTTGCCCTGCTTCAAAGATACAATAGCATCCTCTAGTTAGCTTTTCAAAATAGGTGGTATTGTGTATTCCGCATCCTCATCAACTTGAGGGGTGTCAGTTGAATCATCCATATGCAGCTCTTTATAAAATTGCGCCCATTATTCGAAAAGCTAATCGTTATCACATGGGAGTTTGCAGTGTTTATCCTTAATCCCTCAGCTTTATTTTTTAAATTCGGAGTCAGGCACAAGGTTCTTTATAGTTGGACTATCAGTAAACCGGACATATCTGATCATAAATTGTGCGAACAAGAGTTAGGCTCTCCTTTTCCTGACCACAATAACCATCTGGGACCCAAAGATGCAACCCTAGTACCTTAAAAGAGCAACCCTAGTACCTTAAAAGATGCAACCCTAGTACCTTAAAAGATGCAACCCTAGTACCTTAAAAGATGCAACCCTAGTACCTTAAAAGATTCAAGCTCTGTTTTAAATCTTCGATCCAGATTTGCTGTTTTAAAGTACTACCAATAGTATCAAAGATTCTACAAATAATCCTAATGATCGATTAATTAGTTTGGGAGTTAATCCTTTGCATACAAGCTATTGAGAACAAACATACGATAAGAATAGAGGAATACAAAATATTTAAAATAGATAAAGAGGCAGACTTAATCAGTATACTGCCCCCTCCTCAAACAGTACGATGCTGCTTTAAAGAGACTAAAAGAAACATAAGCTGGGGAATCTCTAACACCTAATGTTAAAATTTCACAGATATATCTGAATTTTCACGAAGTTCTTTCATCAGCCTAAAACTAAATTAGACTAAATATATCCCACGTTACGCCACATAACGCCTACCAGCTGTGTACCAAAATTTCTAATGATCGATTGATTTAGTTTAGGAGTGAATCATGTGCATACAAATATATAAACATATACACATATACAACTGAACTTTCTATAAAAAGAAAGATAAACTTTTTATATTAGCTTTTGTTTACACCTATCGATTATCTTTGTAATCGATGGTCTTCCATTTAAGACTGGTAAAGAGGGCGGGAGCAGGTTATGGCCAAGGACCGGATAGACTGGATGATGGAACACACCAAATTCGTCCTTACGTTTCTCGTTGTCTACTTGCATGCCGCCATTTTAATTTATATAAATGGGATCTAGTATGCCTTCTCTTATGTTACTTATTCTAGAATTGATACGGAATTTTGTCGCGTGACGTGTTGTTTGATATTGAACGGGTAGATCATCTAGTATATAATTAAGTAATTCGAGAATCACAGGAAATCGGACAGCCTAGGAATGAAGGGGAGGTCAACGTGCTGTACCCGGGTTGAAAATTATGTTAAAGTGTGAAACAGTGTTACTCATCGTTAAAATCAGTTGTTGTTTCCATAACTCATTTGAATTCCTCTAAAACACCCGACATTTCGACTAGTCTAGTCTGGCACAAAGACATTAAATATCTATACAATATGTGTGGGTCTCTCTCTCTCTCTCTCTCTGCGTGAATGCAATTGAAAACAAAGCTCTATTAAAAGATCGAACACAACTTTTGGAGAGGAAAGTTATGCGAATCATTCAATGGTGGTATTAATAAGTGGGAGTTTACAATAAGATTCCGGGGTCTGCATCCGCGCAGAACATCCATAAACAGCAAAGACAACGTTTTACTTTATTTTATTTTATTTATAACTTTGAAAATGTTAGAAATAACAAAATAAAATATGGAAATATTGAGTGACTGGTTAGGAGGAGGAGGAGGAGGAGGAGGAGAGGAGGAGGAGGTGGTGGAGAGTCAATACACAGTGTTTATCATCCATTCCAAGGTGAGCGATCTTTTTTTGTCTGGGAAAGAGTGAAACCATCCGACTTGCAGCTGTTGAGGTACCTAGATGCCGGAGAATTTTCTACTCTGATAACTTCTTTCTTTTGACCGCTTGCCTTCGGAATTCCTCCCATCCGCCCTATTTCCCCTACTGTGAAAACGTGCAGAAATTTAAAGGTAATGTGAACAAACATCTTGCGCCTTACCTCCAGGTTTCTCCAACCCACCCAAAAAATTCGACAGTAGCCCCTCACGTTTCAGTGGCAATATGCTTTGTTTGAGGCGAATAAAAGTAAAAGAAAAACTGTTTCTTTACGTGTCAATTACTGTTATGTTAAGAATTCTATATTTTTCTTATATATAAAGTGAGATAGTTTCATCTTCGGCATTTATAGACTTAACACCAAAAACTTAATATGCTACATATTTCCGTTAAGCACTTACAGTACTTCCTAATGCGTGTTTCACGAACTTATGCTTACATTTCTGCTACATAAAAATATTATTACATTTATCCGAACTATCGGCTTCTCTTAAATGAAACTTTCAAAAAGAAGGTAGCAAACCCTTTCACTACCTATTTATTTTCTACTCTCATCGCCGCTTTGACATCAGGTCCTTTCTTAGAACAAGGAAAATTATTTTAAAACACCCCCAAACACACATTATTAAAATTCAACTGCCTTATGTATTCTCTTCTACATAATATACATGATTCCAGAACAAAATAATAATCGATTCCTAAGAATACAATAATACCGGAATTCATAGTTCGATCGTTACTTATTACTATTCCTTTTACTTTGTAAACCTATTCCGGATTATTGGTATTCTTAAGAATACCAATAATCCGGAATAGGTTTACATTCGAACACATGATCACATGAACACATGATCAAGGAAATTGACAACATCTTTGAAGTACGAATTCTAAAAGTTTTAAATGTTAGCGTCCGTCAATTTTTTCGATGATTTTTCATTAAACTTACGACTTATATACTCTCAATTGTGAATTTTTAAATGTTAGCGTTTTTCAATTTTTTCGATTTCTTTTATTAAACTTACGTCTTCTTTCCTCTGAAATGTAAAAAGTTTTTAATGTTAGCGTCGGTCAATTTTTTCTATTATTTTTTATTAAACTTACTACTTTCCTCTTATATCAAAAAATTTAAAATGTTTGCGTTGGTCAATGTTTTCGATGGTTCTTATAAAAATTACTACTTATTTCCTCTGAATTGAATTTTTTTTCAATTTTAGCGTCATTCAGATTATTCGATTTTTTTACTACTTTTTTCTCTAAATTGAATATTTTTTAAATTTATTCGTCCGTCAATTATTTCGATTATATATAAGTTTAATAACTTACAAGTTATTTCTTCCGAATTAAAAAGTTTTAATTGTAAGCGTTTGTCAATTTTTTCGATTATTTTTATCAAACTTACTACTTCTTTCCTTCTAATTGAAACATTTTCAATTTAAGCGTCGGTCAATTATTTCGATTATTTGTTTAAACTTACTACTTACTGAATTGAAAAGTGTTAAATGTTAGCGTCGGTCAATTTATTCGATAATTTTTTTTATTAAACTAACTACTTACTTCCTCTGAATTGAAAAGTTTAAAATGTTAGCGTTGATCAATTTTTTCGATTATTTTTATTAAACTTACTATTTATTTACCCTGAATTGAACATTTTTAAATGTTAGCGTTTTTCAATTTTTTCGATTTCTTTTATTAAACTTACGTCTTCTTTCCTCTGAAATGTAAAAAGTTTTTAATGTTAGCGTCGGTCAATTTTTTCTATTATTTTTTATTAAACTTACTACTTTCCTCTTATATCAAAAAATTTAAAATGTTTGCGTTGGTCAATGTTTTCGATGGTTCTTATAAAAATTACTACTTATTTCCTCTGAATTGAATTTTTTTTCAATTTTAGCGTCATTCAGATTATTCGATTTTTTTACTACTTTTTTCTCTAAATTGAATATTTTTTAAATTTATTCGTCCGTCAATTATTTCGATTATATATAAGTTTAATAACTTACAAGTTATTTCTTCCGAATTAAAAAGTTTTAATTGTAAGCGTTTGTCAATTTTTTCGATTATTTTTATCAAACTTACTACTTCTTTCCTTCTAATTGAAACATTTTCAATTTAAGCGTCGGTCAATTATTTCGATTATTTGTTTAAACTTACTACTTACTGAATTGAAAAGTGTTAAATGTTAGCGTCGGTCAATTTATTCGATAATTTTTTTTATTAAACTAACTACTTACTTCCTCTGAATTGAAAAGTTTAAAATGTTAGCGTTGATCAATTTTTTCGATTATTTTTATTAAACTTACTATTTATTTACCCTGAATTGAACATTTTTAAATGTTAGCGTTTTTCAATTTTTTCGATTTTTTAAATTAAAATTACTTCTTATTTCCTCTGAAATGTTAAAAGTTTTTAATGTTATTGTTACACCGGCCGTTCTAACAGAAGAGTAACTACACCGGTTCTCACTATAAATAGTGCGAGTAGACAATCACCAGGGAGAAAAGGACAGTATTGTAACTGTCTAGCCGAGTGCCAGTCAGTTTCCTTACCTTTGTACATTTATGTTAATACACTTGTAATCTTAACCCAACCTCGACTTGACTTCTTTTTACTGTTGGACTACTTCACAACAGATTGGCGACGAGAAATCGAAACGATATCACTGCAGAAAATCACCCAAAGTGATTGATATACAAGGATTCGCAAGAAACATCTTCGTCTTTTCAAACAGATATTTGGATTCGCAAGGATTAACAGCAAAGGAATCACTACAATAGTAGTTAACTCAACAAAAAAGGAAAAGAATGGTTTGACTGCCTTCTTTTTTTTATCTTCAAGAAATCGTTTTTCACGATAAGACTTTTTTTCTCCTCAAGTTCACTGACTCGTTAAGATAAATGTCACCCGCGTCAACTATTAAAGATATTGTGTAAGTTTGTCGTTATTATTAGGACAACATCTGATATTTGAGCAAGATCCGGATTGACTATTTATTAAAACGGAATTGTCGGGGCAAAAAAGATCGGACAGTGAAAAATGTATATTCGCGTAAGTCATTTGTGCTTCTAACAAAGCACTGTTAAATAAGCAAGTCGCATTTTTGCAAAATGCAAAGGGGTTAAAAAGATTTCCCATAAAGCTAGTCTTATTAGGCGTATAGCGACGGACTTGGTTTTGTAAAACTACGTACACATATAAAAAAAATTTTTAAAAAGGATTTTTTTCTTAGTTTTGTTTTTCAAACAAAAGAACTGGGATTGAATTTTTTTATTCTAAGAGATAATATATTTCTTGCTTTGTGTGTTGGTTGAACAAACTAATTATATTAGGCACGTTGTGGGGAAAACTGATTTTTTTTACAAGTGTAAATTGTGTCGTACATAATTTGAATTCGTGAATGATTCGCTTTTTCAATTAGTGAAATTCCAAACAGAACAAAATGTTACGTTATAAAGACAGCAAGTTGAACAACAAATGGAATTTCAAAGAAAACAAGTTTAAATTGAGGAGAAATTTAAAAGAGAGTTGTTGGAACAGCAAAAAGCACAAAGAAAAATGCATGCTGAACAAAAAGAGCTGGCGACCACACGGGAAGAAAGATTCAAAGAAGACTGCTACAACAGCAGAAACACTTCGAAGAACTCTTGATAAAAACACAGGAGGAACAGAGAAAATTTCTGGAGGCAACACAGTTAACGAAAGCAAACGAGAATCATAATGCATTCTCCCAGACGGCTGTGTGGAGCGCTATCGAAATTTTCAATTATAATCCAGAAGACGATGTCACTTTTGCTCACTTCTATAGAAGATATAAGGATATTTTTGTATCGGACTGCAGTACATGGACAGACACTAAAAAAGTTAGATTTTTGCTAAGAAAATTAGGAGCTGCCGAGCATACAAAGTTCGTTAATTTTATCCTTCCAAAAAAGACAAGTGAGTTGAACTTCCAGGAGGCAGTTACTTTACTAACTGAACTGTTTTCTACAAAAACTTCTCTTTTCCACAGGAGATATAAGTGTATGAATGTCACTAGAAGAGAGGAAGACGACTACACTACTTATGCAAGTATAGTAAATAAACATTGCGATGATTTTAAACAAGAGGAATTATCGTCGGATATTTTTAAATGTTTAATATTCATGCAAGGTCTGGTCTTAAATAAAGACTCCGAAATCAGACGTCGTGTTTTAAATAAACTCGAAAGTGAGTCATTTCGAATAATACAAAACTTAGCGGAAGACTGTGAATGTTTTGTTGCGTTGAAACAGGACAGTCATGACATAGAGGAAAACGGAGTGTCGCACATTATAAAGATCCATCAGAAGAAAAATTTGACTTCAATGAATAACCAGAGAAAAAACATGGAAAAGATCCACCTGGACCGTGTTGGAGGTGTGGAGATAACCATTGGTACAATGAGTGTCCCTACATATTCAAACCATGTGACAACTGCCACCAGAAAGGACATAAGGCATCACGTTGTAGGAAAAAATTAAACTTACAAAAATTGAACCTGAGGAACAAAATATCTGGAAATATGTACAGGTCAAAATGCTTAAAAAAGTAAGACTACAGCTTGATAGTGGGTCTGACATTTCCATCATTAATGTACAGACATGGAAGAAGCTTGGGAGACCCACTATGTTAAAATCACAAAAAAAACGGTGAGAAGCGTCACTGGTGAAAAAATAACCTTTGAAGGGGAATTATTGACGAATATTTCTTTCCAGAATAAGACCGAAAAAGCTAAAATTTTTGTCATGAAAAAATCGAATAACCTCTTTAGAACTGATCTGATTGAAAAGTTTAGACTATGGAATCTGTCTTTAAGCTCCTTTTGCCAAAAGGTTGAGGATTCGAATGTGGAGGCAGAAAAACTCAAGAGGGAATTAAAAGAGAATTTTCCAGACGTATTTTCAGGCGGTCTTGGAAGGTGTACAAAAGCGGTAGCAAAGTCTGAAGTCAAAGCAAATGAACTGCCTGTGTTCAGAAAGAAAAGAAATGTTCAATACGCCGCTATAGAGCAAATAGACGGTGAATTAAAAAGATTCGAAAACATGGGTGTCATTTCAAAAATTGATCACAGTAAGTGGGCTTCACCTACAGTTTATGTTAAGATAAAGAGCAAGGAGATTCGGGTTTGTGCCGACTTCTCCATAGGCTTGAACAAAGCATTAAAAGATCACCATTACTCTCTTCCAAGCCTTGAAGAAATATTTGCGAAACTGAGTGGAGGAAAATATTTTTCTAAAATCGACCTCAGCGACACTTATCTTCAAATCCCTGTTGATGAGGAGTGTTCAAAACTGCTATGCATCAATACCCATAAGGGATTATACAAATTTAACCGACTTCCTTTTGAGGTCAAGGTCGCCCCTGCGATTTTTCAACAAATTATGGACATGGTGTTAAATAGGATGGATTTCGCAGTAGGGTACCTGGACGATGTGTCAATGAACAGCGCTAGCAAAGAACAACACAAGACTCATGTAAACCAAGTATTCAAAAACAATCCAGGATTATGGGTTTAAAATCAAAGATGAGAAATGTACTTTTTTCATGGAAAAAATAAAATACTTAGAGCAAATCATCGATGAACAAGGAAGAAAGCCAGACCCAGATAGGGCAATGGCGATAAGGAACATGCCTGCTCCAGAAAATATTGCGTCTCTACAAAGCTTTTTAGGGTTGGCGAATTACTTCAATGTGTTCGTACCAAACATGCATAAACTAAGATCACCCTTAAATGAACTGTTCGGGAAGGACCAAAAATGGGTCTGGACGCAAGAGTGCGAAGAAGCGTTTCAGAAAATTAAAGATATCTTAACGTCTGACTTGTTTCTGGCATATTATAATCCCAAGTTTGATATTGTAGTTGCAAGCGATGCCAGCAACTATGGCATAGGAGCATGCATATTGCACAACATGGATGATGGAAAATTAAAACCCATAGCCCATGCATCCCGGACACTTCTACCAGCCGAAAAAAACTACTCTCAAATTGAGAAAGAGGCTCTAAGTCTTATATTCGCGGTAAAGAAATTTCTTCGTTTCCTGCACAGTAGATAATTTCTGTTACAAACAGACCACAAACCCTTATTAACGATTTTCGGATCGAAAAAGGGACTACCACAACACACTGCGAATAGACTCCAAAGATGGGGTACCATTCTTCTGAACTACAATTTTCAAATGGAGTATGTACCATCTAAAAAAATTGGTCATGCAGACGGGTTATCAAGATTGATACCTAAGCAGACAGAACCATTGGAGAATATGGTGATAGCAGCCATTCAAGCGGAATCTGAAGTAAAAAATACGTTATGTGACACAATAAGAGAACTTCCAGTAACGCTTGATCAGATTAAGAGTAAGGCAGAGATGGACGAAGCACGAAAGAAAAAATCAAGAATAACAAACTAGATGAGGGAATTTATTCAATTTGCGATAACGTCCTGTTATATAGCGACAGAGTTGTAATTCTTATGACATTACAGAAAAGAATGCTCAAGGAATTCCATGTAGGATATCCAGGCATATCGAGAATGAAAACCATTATGCGCTCTTTCGTTTACTGGTCAAACATGGATAATCATATAGAAGAAAAAGTCAGGGATTGTAGAGGATGCGCCTTAGCTATGAAAGCTCCTTCCACTCAATTCAGATCGTGGACTAAACCGGGCCGACCTTGGTCTAGAATTCACTTAAACTTTGCGGGACCACTGGATAAGGTTCTACTATTTCATTGTTGTAGACAGCCTAGCTAAGTGGCCGGAAGTACTAAAATGCAAGAACCCCACATCCGAGGCAGCTATCAACTTCCTATACGAACTATTCGCTAGGTTTGGAGTAGTAGACTGCATTGTCACCGACAATGGTACTCAATTCACGTCTACTGAATTTAAACACCTTTGTGAGAATCATCTCATCGAGCATATAACAATCCCTCCATACCATCCAATAAGCAATGGACAGCAGAGAGATTCGTTGACACATTCAAGAGAGCTCTGAAAAAAGCTAGTGGATCACCGACGGATAAGTCAATCCAACAGTTTCTGCAAGTTTACAGAGTCACTCCGAATGCAAACATCGAAACATCGAAGACACCTGCTGAGGTCATGTTCGGACGCAAGGTTAGATCGATTTTCCACAAGCCAGGATAGGGCAAACCTAAAAAAAACGATAACGAAAAAACAGTATAAAGTTGGCGAAAAACTATTTTATAAGATTTACAGAAACAATAGGACTTTCTGGGAGTCCGGCACTGTGGAAAAACAAATAGGCAACATGGTCTATATGATTAAGGGACCAGATTTCGTGCACACACGTCACACTAACCAAATCCTGAAAAGATACTCGAACCGTGAGGTGACCAGATCGCCCGAGGTCGACATCATGGACACAGTGTTTGATACTTTCAGGTACCCATCCCAGAGACTGCTCCTGAGATTAGGAGATCAAAAAGAAAACGGAAATCGACTGAGTTTATGATGGTGATTCCCAAACAAAAACGTTATTAATCCCCAGACGGGATATTTCAAAGGGGGTGTTACAGCGGCCATTCTAACAGAAGAGTAACTACACCGATTCTCACTATAAATAGTGCGAGTAGACAATCACCAGGGAGAAAAGGACAGTATTGTAACTGTCTAGCCGAGTGCCAGTCAGTTTCCTTACCTTTGTACCTTTTATGTTAATACACTTGTAATCTTAACCCAACCTCGACTTGACTTCTTTTTTTTTACTGTTAGACTACTTCACAACAGTTAGCATCGGTCAATTTTTTCTATTATTTTTATTAAACTGACTACTTCTTCCCTCTTATATCAAACATTTTTAAATGTTTGCGTTGCACTATTTTTTCGATGTTTTTTATAAAACTTACCACTTCTTACCTCTGAATTTTATTTATCAAATGTGAGCGTCTTTCAAATTATTCGATTGTTTTTATTAAACTTACTACTTCATTTCTCTGAATTGAATTTTTTTTTAATTCGTGCGTCGGTCAATTTTTGATTATATTATTAAACTTACTACTTATTTACGTCTGAATTGAAAAGTTTTGAATGTTAGCGTTTTCAATTTTTTCGATTATTTTTATTAAAATTACTACTTCTTTCCTCTGAATTGAAAATGTTTCAATTTTTGCGTCAGTCAATTTTTATTAAACTTTCTACTTCTTCACTCTTAATTGAACAATTTTAAATGTTAGCGTTAATTAATTATTTCGACTATTTTTATAAAACTTACTACTTCTGTCCTGTGAATTGAAAAGTTTAAAATGTTAGCGTTAGTCAATTTTTTCGATTATTCTTATTGAACTTACTACTGCTTTCATCTGAATTGAACAGTTTTCAATTTTTGCGTTAGTGAAATTTGTCAATAATTTTTTATTAAACTTACTAATTCTTTTGATCTGAATTCAAAAAGTTTTTTATGTTAGCGTTGGCCAATTTTTTTATTATTTTCATTGAACTTACTACTACTTTTTCATCTTAATTCATAAAGTTTTAAATGTTAGCGTTGGTCAAGTTTTTCGATTTTTTTTATTAAACTTACTACTTCTGTCCTCTGAATTGAAAAGTTTTAAATGTTAGCGTTGGTCAAATTTTTCGATTTTTCTTATTAAACTTACTACTTCTGTCCTCTGAATTGAAAAGTTTTAAATGTTAGCGTTGGTCAATTTTTTCGATTCTTTTTATTAAACTTACTACTTCTGTCCTCTGAATTGAAAAGTTTTAAATGTTAGCGTTGGTACATTTTTTTAATTATTTTTTTTATTGAACTTACTACTTCTGTCCTCTGAATTGAAAAGTTTTAAGTGTTAGCGTTGGTCAATTTTTTCGATTTTTTTATTAAACTTACTACTTCTGTCCTCTGAATTGAAAAGTTTTAAATGTTAGCGTTGGTCAATTTTTTTTATTATTTTTTTTATTAAACTTACTGCTTCTTTCCTCAGAATTGAAAACTTTGAAATATTAGCGTTGGTACATTTTTTTGATTATTTTTTTTATTGAACTTACTACTTCTGTCCTCTGAATTGAAAAGTTTTAAATGTTAGCGTTGGTTAATTTTTTCGATTTCTTTTATTAAACTTACTACTTCTGTCCTCTGAATTGAAAAGTTTTAAATGTTAGCGTTGGTCACTTTTTTCGATTTTTTTTATTAAACTTACTACTTCTGTCCTCTGAATTGAAAAGTTTTAAATGTTAGCGTTGGTCAATTTTTTCGATTTTTTTTTTATTAAACTTACTACTTCTGTCCTCTGAATTGAAAAGTTTTAAATGTTAGCGTTGGTCAATTTTTTCGATTTTTTTTTGTTAAACTTACTACTTCTGTCCTCTGAATTGAAAAGTTTTAAATGTTAGCGTTGGTCAATTTTTTCGAATTTTTTTTATTAAACTTACTACTTCTGTCCTCTGAATTGAAAAGTTTTAAATGTTAGCGTTGGTCAATTTTTTCGATTATTTTTTATTAAACTTACTACTTCTGTCCTCTGAATTGAAAAGTTTTAAATGTTAGCGTTGGTCAATTTTTTCGATTTTTTTTTTATTAAACTTACTACTTCTGTCCTCTGAATTGAAAAGTTTTAAATGTTAGCGTTGGTCAATTTTTTCGATTTTTTTTTATTAAACTTACTACTTCTGTCCTCTGAATTGAAAAGTTTTAAATGTTAGCGTTGGTCAATTTTTTCGATTTTTTTTTATTAAACTTACTACTTCTGTCCTCTGAATTGAAAAGTTTTAAATGTTAGCGTTGGTCAATTTTTTCGATTATTTTTTATTGAACTTACTACTCCTTTCCTCTGAATTGAAAAGTTTTAAATGTTAGCGTTGGTCAATTTTTTCGATTTTTTTTATTAAACTTACTACTTCTGTCCTCTGAATTGAAAAGTTTTAAATGTTAGCGTTGGTCAAATTTTTCGATTTTTCTTATTAAACTTACTACTTCTGTCCTCTGAATTGAAAAGTTTTAAATGTTAGCGTTGGTCAATTTTTTTGATTATTTTTTATTGAACTTACTACTCCTTTCCTCTAAATTGAAAAATTTTAAATGTTAGCGTTGGTACATTTTTTGGATTATTTTTTTTTCAAACAAATTGACCAACGCTAACATTTAAAACTTTTCAATTAAGGGGACAGAAGTCAGTTCAATAACTGACTTCTGTCCCCTTAATTGAAAAGTTTTAAATGTTAGCGTTGGTCAATTTGTTTGATTATCTTTTATTGAACTTACTGCTTCTTTCCTCTGAATTGAAAAGTTTTAAATGTTAGCGTTGGTACATTTTTTTGATTAATTTTTTTTATTGAACTGACTACTTCTTTCCTCTGAATTGAAAATTTTTAAATGTTAGCGTTGGTCAATTTTTCCGATTTTTTTTTTATTAAACTTACTACTTTTTTCCTCTGAATTGAAAAGTTTTAAATGTTAGCGTTAGTCAATTTTTTTGATTATTTTAATTGAACTTACTACTTTTTTTCTCTGAATTGAAACGTTTTCAATTTTACTGTCTGTCATTTTTTTCGATTATTTTTTATTTTACTTACTACTTCTTTTCTTTCAATTGTACATTTTACATCTAATTGCAGGAGAACGTTTATGTTTACGTCCTTATTAAACTAGAACATTACATTGTCGTTATCGTTGAATTTGTTAGCGCTGCAACATTTTTCAAGTCATTTTTATGCATCATTATTTTGTTCGCAAAAGTAGATAGTCATTTTTCGTTAAAAAATTAATTAATATATTATACCAGAAAATCAACTCTCTTCTTCTTACTTCTTTCTAGCGGGAGGGATAAATATTTTCACACTTCAAAATTCGATAGCGTTGTTTTATGCTGTTTATTTTTATTGTTTATTTACTACCTGCAGGAAGTCGGTGTTGCAAAAACAACTTCTGCATGAATACAATTTCACCTACACATTTCATAAAACAAATTAGTATTACAGACACAAATTGTTTTAAAGCAAATACACTTGGTATATTCGTCAAGTTTGAGACCTATTTGCGCTAACACAATTTGTAATTCGTTATTTATTATATTTAATGACTAGCCAAAATATACGACCGTAAGGAAGATATTTCAGCTAGGCTGCCGCGTCTCTTCCTGTTGTGACTGAAGATTTCCAAAGTCAACCGAGCGGGTCAGTGAATTGTTGAAGTGAGTTAATTTGAAAGATATTCATGAATCCAGTCAGTTATCTCAGTCAGTAATGACTTAGACTATAGACCTCATGTTCGCCGTTTCGATTCCCAGTGTCGGCGTTAAGTTTCTTTATCGTTTACTTATTCATGTAAAATAAGTTTCTTACGTTTAGAAAAAATTCCGCAAAAATGGGGGGGGGGGAACTTACCCCCCCCTCCGCCCCCCCTCCCTGAAAGGATCAAGAGCGAACGCAGACCCAATCGTATTCTGGAAGAACAGATCGAGCGCGGACGCAGACCCCAAAGCATAAAAAGAACCATTTACTATACGATCATTTATTGCTAAATGAGAGATGTGAAAAAAAAGCGATTTGTTCAAGTATTAGAATTAAGAGACAATTTTCAACTGTTTTCCTTTAGCTCAGACGGTAGCGCGTTTGGCTGTTAGCGTCAAGGCTGCGAGTTCGAATCGCCGAAAATTATTTATTGTTTATTTAGTCTTTAATATTTGGCCCAATGTATTTGTTTATGTTTCCGACTTTGAAATTAATTAAATAGTAATTATCTCGCCCCCCTCTCTCCTCTGTTTACAAACAATCCCCAGGACGGACAGACAGACAGACAGACAGACAGAGAAGGTGCTCGTTATATTATAAGTGGACTAGCGAAAATAGACTCCCTAACGGTCGTCTATTTTTGCTAGGCTGCCGCGTTCTTGGGTGGTTAGACAAAAGATATGAAAAAAATTTGTCTCCGAATACTTTTTTTTGTTTAAAAAGGAAAAAAAAATTTTTTTTTTTTTTATTTTTTTTATTAGGCGGAAAAATTTTTTTTTTTTTTTTTATTAGGCGGAAAAAAAATTTTTTTTTTTTTGGCGGGAAATTTTTTTTCCGCGCCAAAAAAAAAAATGGAAAAAAAAAAAATTGGGGGGGGGGGAATTCTCCGACCCCTCCCCCCCCCTAAAACAATCGAGTGCGAACGCAGACCCAATGTATTTCCAATGAACAGTTATACGATCATCCATTTGTAACTGGAAGAAGTTGAAAAAAAAACGGATTCTTTATGATTTAAAATTAAGACATTTATATCACTTGTCTTCGTGGGGTAGATGATAGCGCGTTCGGCAGTTAGCGTCAAGGTTGCGAGTTCGACTCGTAGTCTCGGCGCTTAAATTATTTATTGTTTATTTCTGAAATTTATTTCTGAAATTACGTTTACAAAAATTCCTAAGGACGGACAGACAGACAGAAAGACAGACAGACAGACAGAGAAGTGCTCGTTATATTATAAGTGGACTAGCGAAAATAGACTCCCTAACGGTCGTCTATTTTTGCTAGGCTGCCGCGTTCTTGGGTGGTCAGACAAAAGAATGACGAAAATTTGTCTCTGAATAATATTTTTGTTTAAAAAGGAAAAAAAAAATTTTTTTTTTTTTTTTTTATTAGGCGGAAAAAATTTTTTTTTTTTTTTTTGGCGGGAAAATTTTTTTTTTTTTTCGCGCCAAAATTTTTTTTTTTTTTTCGCGCCAAAAAAAAAAAATGAAAAAAAAAAATTCAGCCCCCCCGTGAAAAAATCGAGAGCGAACGCAGACCCAATCGTATTCTGGAAGAACAGATCGAGCGCGAACGCAGACCCAATCGTATTCTGGAAGAACAGATCGAGCGCGGACGCAGACCCCAAAGCATAAAAAGAACCATTTACTATACGATCATTTATTGCTAAATGAGAGATGTGAAAAAAAAGGCGATTTGTTCAAGTATTTGAATTAAGAAAAAATTTTCAACTAGGTTCCTTTAGCTCAGATGGTAGCGCGTTTGGCTGTTAGCGTCAAGGTTGCGAGTTCGAATCGCGACGTTGACGCCGAAAATTATTTATTGTTTATTTAGTCTTTAATATGTGGCCCAATGTATTTGTTTATGTTTCCGACTTTGAAATTAATTAAATAGTAATTATCTCCCCTTCTGTTTACAAAAATTCCCCAGGACGGACAGACAGACAGACAGACAGACAGACATCCTGACAGAGAAGTGCTCGTTATATTATAAGTGGACTAGCGAAAATAGACTCCCTAACGGTCGTCTATTTTTGCTAGGCTGCCGCGTTCTTGGGTGGTTAGACAGAGGAAATGAAAAAAATTTGTCTCCGAATAATGTTTTTGTTTAAAAAGGAAAAAAAAAATTTTTTTTTTTTTTTTTATTAGGCGGAAAAATTTTTTTTTTTTTTTTTGGCGGGAAATTTTTTTTTTTTCGCGCCAAAATTTTTTTTTTTTTCGCGCCAAAAAAAAATGAAAAAAAAAAAATTGGGGGGGGGGGGGAATTTTCATTCCCCCCCCCCCCCAAACAATCGAGTGCGAACGCAGACCCAATGTATTTCCAATGAACAGTTATACAATCATCCATTTGTAACTGGAAGAAGTTGAAAAAAAAACGGATTCTTTATCATTTAAAATTAAGACGATTATATCACTTGTCGTTGTGGAGCAGATGATAGAGCGTTCTGCAGTTAGCGTCAAGGTTGCGAGTTCGAATCGTAGTCTCGGCGCTTAAATTATTTATTGTTTATTTCTGAAATTACGTTTACAAAAATTCCCCAGGACGGACAGACAGACAGACATCCTGACAGAGAAGTGCTCGTAATATTATAAGTGGACTAGCGAAAATAGACTCCCTAACGGTCGTCTATTTTTGCTAGGCTGCCGCGTTCTTGGGTGGTCAGACAAAAGAATGACAAAAATTTGTCTCTGAATAATATTTTTGTTTAAAAAGGAAAAAAAAAATTTATTTTTTTTTTTTTTATTAGGCGGAAAAAATTTTTTTTTTTTTTTTTGGCGGGAAAATTTTTTTTTTTTTTCGCGCCAAAATTTTTTTTTTTTTTTCGCGCCAAAAAAAAAAAATGAAAAAAAAAAATTCAGCCCCCCCGTGAAAAAATCGAGAGCGAACGCAGACCCAATCGTATTCTGGAAGAACAGATCGAGCGCGAACGCAGACCCAATCGTATTCTGGAAGAACAGATCGAGCGCGGACGCAGACCCCAAAGCATAAAAAGAACCATTTACTATACGATCATTTATTGCTAAATGAGAGATGTGAAAAAAAAGGCGATTTGTTCAAGTATTTGAATTAAGAAAAAATTTTCAACTAGGTTCCTTTAGCTCAGATGGTAGCGCGTTTGGCTGTTAGCGTCAAGGTTGCGAGTTCGAATCGCGACGTTGACGCCGAAAATTATTTATTGTTTATTTAGTCTTTAATATGTGGCCCAATGTATTTGTTTATGTTTCCGACTTTGAAATTAATTAAATAGTAATTATCTCCCCTTCTGTTTACAAAAATTCCCCAGGACGGACAGACAGACAGACAGACAGACAGACATCCTGACAGAGAAGTGCTCGTTATATTATAAGTGGACTAGCGAAAATAGACTCCCTAACGGTCGTCTATTTTTGCTAGGCTGCCGCGTTCTTGGGTGGTTAGACAGAGGAAATGAAAAAAATTTGTCTCCGAATAATGTTTTTGTTTAAAAAGGAAAAAAAAAATTTTTTTTTTTTTTTTTTATTAGGCGGAAAAATTTTTTTTTTTTTTTTTGGCGGGAAATTTTTTTTTTTTCGCGCCAAAATTTTTTTTTTTTTCGCGCCAAAAAAAAATGAAAAAAAAAAATTGGATGGGGGGGAAATTTTCATTCCCCCCCCCCAAACAATCGAGTGCGAACGCAGACCCAATGTATTTCCAATGAACAGTTATACAATCATCCATTTGTAACTGGAAGAAGTTGAAAAAAAAACGGATTCTTTATCATTTAAAATTAAGACGATTATATCACTTGTCGTTGTGGAGCAGATGATAGAGCGTTCGGCAGTTAGCGTCAAGGTTGCGAGTTCGAATCGTAGTCTCGGCGCTTAAATTATTTATTGTTTATTTCTGAAATTACGTTTACAAAAATTCCCCAGGACGGACAGACAGACAGACATCCTGACAGAGAAGTGCTCGTTATATTATAAGTGGACTAGCGAAAATAGACTCCCTAACGGTCGTCTATTTTTGCTAGGCTGCCGCGTTCTTGGGTGGTTAGACAAAAGAAATGAAAAAAAATTGTCTCCGAATACTTTTTTTGTTTAAAAAGGAAAAAAAAAAAATTTTTTTTTTTTTCTTTATTAGGCGGAAAAATTTTTTTTTTTTTTTTTCGCGCCAAAATTTTTTTTTTTTTTCGCGCCAAAAAAAAAAAATGAAAAAAAAAAAATGGGGGGGGTGAATTTACCCCCCCCCCCGTGAAAAAATCGAGAGCGAACGCAGACCCAATCGTATTCTGGAAGAACAGATCGAGCGCGAACGCAGACCCAATCGTATTCTGGAAGAACAGATCGAGCGCGGACGCAGACCCCAAAGCATAAAAAGAACCAATTACTATACGATCATCTATTGCTAAATGAGAGATGTGAAAAAAAAGCGATTTGTTCAAGTATTAGGATTAAGAAACTTTTTCCAACTCTGTTCCTTTAACTCAGACGGTAGCGCGTTTGGCTGGTAGCGTCAAGGTTGCGAGTTCGAATCGCGACTTTGACGCCGAAAATTATTTATTGTTTATTTCTGAAATTTATTTCTGAAATTACGTTTACAAAAATTCCTAAGGACGGACAGACAGACAGAAAGACAGACAGACAGACAGAGAAGTGCTCGTTATATTATAAGTGGACTAGCGAAAATAGACTCCCTAACGGTCGTCTATTTTTGCTAGGCTGCCGCGTTCTTGGGTGGTCAGACAAAAGAATGACAAAAATTTGTCTCCGAATAATATTTTTGTTTAAAAAGGAAAAAAAAAATTTATTTTTTTTTTTTTTATTAGGCGGAAAAAATTTTTTTTTTTTTTTTGGCGGGAAAATTTTTTTTTTTTTTCGCGCCAAAAAAAAAAGATGAAAAAAAAAAATTCAGCCCCCCCGTGAAAAAATCGAGAGCGAACGCAGACCCAATCGTATTCTGGAAGAACAGATCGAGCGCGAACGCAGACCCAATCGTATTCTGGAAGAACAGATCGAGCGCGGACGCAGACCCCAAAGCATAAAAAGAACCATTTACTATACGATCATTTATTGCTAAATGAGAGATGTGAAAAAAAAGGCGATTTGTTCAAGTATTTGAATTAAGAAAAAATTTTCAACTAGGTTCCTTTAGCTCAGATGGTAGCGCGTTTGGCTGTTAGCGTCAAGGTTGCGAGTTCGAATCGCGACGTTGACGCCGAAAATTATTTATTGTTTATTTAGTCTTTAATATGTGGCCCAATGTATTTGTTTATGTTTCCGACTTTGAAATGAATTAAATAGTAATTATCTCCCCTTCTGTTTACAAAAATTCCCCAGGACGGACAGACAGACAGACAGACAGACAGACATCCTGACAGAGAAGTGCTCGTTATATTATAAGTGGACTAGCGAAAATAGACTCCCTAACGGTCGTCTATTTTTGCTAGGCTGCCGCGTTCTTGGGTGGTTAGACAGAGGAAATGAAAAAAATTTGTCTCCGAATAATGTTTTTGTTTAAAAAGGAAAAAAAAAATTTTTTTTTTTTTTTTTTATTAGGCGGAAAAATTTTTTTTTTTTTTTTTGGCGGGAAATTTTTTTTTTTTCGCGCCAAAATTTTTTTTTTTTTCGCGCCAAAAAAAAATGAAAAATTATTTATTGTTTATTTCTGAAATTACGTTTACAGAAATTCCCCAGGACGGACAGACAGACAGACAGACAGACTGACAGACAGAGAAGGTGATCGTTATATTATAAGTGGACTAAAACCTATTATTATTGTTAATCATGAAAAATGATTAACAATAATAATAGGTTTTATTCGGATGTCCGAGAAATAAATAAATAAAACGATGAAAACAAACAGGGAGAGCATCAAATGTGCAGCGACACAACAAAGTTATTTAATTTGTAAATAATCACACTTAATTTTCTTACTGTAAATAATCACACTTAATTTTCTTACTGTAAATAATCACACTTAATTTCCTTACTGTACCGATTGCTGTTCAAAATTAAAAGCGTAGGTTCTGCGTCAGCCCCTGACATAAAGCAAATAATTTAATTGTTCAAGATTAAGTCGAGGTGTTTCATGGATTACTGTACTTTCCTATATATATATATATATATATATATATATCATGAAAATATATTTATGGCAATTACACTACACAGAGGCGCAAGCGTTTCATCCGCGTAGTGTATTGTCAGGTTAAAATCGTCTGCCATGAAATGAGGACGCCTCTGTGTGGCTGAATTGGCACAAATATATTTTCATAACTTAGTATATATATATATATATATATATATATATATATATATATATATATATATATATATATATATATAACAAAATCAAAATTAAATTTCGAAATATTACAAATCGTCAGTCTGTTGTTTCTTTTACCGTTTGTCGGTTTTGTTTACGTTTAAAAGTGTTATCGTTTACTCCAATATATTTTGGAATTGAAACATTCATGTTTTTTTATTTTATTTTACAATGATAACATACACAACGCACAGCTAATAATGAAGTTAATCCAACATCAAGTTCCAATTTGTGACATATGCATTGAAAGATATAAAAATGTGTTTCATAAGAAGATTTGGTATAAAACTAAAATCTTTAATGTATCGTTTATTAGAAAAGTGTTGAACGTTCATTTGTTAAAAATAAGTTTTACAAATTGTATTTCTCCTTTGGTTTTTCATTTCGTATTTTTATGTTTGTATGATTCCCAGTTAATGACCCTTGTATTTTTCATATGAAAGTGTGGCAAGTTCGAATGTCAGCTCTGATTGAAACAGGACAGATAAATCCATCTTGATGTCATTCTTACCGTGAATTAACGTTGTTTTCAACATTATATAAGTCACATCTCACATTGCGAGTTTTGAATTTTATGAAAGTATTTTTGTTAATTGAAACCATTTATTGTAATTACTTACACTTTCTATTTTTCATATTTGTTTAATTGAATATTTATTATAAGTATTTGTTTTTTGCTTATTACTGTTTTTTTGGCTCATAAGACTTTAGAAATACCTTTTTTGTCGGTATTTCTACTTGTTAATTGGCGCATTTCTTTGTATTTCGTGACGCATGCATAGAAAATTATATGAAATTTGAATATACTTCTTCTTGTGGATGTTTTTGTAAACTCTACCTTTTTATATTTCAAACAAGACCATTTCAGTTCTTATGTTTATCCTAACCTTTTTCGTTTTCAGAACAGCGAATTATGTTGAAAAGATAAATTTCCGACTAAGACACCTTTAAAAGTACTTGTTGATATATTAAGAGTCGAAAGGAAAACATCTCGTATATACATTTGTTATTTCCTGTAGTTGGGAGTGCAAACGTTAACAAGTATGTTACACTCCATTTTTCTTATCTGATCGCAAATTCATGAAAATCAAGCGATCGGATTGGATAATGACTATCATTATTGGATTTCACCTGAAATAATATGACTCCAGTTAAGTTGTGGTTAATCTTGTTACAGAACTTTGTTATAAAGAAAATAAAGTATGGTGCAAATGCAGACCACGTGATGTGACATAACTGTATCATAAATGTAATACCATTATTAGATGCCTTGTAAAATTTTACTTGGGAAAAGTTGTTTGTTATCTTGGTATTGGCCTTTATTTTCAATTGCATCCCCACACATGTTCAATAGACTTTGTTTCTCACAAATATCAAATAAAAACGAAAATAGTTTGCGAATGTAAAAGGTTAAATTTTATTTGATTTGAACTCGGGGCACATCAGCTAAATGTATGGTGACAATAATATTAGCAAAATCATTTAAAATCGACATTTTGTTTAGTAAATCGACCAATTAAAATTCAAGAGAAAATATTTAGATTTCTCCATTTCATAATCAAAATAAGATAAAACAAATTTCTGTATAAAAATAAATTTTTAGTCATCTCGTTTTCTATATTAAAGTAAAAAATTGAGGAACCTTCATGATGTTGAGGAACCTTCGTGATTTTTAAGAACATTTATCAATTTGCACTGAAGATTACAAATAAATGCCAACATTTTCAATACCGTGACAGGATCTCAATTATTAAACTGCGTTGAGGAACTGATGAAGGCAGGAATTATATGTTTGTGAAGTTAGAAATATTTGGACAACGACAAAAATAGGAAAAATAAGAAAATATATTTTTGGTGCTCGGTTGTATCATTAGTATGTTGTGCATCAACTAGGTTGGAACGAAAGTTCTGTCTTTTTTTTCTTAAAGCAATTTTCTAATTATTTTCTCAATTATATTTGAAATATGCTGAACTCAACACTTATATATTTTTTACTTTTTCAAGTTTTGTCAATTTTATCTCAAATGATTCGGTGCATTTTGCGCCACGTTCAGAACACATTCGTCGCAAAGAACACATTCGTCATGTTATAATGTTTTAGGAATTTCAAAAACGGAAAAGTGACAATACAGTAGCAAAATAACGTAACAGCCTGTGATGCTGTTGGCGTAGTGCCTGGAATAACATACATTAGTGCCAAAGACGGTTGGATTCTAATGCATAGGATGCTGCGTGTGACATAAGCCAACTGATATACTTCGGGAAGTAATCACAGACATTTATTCATCTTGAATTGAAAAAACTTGTTAAATGTATTCCGCTTCATCTTTTTCATGTTTCATCAGAATAACGCCAGGTCCCACATTATACAAAATACCAAAGATCTAGAATAATATGGCTATGAAATTATGCATCGACCACCATAATCTCCGGTTTTCGCACCAAACAGATTGCGATCTCTTTAGATGTTTGACAAATCATTTGAGTGAATTCAGACATACTTCAAACGAAAAAGACTAACATTAATTTGTTTCTCTTTTCAGTTCAAAACGGCATTCAAAAGTTTATTGAATATTGGAAAGAGGTCATTGAGTGAATAGATTAAGACTTCAAGAACAGTGAAAAATGAGTTAGTTTTCGTTTTCAGTTAAAAACCGAAGGAATTTTATGAACGCGTCATTAAAAAAATTATTGACAGATGTAATGACGCCATAGAAAATAATAATGACGACATTAACGAGTAAATACATCTGGTATTCTTTTATTTTATTACTTAACTTGCCATTAAAAATGGACGAAACTTTCGTTCCAACCTGGTATTATAGATAAAATACTGACAGGATTTTCAAAGTAGATGATTAGTTTAAATAAGTTCTCCTTTCATCAAAGCACCATTTTGTCTTCGTTTACATGATAGCGGCATCGCATCGTCTTTCTACTTTCAGCCAAATCCCATTTTGAGCACTGAGAATAATTCCACTGTTAAACTTGACAGTATACTGAAAAAAAGATGATACAGTATTTCATATTTAAGATTCAATCAATATGTGTAAAAAGATTATTTAATCACATCATTATTTTTATTACTTCTCTATAAAAAGTAATGTCATAGGTTAAACCTATGACATTACTATTTTATATATCCTTTGTTGAAAAATTTCCCCCTTGACTGTATAATTTCCGGGCTTCATGTAGTTTCACTAGCGATTTCGCTTTTCATATTATGAAACGCCAGAGTTGGTCATAGTACAGAAGCCTCGGGTTGTGAGCCACAAAAAGAGATAATAAAAAGGATCTTAAAATAAAGTGAATCACACTTGTCGATTAATATCACTGTTGAAGAATGGTGTGACTTTAGCTAACATCTCTCCAGTCTGAGAACACCGCTCCTGAATAAGAACTCTCCAGTCATAAGTAGTTAGCTATGACTGTTCAAAATCATTCTAAGCGAAATAAATGTTTTTAAATTCAAAATTTTAAACATTGTAAACTATTGGTAAATAAGAACATTATTTTGCTCTGCTGTCTATAAAAAGAGTAGATGATTGTGGGTAACTTCAATCCACTGAATTCAAATATAAAGTCAGTTTTGCTCAATCAGGTCAAGGTTTCATTCTTTTGAAATTTATATTTTTCCATGTATTGGTTTATTGTACGATACTCGAGTCGTTTAAAATGTACTTTTAATCATTTTTCAATGTTTCCAATATAATTGATAGCTTTTATATAGAATCATGTTAAGTTTGCATGATTCCTGTAATTATTTCCATAAGGCGATTGTATTAGTATGAACAGATCCTTAGCGCTTGAGGCACATTTTCCATGTGATTCCCCTGCTGTAATGTAAGGTAAATATATCGAGTTAATATTGTTTGTTCCGCTTGATGTACGTTTCTTTTGTGGTCTTAATTGATGAAGTTATTTATTCTACAAATTTCTTTTAACTTTGTAATTCGTTCGTTACAGCTGACCAGAGCAATTCTTATTCTTGAAACAAGTTTTACAATGAATATGAAAACATCAAACCGGAAATGCTTGAATAACCCTGATGTATTCTGTTATAGTTGTAGTTATTTTTCTTTGGTCGAAAAACAATATAAATTGAGGATTTAGTAAAAAAAAATATATCTTTCATATTTTTAAGTAATGCCTGAAGATCAGGACAAATGATGGCCATATCACATAACAAGCAAAGCTTTCAAAGATGGATTGAGACAGTGGACTAAAGGTTTACGAAAAAGCTTAACATTTGGCATGCCAAATTATGATGAATTTTCTTGCGTCAATTTGAAAGATGTAAACACAATTGTTCCTAAAAAACGTGATATTGATGTATACTCGAGATAAATTATTAGTAATGTTTACTGTTGGAAGGATAGTATGAGCTGATACCACTAGATAAAAAGGAAATGGCGAGATTTTATTTCTTTAATTTGACGAAATAAAAATTTATACAGTTCTCATAGAAAATACATTAAAAAATGAAATAATTCCATTTCCGGTACACCAAAAATATGACCCGATGAGAAAAACTGGACCGTAATTTTAGATTCAGTGTTTTCAAATAATTCCAAATCACTTATTAGTTTCGTGACAGCAAAATATGTGTGTTATTAGTAGATTATTATACAAGATTTTATCAAGTAATTTGGTTAAATCATGTTTAAAATTCATTTTATATAAATTCTATATTTTATTTTCTGTATATTTCTGTGTAATTTTTTCCTTTGTATTCTCCCTATTTATTTTTATGATTCATCACATTTGTTTTCATAACTGAATTTCTTAAACGAAACTATATGTCGGGGAGATAACTCGGAGGCCGACTCTGTTGGCAGACATTTTGTACTTACTCTTTTTACATATCGTACGACTAGTATAAAATGCGTGTTTTTCATTAGGGCATTACACTTTTCCCCCCAAAGATACAATTAAAACGTGGTTATGTATAAATATATGTGACGGCGTAGCCAAACGCATTTAAAAGAATTAATCGTACCGTGGGTGTATTCATTGCTTAATTTCGCCATCGAAATGTTAAATTATATTGTATTTAAAGCCATCCTCACGATTTGATATTTACGTTAAATTAGCATATCCGAAATATTACTTCATAATTTATTTTCACATAATGATAATTTCTGATTTCAACATCGAAATGTTTGATCGTAATTCTGTCTTTTTCCTGTTTCAGATCACAAATATCATGATATGATATTTATGATGCTTGGTGGAGTCTACACTTGCATTCTGTAATCCTCTAAAAAGAATACGTTATGTCAGAACTGAATGGTTTCAAAGCAAGCATATGTCGATGTTGGGAATAGAATTTACCCCAGAGGAAAAGAAACTCTCGTTCAAGACAGCAAGGGAAAGTCCTGCGTGTTTCTAGTTTAAAGAAGAGAACATTGAGATACATGTTGAAACTTTTAGGCTGATCATTGAACATTTGGCGTCTCTCACATTTAGGCTGTTAGAATAATTGAGCTGATGAAAGTCAACTTGGTCCCACATCTTTGATTATTTTTTATTTTAAATTAAGTAAAAAGATTTCTAAACCGCAGAACTAAACTAAGAAACTATTCAAGAGAAGAAGAAAATCAGAAGTTGAATGAAGAGAACCATTGACTGACAAGTCTTCTTACCTCTGTTTTAGAGGAGGGAACAAATTTGTATTTTCGAATTGATTCAACCATTGCCATTTTCAATTCCATGTGCGCCAATCTCAATCCGGCACAAATTCTTGGTCCAGCACCAAACGGGAGGTAAGTGAATGGTTTCCGAGCTGATACTGCTTCCGGAAGAAATCTTCAAATACAAAAAGTTAAAGTTAATTTGCATTTAGGTAAAGTTAAAACAATGTGAATCAGTTTGAGATAGATATTATATTTAATTCTTTAAAATATATAATATTTAATTCTTTTAAATATATTATATTTAATTCTTTTAAATATATTATATTTAATTCTTTTAAATATATTATATTTAATTCTTTTAAATATATTATATTTAATTCTTTTAAATATATTATATTAAATTCTTTTAAATATATTATATTTAATTCTTTTAAATATATTATATTACATTCTTTTAAATATATTATATTTAATTGTTTTAAATATATTATATTAAATTCTTTTAAATATATTATATTAAATTCTTTAAAATATATTATATTGAATTCTTTTAAATATATTATATTTAATTGCTGAAATTGAGTTAATCACAGAAAATATGTCTTAGTTGTAATATTGTTAAAAATGTCTTAATTATTCTAATTAGCCGTTTTCTGTAGTTAACTAAACAACTCACCCATCTGTCACTTTGCTCTCTATGTATTTCTTCCGCTCTCTTACTCTATGTTGATTTAACCATTCTCTAATAATGTCTTAATGTATCTATGAGCATTTACATAAAGGGCGACCCTCTTTTCTCGGCGTCATCTTATTTGCATACACGCATGCAAATTAGATAGCAACATAATGAGTCTCTTTATTTCTACAAAAGAATAATAGAAAATCAGAATATTTCTATATAATAATCAGAACAATAATCATAACAATAATCATAATAATAATAATAATAATAAACTAAAAAAGAGACTTTTTATTTTTAGTTACATCATAACAGATGTCATCTAAATTTTCGAAAGTAGAATAAAATAGAATAAAAAATGATAGTAGCTGTGACCCAACGGGTCATGGGTAAGTATCATACTAATTGGTTAAACATTTATTCTCTGTTTTATTCAAAATGTTGTATTATGTATTTGGTTGTTGTTTATAGATGTTTATTTCTATATTTGAAGCAACGTCTAGTGACTTGTCATAGCGTATTTGTGTCCTGTCGGTTCCATTTTCATAATGGATACTGAAAACGTTTACGTGCTTCTACCTGTGAGTACCTGATCTTAAAAATAACATTCAGGGAAATCAACACCAACAAATAGATTCAAGCGAGTCAAAAAGGCGTAACATCCGAATTCGTGCGTTTTTTTTTCTTGATTAATTTTTTACAATATTTTCGGAATATCAAAATCAGTCATAATTCCAACTGGATGTGTTGCAGAACGTTGATAAAAAGGAAAAGATAACCCAGTGAGTTTCGGACACTCAAGCCATAAAAGAAGTGGCCTTTTCCCAAAAGGGTTGAACTTGCTGTTATATTAACTGATACGCGATTTAAATATTGGTTTAACCATCTGAGTCTCTCGTTTGTTTCACAATAATTGCTTACAGATGCAAAAGCAAAACAGTCACATTGAATTATTGAAAAAAAAACTCAGTTACACCAGAAGATCACGACGATTTTTGATACAGTCACTACCGCTAGTCACAACAAAGAAAATACTTTAATTTTTATACTACATCTTTTTGCCTTCAAAATAAAAACACGCAACTTAATAAAGACTTAACTTCTAATTAAAAAAGCTCAACTTAAAATTAAAAAGTTCCAACTTCAAATTACAAAGCTCAACTTCAATTTCATGTCGTGTCAATTAAGTCAAAATATAAACCTTTTCGTTTTCGAGAACCGATTCTATTTTGAATGTTTTATACACACAAGATTGCGAAGTTGAAGCAATTAACCAAAAGATGAGAAAAGTACCAAAGAAATTGGCCTTCTCCCGCTTTTCCCAGCACTTCTCGTCTCACGCCCTTCCTCCAATTATGTAAAACAGTCAATGTGCAAAAAACAACCAAAATAGCCAACATGATTATCAGAGTTTTAACTTCATATGTTAAGCTTATACTATAAAAGCTATACTATAACAACTCTGTGTATATTGCTTGCTTATTTGTTTATCTCGGTTCACACTGAATTACGTTATCGTTTTGTGACACCATCCGTTAAAATATACACATGTACACAGTAGATTTCGTCATCGTTTTGTGAGTTAATCCATTAAAACAGAGAGATGGAGTATAACCATGCACAGTGAATGACGTGATTAAATGACGTCATCCATTACACCAGAGAAAGAGAAAGGGGAAGTGATCGTTTTGGAGGTCTTGTATATTAATACAAATGTACAGCCTATAAATAATGCATTGCTACTTGGTGTAGGAGGAAGTAGCTTAGTGCTTGCTGCGCTGAGGCCCTAAGTGGCTCACGGCGAGCTTAATATCTTACCTTTCAGGATCAAATACTTCTGGATCTGGCCAATATTCTGGAAGATGGTGAATGGCATAAATTGGTATAACAATTTCAGTTTTGCTTGGAATCGTCCAGTCGCCGATACATATGTCTTTTTTAGCTTCTCGATTGACCCTGTAATAGTAATAAACATTTTCTTCTTTAAATCTTGTTTATGCTATAAAAGAAAAGCCTATGAAAAATACTAAAAATTAAAACAGAAATAAAGAGATTTGATCGTGTAGGTTTTGTTTTACAAAAATCAGATTGTACTTCTCTAATATTCTGAAAATGTAAAACTTCAGTAAAGAATTGACTGACTGAGTTACAAACGAACATTTTGTTGCTTCTTAGAATTCAAGTTGTTATAACGTAGTTCAAATTTACACCTCATCGTTAAAGCTTCTGAGGTTATCCTGATTCAAAATATGTCCCATTTAAGGGGTAGAGCTCCTAAGGGAGCTAAGTGTAGTCAGAATGTCATACAGACAAGCTGCTCCCGCGACGGTTGCTGTTATATTCGCCAAGGATCCGTTCTCGTCACTTACTCTGCAGACCATGGGCTGCCGTGGCGTCTCCAGGTGTTCTGTCTTTTCTCACGAGTAGCTCTGGAGTTTATAAATGACAAAGAAGCAGGCAAATATGGCCAATTATAATAGATTCGATTCTTTGTATGATGCCAGTTAGAGACTCTTTAAATCTTGACCGTTATTGGCACTGTTCCTACCTCAATAGATATAGATGGTAAATGTCTAATTTGGATTAAATAAAACACATGCTACCTGCACAGTTGATTTAGAGAATTCAAGAGATAAGGTGCACTCTCTAAATTACACCCTCCCATGCATTACACCCTCCCATGCATTACATTATCTCTTAGAGGAAATGTTGGTTTATTGCTGATCGCCTGATGTGCCACTACCGGGAAATGCCGACGGCTCTGTTCATGGCTTCTTTTTGCAGATCCAGACTGCGCTTTTGACCCGCTCGTTTTTCTCCCCACCTTCTGACCTTGTGCCAAATCTTCACACACATTTGTATTTATTATTGTCGAATGTGTTAGAATTTCTTACCTGCTAGCGATAGGATAAAGTCTCAACGTTTCAGACATGCACATGTCAAGATAAGGAAGCTTTTGTACATTGTCATAGTTTGCTGCCTCCTGCAATGCGAAGAGAAATTATGAACGATTAGGAGAGAGAGGAGAGAAATATATATATATATATATATATATATATATATAGAGAGAGAGAGAGAGAGAGAGAGAGAGGAGAGAGAGGGGGGAGGGGGGAGAAAGAAAGAGAGAGAGAGAGAGGCATAAAGAATAAAATAAATATTTCTTTATCACTCATTTCCGACATGCGTAAGCTCAATTTCAAATGAAGGAAAGACACAACATATGAAAGTTTACTTGTCGTTTGAGGATACTTCTATTATTGATATTGCTAGCAGCTTGTGGTGGTGATCCTACATACATACAGCTCCATTACTAGTTTCCTTGAAAGACGCGTGGTCTCCATGGGGAAATGGGTTTCTCTTGTCGGTCTCCACTGGTTCACTACCGCTAATCACCACAAAGAAAATACTTTAATTTTTATACTACATCTTTTTACCCTCAAAATACAAACACTCAACTTAATAAAAACTTAACTTCTAATTAAAAAAGCTTAACTTCAAATTAAGAAGTTCCAACTTCAAATTACAAAAAAGCTCAACTTCAAATTATAACATTCTGCTGCTGGGGACGTAACCATTCAGAGGTTAAAATTTCCCTTCCAAACAAATTACTCGCCACTAAGCTTTAACAACACTTCTAGGTCAATTTTTTTTAATATGAAGTTGAGCTTTTTTTAAGTTTAAAATCCAAGTCCAAATTTTTTTTATATAAGAAAAAAGTGTAGAACACGAAAGTTCTTCACTTTGATTCCTGGTTAACTGTTAAAATTCTTACTATCTAAACTGAGTTATATTCGTTTCACTTTCTTAGTAAACAGTTTTATTATTCGTTGTCAATTATTTCGATGTTCTTTCTGATTCACATCCACTCATTATACAGATCCGGTCAGAAATAACCATTTTTGAAGTGCATTCGAGAATCACGGGTTTTCTTTACTATTTCTTATTATATCTCGAATGCTATCAGTTTTGTCATCTATTGCCATAACAACATGGACTATTCTTTAGTATAGTTTCTTTATTTAAAATTAGATGTGCCTACCCAGCGTTGCCCAGGAATATTTTATATTTTCATTTTTATTTTGTACTGTTTTTTTAACTATGCCTTCAGATTTTTTACCAAATTAGATCTTACAGCCACAAATTACTTTCTCTTGGACAGTTTATATGCTTCGAAATTCCTTTTGAATTTTGAAGGTCACGAGTTAATTAATTTTCTTTTTCAAGTATTAGCAAAATATTAACATAGTTTATTTATTTAAAAAGAAACCGAAATGCATTTTGGTCGACTTAATTCATAAATGACGTTACTATTAAAAAAAGGATTTTAACAATTTCGTTTTGAATATTTAATTTCAATACATCTATTCGAAATAGTAAATAAAATACATAATTTAATCTATAGGAATCAAAGTCACATAGTGACGAGGGAACATGAGTCAGAGACATACGCAATGTTGTCTGATAATCTTAATACTAGAGAGAAAACTGTAAACACATATTCTCCCATATGCATGCATTTTCTGGAATGCTTAAAAGATCAAATCACCTTTCACCAATCAGAGACTAGCATCAGCTAATAAGGGGCCAACAACCTAAACAATCTTCATTTATTTCGTGATGATCGCATACGTTCGCACTGATATTCATATTCATATAAAATAACTTCTGAATCTGTGAAATTAAAACTAAAGAAATAAGAAAGACCACATCTACAACTGGAAAAATTGTAAAAGAGAAAACGAAAAGAAAAAAGAACGTCTTATAGAAATAGATTGAAGGTGGGGGTTGCCTGACTTGCTATTTGCTTTCTCGATTCCCTTAAATACTTGAAATGAAATGTGTGTATTTAGACAGCATTTTTTCATTTATGCAAGCATTGTACAGAATTTGTCTGTTTAATTATACCTTTAATAACAGAATTCGTCTGTTTAATTATACCTTTTTTTTTAAAAATTTCAATTTTTCTGATGGTCTTTTTTGTATTAAAATAAAAAAAAATTAATGTTCCATAGGTTTCACACGATTCACGAACGTTTTCGATTCTTCGTCGAATCATCCTTAAGTGTCAAAAGCATGCATCTTGTAAACTCTAGCTCAATTTACCAACATCTACAAAAACATAACTGTCCTCTCTATGATTTAAGACAAATTCTAGTTAATAACACTAAAATTATACATTTCGAAACCAATTTTAAAAAAATTAAAAATACTGGAAGCTATCTACATAAAAACACAACAACCTAAAATTAATAACATCACATATGAAACGTGTGATAACATTTTAAAATGCTTAACATAATGCGATTTTGTTCTGTGATGCCATCCAGCGTTGCTGAATTTAAATTGTCACGATTTCCTGGAACAATGCGAAAAACGTTCTCTGCACGTTTCTTGTGAAAATGTGTAGCCAAAATCTTATACCCCATTGGAAAATATATGTCGATTAATAATCTGATTATAACCTATTCTTAATTTTGTTTTTGAAAGATATTCTTAAGAGATGACTTTTTAGTATTGATTCTTTTTTGGGTTTATCTAAAAAAATATTTATTTAAAAAAAACAATTTAACTGCTTTAAGCCATATTAATAAATTTAAGTTAATTGGTTAACCCATTTATAAATTTAATTAATTTTGAAAAAAAACACATCGTTTAATTTAACAACAGTTTAATATAACAATATAATTATCTCCCTTGCATTAATAAAATTTAACCTTAATTGCCTGGAGTCAGTTATTTTTCAGCTAATTTTAAACAATTGTAAAATCGATGACTAGTTGGGAGGGTAACAATAATTATAAGAATAATAATAATAATAATCTTGAAATTAATATATTTATAAGTTCTATTAAATTGCTAAGTATCGAGCTTGTCTTTGGAAATTGAAATCAGATTGCTTCGTCAATTAATCTAATATCTCTCTCGCTCCCTCTCTCTTTCTTTTTTTCTTTCTTTCTTACTCTCTCTCTCTCTCTCTCTCTCTCTCTATATATATATATATATATATATATATATATATAGAGAGAGAGAGAGAGAGAGAATATATATATATATATATATATATATATATATATATATATATATATATATATATATATATAAATAGATTTGAGATAAACAAAATGCGAACATGTTCCCAGAATTCAAATTTAGCGATTATGTGGCGTACGATCGTTTCCAAGACAATTTGGAATTTTTTTTTTTACATTATACTCATAAAATTCCAAACCGTTTCTTTTTCAGCGCCCTTCACAACATCTCATAGAGAAGTCCTTCAAGAAAACATTTGATTTCCGTAGTATCCGATAGAAACATCAGTTACTGCCCACATAAACGACCTATGACCCAAGACCCGAAGGGACGTTTCGATGCCTTCTACATGCTTTAATAGATGACGTCATCTCTTTGTGACATCATCCAGTGTAAACGGGGAAACCCCAAATAATAAACACGATAACAAACAAGATCAGAGAGAGCCTTAAAAGGCATTACTTACGTCTCCTAATACGGATATGATTTCGTTGTACAGCTTCTCTTGAATATCAGGGTTTAAAGCCAAGCTGTGCGCGAGAAACGAGAGTGCCGATGACGTTGTTTCATACCCAGCGATCAGGAACAAGATAGACTGAGCCATAACTTCCTTATCTTTTAATCCTAGTTTCAAAGAAAACATTGTTTTATCTATTTACATTTCTATCTTTAGTGACATGAATTTAACAATAAAATCAGATATCAGAAATAAGCATGCAATTACATCAATTAATAAAATGTAAAATTGTGAATAAAGGCAACAAAAAATAAAACAAATAAAAAAATGTTATGAAATTTTTAAAAACGTTTCGGTTTTTATAGATGTGTTCTTGTATGAGAGGATTGTTTTTTGGTGAGTGATTCATCACATTGAAGTCCTTTTTTAATAAATCGTAATACTTTAAAGATTAAAGTATTATGAAAGGGGAGGACTTGAATGCCTACTAGACATCCCCCTCGGGTGTCTTCGATCTCTCTGTACAGGTGTTTGTCAAAGAGGATACTTTTTATTTGAAGTAAACCTTGACCAAATATTTTTAAAAATGGTGTGCTATCTCCTCAAGCCATCCAGCACGTCTCCCGAATTGCGGACGGGGGCACCCCCTCTATTAATAGAGAACGGCTTCGAATAATGAATCAGAAGCCGTTGACAATGAGCAAATAAATTATAAAAATATGAATAAAAACGGAAATAAATACTGGCAGGCCAGCACCCAGGATAAAAAGGGCCATTAATCCATTCATACACCAGGCGGGAAGATGTAAGCAATTGTGTGAACCTTCCTGCCTCTGGAAATGGTGCTCCAGCCATGACAGAGGCCAACCAAGGTCAGCCATCAGGCCTTGAGACAAAAGGTTCTGGCCCCCTATCTCCATAAAATGCAGCAATAAAAAAAGAAACATAAGCCCAACCATGAACTTTTGCACAAAAGAAGGTACTATTGTTTTGCTACCACTACTCAAAGTTTCAAAAGTGGAGCAAAACATCCAATGAAATCCTAGCTAATATGATTAAAAAATCTACCCTCCCCGAAAGAAAAGAAAATATACCAGTTGCCCGCCTACGGTCGCTTGTTCCCCAGATGGGAATATATATAACAAAAAAAAAGAGAGCACCCTTATAAAAAATGCAGCCATAAGAGAAGCTGAAGAAGATTTCCTTCCTATCAGGGAAGAAGAAACTAGACAGAGACAATAGTCTAGATCGGAAAGGGAAGAAAAGTGGACACTGTTATGGGGTATGAAATATGCTCAGGCAAAATATACCAAACAAAAAACAGAGAACAGAGACCTGGAGAGAAATATTCTTCCACTTCTGTCCAGGTAAGAGAAATGTTCCACCCCAAAAAATAACTTGCCAAAGATATAACAGCATGAGCCTGTTCAATGAAGCTGAGCCTGACTATATGGCATCAGAGATAGCAACCCTCATAAGAACCAATAAGTGTCCACTTGAAAGCCCCATCAAAATTCCTACAACTCCCCTCATCGTTCTAAACTCCACAGATACAACAGAAACCACATTACCAATCACCGATGGATCAAGCGGTCAAGCAGTATGGGTCCATGACAATCATCGATGGATCAAACCGTCAAGCAGTATGGGTCCATGACAATCACCGATGGATCAAGCGGTCAAGCAGTATGGGTCCATGACAATCACCGATGGATCAAGCCGTCAAGCAGTATGGGTCCATGACAATAACCGATGGATCAAGCTGTCAAGCAGTATGGGTCTATGACACCCACCATAAAGCTACATCAACACCAGAACCCCCTTTAGCAAGTGGCTCTTAGATAAGTATACCGCCACCATCAGTTGTCTATTTACAATCAAAAGATAGCCTCTCATTGAACATAAGTTATTCCTCACCACTATCACCGAGACCACTGATAACACCTGAATCCCCATCATTATCTCAGAAATTACTAATGAACAATTGGCATTGGAAGAAGAACTTGGAAATACAATTGAAGAAGGCCAGATGATGAGGATGGAGAAAAGACCTCAACTTCCCAAAACCCAAGCCTCCAGAGCTACCAAAGTAGTAATACAAAACGTAAACATCGCTCTCCAAAGACTTGTTCCATTCAACATATCCCTCACGGAGCTGAATCAAGTAACATACGCTGCAAGGCTTTACATTGTTAGGAAAACACTCTCTCAATTCAAAAAAACAATGGGAGTCCAGAGCATGAGCCACAACCCCATCGTGGAAACGTAAGCTCCAGAAACAACTTAACCTTTGCAGTAAGGAAGTCTCTCAAATCAAACAATTCCTTGCTGCCCCTACAGTGCGGGGACGGCTGAGGAATACTATCTGCAGACTCAGTTTTAAATACAAAAAAATGTAGAAGAAATTGAAAACGTTGCGAGGGAACTTGAAGGCAGAATCCCAGCACTTGTCAAAAGAATTCAAGAAAATGATAACAAGCACAGGGCAAAAGTTGAGAACAGACAGTTCAAAAAGAATACAGGACTATTCTACCGAAATTTGGTGGGAGAGAATATAACGGTGGAAAAGCAACCGGAAGAGAAGGAGTTAGAAAACTACTGGAAGCCTATGTCTGAGAATGAGGAACCATGCTATCAAGAGGCCAAGTGGATCTTAGATATTGTTCAAAGTAATAAAAACAAGCCAAAAATGTCAGAGCTAGAGATAACGTCTGGAATAAAACGAAAGCTAGATCAATTTCAGAATCACAAAAAACCTGGCATAGACAATATACCCAATTTCTGTCTGAAGAAACTAACAGCACTTCATAGCCATTATAGTAGCTGCTTCACCAGACTGTTGAAGGGTAGGGAGGCAACACAAGCATGGCTAGTAAAAGGTGATGCAACCCTCATACCCGAAACGAGTGAGACAAAAAAAACTACAAAATACAAACCGATCTGCTGCCTCGCTACAACCTACAAACTCTTCACTGGCCTGGTTGCAGACAGCATCTACGAACCCCTCTCTTCTGAAGCATACTTGGAAAAAGAACTAGCAAGGTGCAGAAGGAAGTGTTTAGGCACCAAGGACCAATTGTTGATCAATAAGACCATCCTTGAGGACTGTATGAAGAGGCAGAGAGATCTAAGCATGGCGTGGATCGGTTACCAAAAGGTATACGATAGTGTACCCCACGCATGGCTCTTGCGCTGCCTTGATCTATATAATATCCATCCGGTCATCAAGAAAACCATGGCAGTACAAATAAATATGTGGAAAACAAACATGACATTAAGACACACTAATAGAACAATAAAAATCCCTGACGTAAAGATCCGAAGGGGAATCTTCCAATGAGATAGCTTATCTCCTCTACTCTTTTGCATGGCAATTGATCCGCTTAGCAAATTACTAAACAAAAGCCAGAGTGCCTATAATCTGAGCCAGGGTCGCAAACAAGATCTAAACAAAAGAGTCAACCACCTGCTCTTCATGGATGACCTCAAGCTGTATGCTAGTTCAGATGCTGACTTAAGCCGACTCTTGCAGGTTGTACATACCTTCTCCAAAGATATTGGAATGAAGTTCGGCCTTGACAAATGTGCCAAGTGCTCCCTCAGAGCTGGGAAGAAGATCTAAACGGAAAACATACAGCTTGATGAAGATACTGACATCAAAGACCTTGAAGAACAGGAACAATACAAATACCTTGGCATAAAAGAAAACGATTCAATTCAACATGCCAAGATGAGAGAAAAAATTGGCAGAGAATATATACACCGTGTTAGAAAAATTTGCAAAACACAGCTTACAAATAAAAACAAAGAAACTGCCATTAAGCAATTAGCTATGCCAGTGATAACATACAGCTTTGGAATTATTGATTGGCCACAAAATAACATTAATAGATTAGACACTAAAACGAGAAAAATATTGACGATGTACAGAGTAGTGTACAGGAACCAGTGTCTACCAAGGCTGTATCTGCCAAGAGGAGCAGGGAAAATGGGTCTCTCAGAAATTTACCATCAACATCGAGACACTATTGTGAGCACCGGCCAATATCTGATGAGCTCCCAGAACCCAAACCTTAGGATGGTATGCCAACATCAAGAAACCAGAGCAAGCAGAACAACCTCTATCACAAAACTGGCCAAGCATTTTGGACAGGACTGTCTGACAAATGAGGCAGTAACAGACTACAATCCTGCCACGGAAATAGCCTGCAAGAGCTGCCAGAAATAACCAAGACCTTCCATTCCAGAAAACTGGAAGAATGGGCCAACCAACAATGTGCTAAGTATTACCTAGATAATTATCCCAGGAATATATAGATAAGGAAGGCTCTGTAGACTGGCTGAAAAGAGGATCTCTCCACTATGATCAGGAGAGAATGATAATGGCTGCTCAAGATCAAGGTTTGATGACCAATGCCTTTAAAAAGATGAGTGGTCTTAGCAACAATAACAAATGCAGGTTCTGCCATACAGAAGTGGAGAGTGTGAGCCACCTGGCATCCAGTTGTAAGGTTTCACCTGGGGGATGGCTATTATACAATGTGACACAACAGAGTGTGTAAATATCTTCACTGAACTATATGTAAAAAGTTTAATATCCAGTGTAGAAGCAAGTCCTGTGAGTATATACCAGAAAGAACAGTTGGAAATAATTTATACACCATCCACTATGACTATGCAATCCCTACAGCTACATATCTAGAAAACAGAGCTGTCAAAACTGACATCGTGATATGGGACAAAAGGAAGAAAGTAGCAACCCTAGTTGATGTCAGTGTCATTAATGATGCAGGATTAAACAGAGCTGAAAGGGAAAAGATTACGAAATATCAAGGTCTTATGTATGACATGAAAAGAAACTGGAATCTTAGGAAAATCTCCATCATCCCAGTAATTATAGGAGCTACAGGACTAATGAAAAAGAATTTCAAAAGCTATCTGGAGAGTATACCCGGTGAACCGAGTGCATATACAAAGTGAAATACAAACAATTGCACTTAAAGGGACGGTTAGAATCTTAAAAAGATCTCTAGGATAGGGTGTCTGAAATAGCCGATTAATGTCTGGCATCCGGTAGGATGCCCCATCCCCAGCAAAAACAGAAAGATAAGAAAATTAGAAAAAAAAGGGAGAAAAAATCTGCGGCAGTTATGATAATACTTCTAAACGTGTGCCTACAGTTGTGTTTGAATTGAATGAAGAGTTTTGAAGCCATTTTAAACATGCAATTTCCTTTAACCTGTCACAAATAAATAAATAAAATAACATTGACAATGGACAAGTTCTTCCGAAGCATCTTTTAAATTTGAAATTGGAAAATCGAGCAAAAAGCCGTTATAAGCCATAAATAAGATGCAAATATTTATTATTATTATTATTTGTACTCACTAGGAATTATCACATATGTCATCGTCAGTGATTGCTCATCGGCAGCAACCGGTGGTGTTCCCTGGAGTCTGAGTGAAAACAAGATTTACTCTCCACCTCTTTTCGATAACCACTGCTAATGACCTTGCAATATCGCAACATTGATTTCTGGCTGGTAAATTATTATTATTATTATTATTATTATTATTATTATTATTATTATTATTATTATTATTATTATTATTAATATTATTATCATGATTATTAACTTTAGTCTTAAATATTTCGAGTTAAATACCCTTCCTCAGGGGCGCGAGTCGTTTAACAACATTTAATCCGTCTTTACAAATGTATTTTGTCAAAAGTCAATAGAGTGAACAATGAAAAAAAGAAATATAAGTGATTAACTGTGAAAAATACCTCTTTTTGTTTTCCAATCTTGTAAGTTTTCTATTTTAAGACATTTAACTTCGTCTTTGATTTCAATTTCCGTTTCAGCATCTAAACTTTCTGTCTCAAGTTGAGCACTGAGCATCAATTGAAGAAGATCCTCGCGACTCTGCAAAAAATGGTCATCAGAAAAAGGACAAACGTCATTTCCAACTATCACATGTATCCGTTTACGCTGGGCAAAAGTTTATAAATAATTATATATAAAAACAATTTTTAATTTTTAAAAAAAATATATGATTTTTACTATCTTTATAAAGTTAGGTATGTGTTTATGTCTATATATTTGTATTTACATGATTCACTCATCAACTAATTACTGATTATTATGAAGTTTGGTAAGGGGTAAAAAGGTGGGCTATATTTATTTTAATTTAGCTTTATGCAAATAGGGTAAAAGGGGGTGGAAGCCCTTCGTGAAATCAAGATTCTTCGGATTTTTATGAAATTTTAATAGTAGTTAATGACATAAATTAATAAATATTTCCCAAATTTCAGTTTCTTTGGAGTATTTTAAAGGTTTAGAGGGCCATAATATGGGCACAACCTCCCATTTGAAAATTCAATTATATCAGATTTACATTAAATTTGATACAATTAAGCAAGATTCCCTGAAAGTTCAATTTCTTAGTCAGACCTATTAAGCCTTACATTTTCGTCAGTTTCTAGAATCAAAATCATGTAATGGATTTTGATCAAAATTCGAATAAGCATTCTAGACATGAGGTTTAGTATCATTATATCTTGATTTTAATCTTCATAACGGAACATAACAATGGTGGAAAACTGTTCTGTTCATGGGTATTAATCTTACCCTCCTTGGGACGGGTATCTTTCAGTTTAAAAAGTTTTAGTTTTAAAGAAAGGATAGATTGATTTCACTTTTCTACCCAGTTCTACATCCCATTCTCTCTTACCTACCCTTTGACCTCTCTCTCCTCCTTTCGGTCATATTATATGACCACTCCTCTGAACGATACTAACTCAGACAAACTATGAAATAGTGAAACTAAAATACATTTAAAATCACTTTTTGGCAAAAACAGAAAGCAACAACATAGGGTCACTACTCGATAATGGAAACATATCCACTGCTCCTGAATGTATGACCCTTATTTCGTCCTTATTTTTCACTTCAAAGCAAATAAAATAAGAATTTGAACAGTTTGTTTTTTTTCATCTTAACTTCACCATCTGAATTTATTGTTTCATTCCTCATTTTCGCTTATGTCCTTTCCCCTGTCTAATTTTCAGCTTAAACGCTACTCTCTCCCACAACCCTCTTCTCCCCCCCCCTCCTCCTCATCATCATCATCATCATCACTCACCCTCATATCTATCACCACGCTTATTTTTCTCTTTCCCCCTCCTCCTCTTCCTCCTACTCCTCCTCTTATTCTTATTCTTTACAAAAGTTTATCATACACATATCTCAGCTCTATTCACTTCGAAAAAGTTTCTGTAAATTAAAAGAACTGAAATATGAGTCTACTAATGTGATTTTTATTTTGCGATTTGTCCACTACATAAACAAATAAAAAGTTACCTAATTTGACATAATCCAATGAATGAAGGTAGGGTCAATATAGGCGCTTTCACCTTAATGCAAGAGACAATATTGATTTCATATGTATCAACATAGTGTCTCAGAAAAACTACCCTGATAAAAAAAAACTGTTCATTTTAACATAATTGTCATCTGATTGTATTTTATTTCTAATTTCAATTGGGTAAAATTTGGCCGTCACGTGACTATTATGAGACTGACTATTGAACAAAAAATTTTAATCGACGAATTCAAATTTAAAATTCTCTTAAACAGCCGTCGTCCATCCTTTGAACTTCATATATCATTTTAAATTTGGCGGATCACTAATATTAATTTAGCAAATAGCCGTTCATATGATGATAATCGGAAAATATTTATTTTATTCAGACGAAATTCTCCCATCAAAGATAAAGTTATTGTCTAATTATTTAAATAAAGCAAATTTAATTCCCGTTTTTTTTGCAACCAGTTTGTAATTTTTTAGCGCCAATGACGTCATTACAAGATGGAGAGACGTATTTATTTAAAGTCGAGACCAGTTTTAATGGTTGTGACAGATGAAAATGTATTTTCGAAAAATATGTTGTTGCCAATTGGATCAGAATTTTCATTGCTCTTTCATAGAGTGAAGTGTATTCAATTTTCATAGAGTGAAGTGTATTCATTTTTCATAGAGTGAAGTGTATTCATTTTTCATAGAGTGAAGTGTATTCATTTTTCATAGAGAGCCACAAATGAGGTCTTAATGGGGATGACTGCAATTTAGCTTTAAGTCTTGTCACAAACATCTTATTTTTTCATTCATGCTTAAATTGCTATCTTCAATTTTTTGCTATTGAATAAAAATGTTCATTGCTATTGAATAAAAAATTTCTTTGCTATTGAATAAAAATGTTCATTGCTATTAAATAAAAATGTTCATTGCTATTGAATAAACATGTTTATTGCTATTGAATAAAAAATTTCTTTGCTATTGAATAAAAATGTTTATTGCTATTAAATAAAATGTTCATTGCTATTGAATAAACATGTTCATTGCTATTGAATATTGAATAAAAATGTTTATTGCTATTGAATAAAAATGTTCATTGCTATTAAATGAAATGTTCATTGCTATTGAATATTGAATAAAAATGTTTATTGCTATTGAATAAAATTGTTCATTGCTATTGAATAAAAATGTTCATTGCTATTGAATAAAAATGTTTATTGCTATTGAATAAAACATTTCTTTGCTATTGAATAAAAATGTTCATTGCTATTAAATAAAATGTTCATTGCTATTGAATAAACATGTTCATTGCTATTGAATAATTTCATTGCTATTTCATAGAACGATAGGTATTCAGTTTTTTTAAATCATCTCACATGCTGGATTTATTTATGAACGTATATTCTTGAGTAGAATTTTACAACTGGTTAAGTTGATGGAAAGAATGAATTCGATTTTGGGACAAGTTATTTAACAATGTGTTAAGTCGGAAATTTTTATCTTAGCGATATATTTTGTTCTGAGGTGATATGTGTTCAATGTTCACCATAACAGTTTACATAGATCAAAGGCAAGAATTACTTATTTTGTATCTCAAACAAATGTGTGAACTGGTGATAGAGAAGTTCGCAGTGATAGCATGCAACAACAGAAATAATGATCACGCTAAACGCATCATACGCAGAAATAACTGTTTTACATGTTTTATTATTTTACTAGGTGAACCTACCCGGTGTTGCCCGGAAGTATTTTTTGTTTCCCTGTTTTAAACTATTCCATTGGTTTTAAATAATATCTTTTAAATAGGATTTTGAAAGTTAAATTTTAATATAATGCTATCGTTTTGTGATTAAATTGTTATAAAACTATAATTACTTTTTTAGTTAATCTTGTTTTAATATTCTTAAAGTTAATTCTTATAATATCTACTTATAAACTGATTCTATTTAAATAGCTTTCAAAACTTTCAACCTTTTAATGCGTGAGAAGTTGCAATGAATCTTAAAGATTGAAATGGCTTTACATTCAACAGTTTTATTGGGTACAAATTGCTTTTAAATTCCGATGGGTCACGAAGTAAATCATTCCTTTTTTCAACTATTAACAAAAGATTACACTGGCTGAATAATTTACGAAACAAAACTAAATTCATTTTGGTCGATTTACTTTTGTATTTAAATCTTTTTTAAATATGCTTTCCAAAATCTAGTTTTGCATCTTTGATTACAATAAATAGTTGATTAATAGTAAAATTCAATGTCGAATTTTCAAAGTCGCGTATTCGTGAGGAAAACACGTACACAATCAGACGCAAAGTTGTCTTATAATGTCATTACTATAAAGATTAAAATGAACCATCTAAACCAATTCTCATGTGCATTTATTTCGATGCCGTATCGCAAAATTTGATATTTCAAAATATCAATGTGTGTTGAGCGATCAGAATCAGGCGGTGTTTAAGACAACCGTGCACCTTAGATTCAAAACGTTCAAAGAATTTCGAACTTTTTATTTACTGATGTAAATTCTTCTCAGTAATGTAGCAGGTATTTTTGTTTAAAAATATTTCATGAGGAATCGAACTGAGAGTATCTAATGCAAGCAAATCGCAACGGGTTCTCTACCTGACCCGGAGATCCTTTCTAAGGCACAATAGCAGATGCTTTTCTGTCCCTTATACATCACCATGGAACAGCCGATTCTTGAGTTTGGCATCCAAGCAAAAAAAATGATATTGTACACCTGAAGCATGTTCAAGGGTTGCCAACCAAGATGGTGACGGGATTCTCCACGCTTCAACAGATTCAAAGATTAAATCTGTCCTCACTTGAGTAGCGAACGATGCGAGAAGGATTCCTGCATACAGCTTCGTCAAAGGGAATATAAATGTACTTTTAGAAGGGTTTTCACCCAATTCTTAGTTGCGGTCTCTGCGGTTACGCGCATCATCGCTTTCATTTCAACAGAAGAAACGCAGAATTTTCTGTCCTTGTTTCTGCCAGAGGATGTCGTGATGATGCCTACCATATCCAGGTTTAAAGTCGCCTTAGAAAAACATTCAGACGATATATAGATGCAATATCGTCTGTCTTTTACATGGCTTGCTGCACTTTGATATTTGTTGCCAATAAAATTGATTGATTGTGTGATTAAACTTTCTCGTTTTTAACGAGGGAAAGTTTAATCACACAATCAATCAATTTTATTGCCAACAAAGGGTTAAGTTCGACATTCCTGGAACATTACCAATCACGACAAACCACGGCATCTGAAGAAAAGGGACATCATATCAACTAAGACGAATATAACAGTTCGAAATATGTACACAAAGTATTGTCAAATATTAGGTTGAACTTATAACCAAAATCAGACCGGCTGAGTCTATTTTTGAGGATGGCTTGCTCTCTGTGCACCCCTAGGAGGTCCATCTTCCCAGGATTTACTTTCTCGTTTTTAAGAAGTGTATTGCTAATCGCCCGAGGCGCCATTACCGGAGAATGCCGACGGTGCTGCCAAGCCAATTTTTGTTCGGCCAGAGTGCTCTTCCTCTAGGAAGCTGGCTTCAAATCCCACTTTCTTGACGTTGTGTCATATCTTCCCACCGTGGAAAAAACTGTACAAATGATTCGGTAAATTTTATCAAAAAACGAAACCACTCAAATAGTAGATATTAGAGATTTTCTTAGTGTTAAAACAAAGCCGCACAACCTTGACATCTTCAGTTAACCTCGATTCAAACAATTAAAAATGGTTAAAAGTTTGACTGTCGCTAATAAAAAAATAATACTTAATCTAAATACATACATACATAAACTCGCTTGGTTACATCATTTCGGGAGAAGAATGCACTCAAAATGTGGCAGTCCAGCAAGAACCCGTCAGGAATTGGCTCGTTTTTACTGCAACCAAGCTTCCTCGAGCTCGGATGCCTCATAAGAGACCCTCAAGGCGTTTTTAATACTAACTTTTAAAATGTAAGTCAGTATTAATTTTCAATAATTATCTCTTTTTAGAAAGAGATAGTCACCAAGAGAGACTATTAAAACATTATAATGTCTTCTCTATTATTATTTAGATCACTTTAACCGCATCGTCAAATTCTGAGAGACGGAAAGCAATATGTCTGCACGTGTTGCTTTCCGTCTCTCAAATTTGCACAGATTTATTTTTGTAAAAGTTGGTATTTTGCTGCATTCATAAAGGGAACTATTTAGTCCGAATTTACGTATCTTTTTTTGACAAATCTTTTCTTCTCATTCGTTATACGTATTGTGTATACATATTTATTCTTACATATGTAATCCATAGTCATAAGGTGATATTTTATAAAGCGACTCCTTATTCGCACTCCTGATCGTTATAGCGATTGTGTTGCTCACCAACATACATAGATGATGCAATGCAGAGTACAGATGTTCACCAACCAAGTACAAAATACAATCACCGTATGTATATGGATGACCTGCAATTACTAACAAAAATAAAAAAGGAGCTAGAAACACTAGTAAGCACAACTAAAATCGTTAGTCATTGTATGGAATGTAATTCTGGGTAGAAAATGGGCACTAATTGTAATGAAGAAAAGACACTCTAAATAAGTGAACGTAATTGAGAAGTAATAGGAGTTGATAAGAGGGTGACGCTGAAGTAGGTAAAAAATTAGGTAGTTACACTGAACTTACTAGAGAGCTGAAGGGAATGTGGAACATAAAAACTATCATGATACCAATAAGCAAAAGGATCAGTTCTGAAAAAACCTGGACGAAGTTGGATTCAAAAAGAGAATTAACACCATACGCCATACAAAGCACGGTACTAATGAAAACTGTTGGCATATTATGAAAAGCACTAAAGTGCGGAAAACAACCCACATAACCAGGTGATCAACCACAGCTAAGTTGAAATAGCAAATGAAATTTGGACCAAACACAATTAGAAATATAAATGAAGCATATATAGACGAACCCAAGGATGCTTAAACTACTTGTATAAATATATAAGAAAAATACTACCCCCCACACACACACATAAGAAAATAACATATTTTTACCATCATCGGTTGGTACCACCAAAATGGCCGAGGAGTGTCGGAAAGGATAAAAGAACCGATTTGAAGGATATGGAAAGTACTGGATTTTTAGGAGGTATATTGTCAGTCAAGTTCCAAAGAAAACCACCTGCTGTTATCAGTAAGAAATCACTTGCAAATGACCGGTGTGAGAACACCTAATTGGTTACAATAATAATAAAATGTAATAGAAAGTACCAGATAGCTATGGAGGGTTGCTGTCGTCATACTCCAGGAAAGCCACTAGTGTTTGTTAGCGAGAAATCACTGCTAACGACTTGTATGAAACCTCCTAATGAGTAAGAAATAATGAGTAAGAAATAATGAGTAAGAAATAATGAGTAAGAAATAATGAGTAAGAAATAATGAGTAAGAAATAATGAGTAAGAAATAATGAGTAAGAAATAATGGTGGTGCGTGTGTATGAATTAGACATGAAGTGCACCACCATAAACCTGGGAAATCTATGGAATTGTAAAATACAGACTGGTGCGATCATCAACCACCTGCTATCCAATATAAATGGCGTATGTGTAAAACGGTCAGCATGTCGATTCCTGATGAAAACAATATAGGGAAGAAGTAAAAATATTATTCTGTACTCAGAGTAGAATTATTCAGACTTTGGTACAAAAATATACAAATGATACCAGTTGTAAGAAGAGTCTTTAGATCAATTCCCAATAAGCTTGAGAGTTACTCGAAGGAAATTGGAATATCACAAACAGAACCACCGTTAGGAAAGTCTGAATTACTCAGAACAGCTAATATAGACGGGTATTTTAGCTAGTGTTTATTTATGACTCAATTAAAAAACACATGTTTTTAGATGCGTCTCTGCATCTCTACGAGAGGCTTGGTCCGTTGTTCAGTTTGTCACGCTTCAGTTTGAAAAGCATTTTCGTCAGGCTGTCACTATTTATTTTGAAATAGTGTTTTCATAGTGACATGAGCAGATTGAATAAGCAACTCTCATGTTAGATGCATCCAAGCATTTCTATAAGGAGTTACTCTATTTCCATAAGGAGCTACTCTGTTCATCGGTCGATTATATTTACGTTTTAAATAGCATCTTCATTGGTTGCTCTCTCAAGATTAAGTTTCAAATAGTATTTTAATTGTTCTATTATGCTTCCGTTTGAAATAGCATTTTCGTTATTTGGTTTGTCAACGGAAATGCTATTTGAAACTTAAGCGTTTGAAATAGCATTTCCGTCGGTCTGTCACGGAGAGTTGAAATAGCATTTCCGTCGGTCTGTCACGGATTAGTTGAAATAGCATTTCCGTCGGTCTGTCACGAATTAGTTGAAATAGCATTTCCGTCTGTCTGTCACGGATTAGTTGAAATAGCATTTCCGTCTGTCTGTCACGGATTAGTTGAAATAGCATTTCCGTCGGTCTGTCACGGATTAGTTGAAATAGCATTTCCGTCGGTCTGTCACGGATTAGTTGAAATAGCATTTCCGTCTGTCTGATTTTTTAAAGTTTCAAATAGTATTTTCTTTGGTCTATAACGCTAAAGTTTGAAACAGCATTTTCGTTTGTCTGTCATGCTTAAGTTTGAAATAGCATTTTCATGTGTTTGTCACGCTTAATTTCGAAATAACATTTTTATTGCATCGTGAATTGTTTTTTTCTCTTACCTTGCTTTTATCTTGTTTACGATCTTGAACCACCTTTTCACAAAAATCTTCCAAAAATTGAATCGATTTTTTGAAAGGACTTGGAATGAAGAGCATCAGAGGGTAGAGAAGCCAGGACGGGCGAACAATTACTTGCAAGAAAAATAAAAAAAATAATACAATGTAATTAAGATTGAACATTTTAGCAATAAAATTAATTTTGTATATTTGAAATCAATAAAAAAGAAGTTGCATATATAAAGCAACGATATATGAACACGCCAACAAGCCCTTGCCATCTATAATTGAATATTGTCTTCCGTCAAGTATGCCAACACAAATATTGTCACGCCCTACCCCTTCAATAACAGAGCGAAGGAGGAGAGAAGGAGAGAGAGAGAGAGAGAGAGAGTTGAGATGAAGGATGGAGGAACCTTAAATTACATCTAATCTCACTAAAGTTTAGGCAGCAACTGAAATTCCATTTCAAATCTTTCCCAAGTAACCTGATCAACCGAACCAATTGACTATGGATCTTTGGTGCGATATTGTTGTAAAAAAGAAAACAATACCAAATTAATGCCACCATTGGATCCTCTTTACGTTTTACTCGAGAAAAAGAGTGTTTGATCTTGAGATAGGTTTTATCTAGGAAAGAAATCCAGTGACACAGAGACTCTATACATATACTCTATACATATACTCTATACATATACTCTATACATATACTCTATACATATACTCTATACATATAGTATAAGTTTCATCTATTTGGTGTATGAGTTTATCACTAAAATAACTTTAATTTCTTTCGATTAATATTTTAGAAAATTTACTAAACTAAAAGCGATATACAGGTGACTTAATGAGTTATTATTTCAATTATTTTCATTCTCACTCTTGTCCTCAGCAATCTTGATATGTATATTTAGACGACGTTTCAACCTAAAAAATCCTTCTTCTAGGTGAATGGTTCATCTATTTATGGTGAAGGTATGTTAATATATATTGATCATTTGTTAAAGTTGAAGTTTCTTATATACTTAAACATGATTGACTTTGCGTCTATCCAGGGACATAGCTTAGAAAATAGCTGTAGGCGGGGAGAGGGTCAAGAGGTCAGCATTGACATCTGTGGGAACCGAGGAAACGAAGTGAGAAATTGTCGATGAAAACGTGTTTTAGATGTAGTAGCATGGATTATCCCCACCCCTATGCCTGTCTCTCTTCTTCACCGTGCCCCGATGAATGACATAAGACTCCAAAGAAAAGAAAATTGGCGTCTATTCTAAAACCGTTTTATTATTTTAAATTAACAACGACTGGGGTTGTTTGGTTCAGCAAGAAGAACCCTATCGTTTTTTTAAATTCCTTTCAGCACAAACGAGTTCCATGCAGATATGCATTTCTGCGAAAAGTGGAAACCTGAAACAGAACTGTTAGACAACATATAAATAAAGGACATTGGTCTGTTTGCATGTGTGTCCGGATAAAACTCCCACACAAGAAAACACTATGTATATACAAATTCAACATCTCCATAGAAAGGGTTTGTCTGAAATATCATATCTGGCACATATATTTACACTTTATAACCATATGTAATAACATTAAAACTAAACAAATGATGCGACATCTGAAAAGTTATTGGAAACCAAAAGAAAACATTTTTGAATTTGTAAACTGATATTTTTAATATAATACATCTGGGGTATATTTATTTAAATAAATAAATAGTAAAGAAATTAAATAATTAGCATACATGTATCTTAAATTAGTTTATTACTGGAGTGAATTATTCATTTATATTTTTTATATAATACATCTGGAGTCTATTTATTTAAATAAATAAATAGTAAAGAAATAATGAATAAAAATGTATCTGGGATTAGTTTATTACTGGAGTGAATTATTTATTTATATTTTTTATATGATACATCTGGAGTCTATTTATTTAAATAAATAAATAGTAAAGATATAATGAATAAACATGTATCTGGGATTAGTTTATTACTGGAGTGAATTATTTATTTATATTTTTTATATGATACATCTGGAGTCTATTTATTTAAATAAATAAATAGTAAAGAAATAATGAATAAAAATGTATCTGGGATTAGTTTATTACTGGAGTGAATTATTTATTTATATTTTTTATATGATACATCTGGAGTCTATTTATTTAAATAAATAAATAGTAAAGAAATAACGAATAAACATGTATCTGGGATTAGTTTATTACTGGAGTGAATTATTTATTTATATTTTTTATATGATACATCTGGAGTCTATTTATTTAAATAAATAAATAGTAAAGAAATAATGAATAAAAATGTATCTGGGATTAGTTTATTACTGGAGTGAATTATTTATTTATATTTTTTATATGATACATCTGGAGTCTATTTATTTAAATAAATAAATAGTAAAGAAATAACGAATAAACATGTATCTGGGATTAGTTTATTACTGGAGTGAATTATTTATTTATATTTTTTATATGATACATCTGGAGTCTATTTATTTAAATAAATAAATAGTAAAGAAATAATGAATAAACATGTATCTGGGATTAGTTTATTACTGGAGTGAATTATTTATTTATATTTTTTATATAATACATCTGGAGTCTATTTATTTAAATAAATAAATAGTAAAGAAATAATGAATAAACATGTATCTGGGATTAGTTTATTACTGGAGTGAATTATTTATTTATATTTTTTATATAATACATCTGGAGTCTATTTATTTAAATAAATAAATAGTAAAGAAATAATGAATAACATGTATCTGGGATTAGTTTATTACTGGAGTGAATTATTTATTTATATTTTTTATATGATACATCTGGAGTCTATTTATTTAAATAAATAAATAGTAAAGAAATAATGAATAAAAATGTATCTGGGATTAGTTTATTACTGGAGTGAATTATTTATTTATATTTTTTATATGATACATCTGGAGTCTATTTATTTAAATAAATAAATAGTAAAGAAATAACGAATAAACATGTATCTGGGATTAGTTTATTACTGGAGTGAATTATTTATTTATATTTTTTATATGATACATCTGGAGTCTATTTATTTAAATAAATAAATAGTAAAGAAATAATGAATAAACATGTATCTGGGATTAGTTTATTACTGGAGTGAATTATTTATTTATATTTTTTATATAATACATCTGGAGTCTATTTATTTAAATAAATAAATAGTAAAGAAATAATGAATAAAAATGTATCTGGGATTAGTTTATTACTGGAGTGAATTATTTATTTATATTTTTTATATAATACATCTGGAGTCTATTTATTTAAATAAATAAATAGTAAAGAAATAATGAATAAAAATGTATCTGGGATTAGTTTATTACTGGAGTGAATTATTTATTTATATTTTGTATATGATACATCTGGAGTCTATTTATTTAAATAAATAAATAGTAAAGAAATAATGAATAAACATGTATCTGGGATTAGTTTATTACTGGAGTGAATTATTTATTTATATTTTTTATATAATACATCTGGAGTCTATTTATTTAAATAAATAAATAGTAAAGAAATAATGAATAAACATGTATCTGGGATTAGTTTATTACTGGAGTGAATTATTTATTTATATTTTTTATATAATACATCTGGAGTCTATTTATTTAAATAAATAAATAGTAAAGAAATAATGAATAAACATGTATCTGGGATTAGTTTATTACTGGAGTGAATCATTTATTTATATTTTTCCACAATGCTCATTAATGTTAACAATTACATACTTTCTTTTTCATCACTGATATTAATTTTAAATAATGAACGGGTAACTCCGGGTAGCTCTGCTTGTATAGATATAAACTTACTGAATATACATTTTATTTCCTATTTAATTGAATGTAAAGTTCTTTTTTTTTTTTTGGCGATATTCTATGATCCTACTAAAACTGTGAAGATGTTATTTGTTATCTTGTAATCTTGTTTGTCACCGTGCACACGAATATATCTTTCGGACCTGTTAGATTTATTATATATCCATCTAGAATATATCTATGTTTAAAGGGAGATAAAACTTTTATACCTAAAATTATCTCCATTGCCAAGATACATTTTGAAAACATTTTGAAGCAGGGGTTATCTGCCCCTGTGAGAGAGATTGGGGCAGAATGTATCTGCCCTTGACAGATCATATTACCATAACGAGCAGGAAATTCAAAATGAATAATGCTATTAAAATCGGCTTAGCTACAAACAATTACTCTTATCATCATAGTAATTCCTCCAGTTGTAAAATTGTTAAATTAATCATTTTATATTGTTAATCATTTCTATCTACTTAATTATTTCATATTTTTGTGTCACCACTCAGCTATCCTTCATAACATACCCTATCTCCCACATTAAATGAAAAAGGAAAAGTATAAAAAGGTAGTATTGTGTTATGGGCTGGGCGTTAAAGGACATCGGGTTCCTCATTCAATCCTGGACAACGCTAAGTCTTCCTTCTGATAACTATTTAAAAGAAGTTTAATTTAAAAAACAATATATATATATATATATATATATATATATATATATATATATATATATATATAGAGAGAGAGAGAGAGAGAGAGAGAGATATGAGATATGAGATGCCCTACCCAGCTTCGTCTGTGATAATGAAAACTAACACAGGACTTATTTTGAAAATAATAAGAGTGTAATAGCTGGAGTAATCATTTTTTGTTAAACAAAATTTGGTTAAGCTATACCTTGTTGGTATATTTTTCCTTTTGAATAATTCCCTCAGCGATATCATTTAAAACAAGCGATAATAACTAAAGAATCTATCAATATTCGTTGTATTTCCAGATTTAAATATTTTAATTTAATACTTACCCGAATTAAATAACTGATTACAGGATACTATATATAATCTACACCTATAGATTAGATTCCACCATTTATTTCCTTTTAACTTTTCATTTTCAAACGTTTGGTAAAATCGGAGTTACTTCCCTTTAGCTGTAAATCTAAGAGAAAACCGAATAACCAACGATTACTTCATTGCACAAGCGACCACATATATGGATGTCAACATGCTCGGTTTTGACCGTAATTACTTTTAAGGAAGGGTTTTATGTCACTGGAATGTTGCTGCCGATTTTTTTTACTTCTCCTTGTCTCCATTTGACATATATGTGTTCGATATTTTCATCAAATTTCTGGAAAGAAGAAGTCTTTATGTAACGGTATAGGCAATCTTGAATGCTTTCATTCTATGTTTTTTTTCTGCTAGTGTATTTAATAAAGATTGTTTCGAAACGTGCGTAAAACAGATTTTGGGAACTTTTACTTCTGAAACTTGATTTAAATGCCATTTAAAATCCATTAACACTTATATATAAACATCTATTTTATCAGATAAGAAATGTCGACATTTCCCTCTTTGCAAGTTCGAAAATAATTTATATAGATAGCTCCAGTGGAGATTTTTCTAATCGAGTTTTGTAATAAATTATATAAATCTACATATGATTTATACACCTACACCTACACACACGCGCGCGCATTCCCCCACACACACATACACACACACACACACACACACACACACACACACACACACACATATATATATATATATATATATATATATATATATATATATATATATATATATATATATATATATATATGTAACACTTGTACGGTTGTTGTTTCCTAGATGTTAATTCAACCAAACTCAAGGCTTATAAGATAGTGCTCAATAACATTAAGAGCTGTATTATATAAATGTTTTTATTTATACCCACATTACCAGCTACATATGTGCATACATATTACAGCTGCAATTTTGTTAAAAATCCAGCTTCTTCTAATTGTATATTCCTCTGAGCAGAGTTGACAATGGCCAGAAAATATTTACTAACAGAAATTGATAAATATGTCATAAATATAAAATAATTATCTCTGTCTAGATAATTTTTTTCAGAAATAGTGGAAAATGATGGCATGTTGTTGAGTTGATAAAGTTTCAAAGAAATCTTACAGAATAAAACGAATAAAGATCGTAGAAAGTCGGTCCGAAAAATTGAGCGTGCATGTTTGACCAACGGATTATTTGGAGTCTTTTGCGAGTTGACTTCAATTCCAAAGGCAGTACTGGCAATGACGTCCATCGTGTAGGCACTGAACACCCTGGAAAGAAGAAAGATCAAAAGGGTCATTTTTAATATAGGTAAAAACTCAATTTCTCACATTTTTCTTGTTCATTCTTATCTATTAGTGAATGTTAAAAGTTGAGAGATCAAGATGACATCTTGTATAACATAAAAACGTAGCTTTCTAGTTATTCACAAATTAAACTAATTTAGCGAAAACTGTCTAACAACTCCGGATGCAGTGTACGCCAGCATTTAACATATCGCATGTTACATATAGGGTATGTTGGACAAAAATATATCGACATTCCACTTCAAAAGGAAATTATTAGCACGCAATATGCAACAATAATGTCAGTTGTGATTCTGGTGAGAGCAATGATATAATAGAAAACAACTATAGAGAAATCTTTTTTTACTAACGTGTCACCGCTAATAAGGCCACCGATGATAAGGGTTAATTAAGTTTGACAAGTGGACGGTGAAACATCGAGGCGATTCGTAAAGATGGTTGCAACTGGTCAGAAATTGATTATTTAAGAAGACGGCTCAGCAAGAATTTGTTTAGATTGGACTTAAAAACGATAATGTTGTTATTAGCCGGCAAGCAGCCCCGCGGTAATGTGTTTAATAGACGGTCAGTTCTAGGAAAGAAACTTTGCCAATGGAATTTACGTTTAGTTTAAGGTACACAGAGAGAAAAGGGAAATTATTGACAGTTATTATAGCTAGAAGAGTTTTGCTGTGAATGTTTTACAGAGGGGACCACAGATTAAAGCTGAGTCGAGCACCTACCACGAAAATAAAGATAGAGCAGAGAAAGACTAGCAACGTCTTCTGTGAAAAACGAGGCTGCAATGAAGAGGCAGTTGCCCAGTAGATTTAGAAATCTGTTTTGTACTCTGTCAAGGCAGGAAAGAGTGCTCTGAGTGGCACCTCATCAGATGTGGCAACAGTACTCCATCTTAAGATGTATTTGACTCTTATACAGGTAGAGGGTTGCGTCAGGAGTGAGATCATTTTTTGGAGCCGTACAAACTTATAAGTTTATAGACTAGACATAAACATCCCAACTCATGTGGATGCTATTGCCTGTTGTCGGCTCTAAGTCTGTTCACATCTTTTTTTACAGATTATGCAATTGTTCCAGAATTACTTACTGCACGATATCAATTTCTTTATCGTTTTCAGCAATATTTTCAAAGTTTTCTGTTAAATTTTCAATGGCTTTCTGAATAAGTGGAGTCATCTGTAAATAAAATACAAATTATATCAAGACAATTATTATGAATCATCTCGAACAGAAAAACAACAAAGAAATTATCATAATATAGTCTCTATGAAGAACATCTTTCAAAATCCTATGCATCATGACAATATTTTTACTACAAATTAATAATGTGGATAATTAAATAATTTAATAATGTGCATAATTAATAGCGAACTAGGTACTCCATTATTAATAAACACAAAGCATACAAGTTTTTTTAGGTTCAAATTGAAGTAACCAAGCTCATAAGAAATGCCAATTTATCAACGGAGATAATTACCACAAATATTTCAGAAAAATCGTAGAAGACAAAATATATGTAAATATTATCAAATTAGATAAAGAGATGGTCAAAGACAACTTTTTAGGATGTAGTCATCATGAAGGGGATTTCTTGTAAGAGATTCCAAACGATATTTCCAGCATTTTTATGGTTTACTTGGCGTGACCCGTTGAATCATAAACACTATTTATTCTACTTTGATTTCATTCAAAAATGCATGAATTGTAACCGATTTGTTAAGATATTGATTTTGCAAAACTAAAAATAATAATGTCCCGATTTACTTGCCTCCACCCATGTAAGTAAATTAGATGGCAACGCTGAACAAATATAGTCAATCTTTTTTTAAATCCTCACAGTGACACCAAAGAATATTAGAGAGTGGTTACATCAACATACAATGAGAGAGAGACGAGAGAAATACATTGATATCTAAGTGGGAGATGGGTGATTTGTTTAGTTAATTACAAATTACGGATAATTAAAACAATTAAAATCGAACTTTTTTCAAATATATCTCAATCCCAGAACTGAGGAATATTTTAGCTTTAGAAAACTTATTTTCCTGACCATTTAGCAGTTTCGGAGTGGATGGGGGATAAATATGTTGCCATGTATAAGCCGTGCTTGTCCCTTTCCCTTTGTCGTCATAATAACCTGCCACCTTACCATCTCTAATTATCATCATCAGCGTCAGCATCACCTTTGCCTGCTCGAGAATGTTGGGGTTGGTGTCAAGGGGCATAATCCTAAAAGGTAAAGGAAACTAATCCCTGATTGGCTTAATGAGGTAGCCACCAGATGTTCGCGTTTTTAGCGCCCGTTAAAAATTAGTTCCAGACAAATTCATAATTGAAAATGGACGTGTTTGCTGGACTCCGTTACTTAAAAGCAACGTGTTCGTTTTTTTTTTCTTTTTAGAAAGTCTCAGAGACATTTTATAGAAAGATTAGAAAAAAACAAAACGGAAGGTCTTTTATTAATAAAGATAAAAAGTCACTAAAAGAAAAAGATTTAAAAGCCAGAAAGGTTTTTAAATAAAGAAGACGAAGACAACTCTGAGATTTAAAAAAAGAAGGGGAAGAAACCCCTGAGATTTAAGATTAATAAACCAAAACCGTTTAAAAGAACGAAAAGAGATACACAAGAAACTACAGGTTTCATATTGACTTTTCATGAACTATTGATATTTTCAAGGTTTTGTCTAAAAGAAAACATTCCGTAAACGATCCGTTTAAAAAGAATAGCCGAAAGAAAAGGGACCCTTTGAAAACTAAGTCTTATTAAAGACATTTTTATTGAAATTTATTGCATGTCTATTTGTTTTTCAGCTTTTTCAAGTCTTTCTTATTTTGGTGGAAGAGCGAAGTTCATGTTTTTCCATTTTTCTTTATCGTTCTAGACGTTTCGAAGAATAACGTTTCTATGAATAACATTTTTAGTAATAACGTTTGGGACGATTGTAATTTTAAAAATTATTGTTTCTTACGTCTTCTATTTTTCTTGTACTTAAATTGATTTATTTCATTGTTAATTTCGTTAACGAAGTTAATGTGCTGTGGGAAGCAAACGCAGTGGTTAGTATTTATATTCCACATACAGGTGACTTGAGGATTGGAGAAGCAGGGCCAGTCTGTGCAGCACAGTGTCCACGAATCTGATTGTAGTGCTCAATTCGGCAGGAGACAGGGGGTGTGGATTGCGACCATAGAAAGGGTCGGTGGGCCATGCACCGGTGGATCTAGAGAATAGAACCTCTGAATATGCAGTGTCAAGCTAGTTATGGGGAGAGTGCGAAGTGAGTTGCATAGGTGGATAGATAGTGGTTGGTTGCTGCCGTATACAGAGGAGAAGCTTGAATAGGGATTCTGCACCGCCGCCACCCTAGGACACAAATCAATACACAGTAAACAACACCTGCATAACAAGCACAGGCAACATTACAAAACAAATACAAACATCATGGTAGCAACCTTTCAAATATGTGGCAGTTCAACTGAATGACCATCCTATTCAGCTATAAATAGACACTGTCTCGAATATAACACTTATATCACTATTGAAAATTATAGGCTAGCCTCCACTTACACTGACAAGGCGTGTAGCACAAAGCACTTTCGAGGATTTGGGCCATATTACGGGCGAACTACTGGTTACCATAAAAATGGAAAAAAAGTATCGCGTATCATATATATATATATATATATATATATATATATATATATATATATATATATATATATATATTATGGTTTCTCGACTGTCGCCTCAAGGCAGCATTATTAACCAGACCAAATACATTATCAAACACTTTCTCCAGCTTTCACTGTCAGACACAGGTTACAATGTACCTTAAACCGTTTATTAATCTAAACTACCCAAACGACAGGCGTCTTACGCTGCATTGCCACAGCTGGACAACGAAATAAAACGACTTGAGGATATAAAAGTCATCACACCGATAACATATTCAGAGTGAGCAGATCCCATTGTAGTGGTAACGAAAGCCGATGGTCCAATTCCGTTGTGTGCTGATTTTTCGACTGGTCTCAACGCAGCACTAGAAGATCACCGATACCCATTGCCAATCACAGATGATCTCTTTATCATACTTAATGGTGGCATTTACTTTACGAACGTAAATGCCTCACAGAGGCTTATCTGCAAATCAAAGTCGCAGTAACCTCCGGGAAACTGCTAACCATCAATACACATCGTGGATTATTCCATATCACTCGTTTAATTTTTTGTGTAAAAAACCGCCCTCGCATGACGGAACGGATCAGTAAGATACTTACATGCATCAAATACTTTGCTTTCCTACTCCGACCTAAAAATTGCAAGTTTTATTTACTTTCCGTAAAATACTTTTGATTTATCTTTGATCACCAAGGGCGTTGTCCAGATCCTGCTAATGTGGCAGTATTCCACTCATTTCACCCCCATCGGGCGTTAACAGTTTACACGCATTTCTTGTGTTGGTGAGTTACTGCTTTCATTACACAAAATTAAATCACGACTCAGCAAACTTTGACGAAATACGCAAAATGGCCTTGGCCCATGAACTGTCAGAAATCTTTTGACAAAATCAAAGCGCTCATTAACTCTGACCTACTAACACATTTTGACTCGAGCCAGAAGATAGTCATGGCACCGGATGTGTCAAATCACAGTATTGGAGCAATCATTTTGCATATATTTTTTGAGAGAACTGAGAAAGCCATCATGCATGAAGCAAGCTCTCTTATACCCGCTGTACACAATTACAATCAAGTAGAAAAAGAAGAACTGACACTGGTTTTGGCTCAGAAGAAATTCCATAAGATGTTATTCGGGCGTCACGTGATACTTCTGATAGAACACAAGCCACTACGTTTATTATTTGTCTAAAACGAGTATCTCAGTATATTCAGCCAGCTCATTTCTACAATGGTAAATCATCTTACTGGGGTATGGTTTCAAAATACAGTGCCGCAGAATAACAGAATTCAGCCTTATCTCACCTAATCAGTGAACAATCAGTTTCAGACGACAACACTGCCGTCGTTGCTATCAGCGTGAAGGATGATTTTCAACGCACGTTTACATACTGTATCCGAATAATTCCAGTGAGAAGGACCGACATCAAACAAGAAGCACCGCAAGATCAGACTATCTCAAAAGTGTAGTTTTCCTCAACATTCATGGCCTCCTAACTGCACCAAAGCCCTCCAACAGTTTAAACTGCGCTGTGGCTCCTTGTCTCTCATTGATTATTGTCTGATATTTTCATATCGTGTTGTTTCCACTAAGCTCAGACAAGCAGTTCTTAAACAACTACATTCGGAGCATCCAGGAATTAATCAAATGAAATTAATAGCCCACATTGTGGTCTATTTGTCTAACGTGAACACATACATTATATGTGCTGTCAACGTTCCATCCAGTGCATGGAAGTGAAGAAGAATCGAACCTGGATTGTTGACTCTCGATGGGCATACCCAGAGCGACCATGGCCTACGATACACTTACATTTTGCTAGCCCTATCAATAGAATTTGTTTCTTTGTGGTTGTGGATGTCCATTCCAGATAGCCAGACATTTTCCCCATGTAATAGACCAGCATCCGGTCAACTGTAACAGTACACACATACTAGTAATCAACACGGCTTACCCGAGACATTAGTTTCAGACAACAAATCTCAATTCCCGTCTTATTCATTTCCGTAGTTTGTGTTGCATTACACACGTTTTATCAACATCTTATCATTATCAACCTTGAGATTTTATGGATACGTTTAAACGCGCGTTACTCAAAGCAAGTGGGGAACAACTTATTACATGTTTTCCTTCTTTCGTACCGAATGGTGCAATGAGTATTGACCTGTCAGCAGTAGAGGCATCCATGGGATAAACGCTTTACTGCACCAGAAACAAAGGCAACACACACGTTCTGAACAGGAAATTTTTTTTAAGTTGACGCACCAGTGTTTTTACAGACCTGGCCAGTTAAACTAAACATCTGGCACGATCTGCCAAATAAAATAAGAATTCATGTATGGTGTGCAAGTCGGGAATCAATTCTAGACACCGCACATTAACCATATACACCCCAGATACATCTGAGACAACTTAATTGACAACAGGACAAATATTCCGTTCGACCGGTTAATTGACACATTCGAACTGCCATCTCCATCACCTCTCATGCAAGCAAATGCAAATGAGAATAATGAAATACCTCAGAAGAGTTGGCAAAGCGCAGTCGCAGAGTAAACCGCATGAGAAGAAAGGCCCTACGGAATTTAGTAAAAGATTTGAATCATAATTTTGGGTAAAGACTGATTTTTTGTTTTCGGCGAAATGGAGAGAGGTGAGAAAATACCACGTATGAAATATGATTTTCCAGCTCAGGCAATTCCAATGATCCCTTCCTCAATAAACAAAGAAAATAATTTTCTTCAGCAGAGAGAATGCAGAAGGCAAAGACAGAAGCAGAACATGTTAACCCCAAGTGCGCTCATTACAGTTAAATATTTAAACGGAGAGAAGTTAGCCCCTCAGGCCAAAATAGTATGCAATGGAAATTTATCTCTCTTGCACTTAATGAAAAGGCAGAATTATCTGCCCTTGAGCGCAGATGACATTCTGGAGACGAGGTCGGCCATAAAAGTCCGGATGAAAACAAACGTGCCAGACAATCATCGCGTCTCCAGCGGTTTTCGAATCTCCTTCCAACTTGTAACTTTTTTTAATAAATGCATTAATTTCATACTTCGTCTATTGATCTTTTTAGTCTATTACTAAACCGGTCGCAACGGTTATTATCAGAATAAGAGTTTTAGTAATATAAATGTAATTCATTAAATTTATATTAGTAACACTCTTTAAAAAATGTTCAAGTTTTCCTTTAAAGATCGCAAATAATACAATTCCTGTTTTGTCAAATCCATTTCTTATTATGAAGCATTTTCTGTTTTCTTTAAAATTGACGTAAAATGTAAAACTTTTGTAACTGAAGATTAACTGTAACGAAGACTAACAATCGTTTATAAAACAAAAAACTGTATAAAACTGTTTTAGAGGTTAAAGTTTAAGTCAGTAAATTCGTAACAAATATAAAAATATTCACAAACTAATTACTGAAAGTATTTTAGACCGCATAACTACAAGGATACAAAATATAAGTAAACTATTAACAAATTGAATAAAACGATACATTAATAGTTTTGAGAATAAATTTGGCATAGCACTTCATTTTGATCAACCAGAATGCATCGCTCTACTGTAGGTTCCGTATTATATTCCAATATTAAGAATCGATAAATATATAAGGAGTGTCAAGAATAATAAGCATGTCAATAGATTCGGATTCTTCCGTTTTATCTCTCTTTGGCGATATACTTATGTTTTAGTACTAAATTAATAAAATGGGTCTTAATATTTTGAGGAAGAAATGTAGTTTTTTATTTCATAAACGAACAAAATAAATAACAACAAATGATGGGGTTTCTATCCCTATTTTCATATATAAAAACAATTGACAATCTGAAGGAACAAAGACACAAATTACCTCTCGCATCCGTTTGGAGCTAAAGGTCGGGGCCAAAACACTTCGCATAAATTTCCAATGATCATCTTTACTTGAAGTCAGAAATGAACTGAAAATTGACTTTCTGGGGATGCTGAATTGGTTCTGTAATTGAAAAATATGTATTAGACAATAAAAATATAAAAATAAGAGAAACATTATTCTTGTTCAGACTACAATGAAAAATAACCAAGGCAACAGAATTATCTTGATGCGGAAGTCTTCAATTATTATGATAAGGGTGCTTATTTACTTCTTACGTGTTTGTGTATAGTGATAATGTGCAGGTTTAATGCTGAATATTTTTCAAATTATTTCGAAAATGCTCAATAATTAAATAATTCTTAGTACTATGGAAATGCAATTGTTATTAAGTAAAAGTTTATTAATTTTTTGTACAGAATATCATCATTTACAACGCAAAAATGATATAATAATTATATTCAATATTAATTTAACTATGTTCAAAATATGGTCAGATATAAGTAACAATTTGAATTAAATGCATCTTATTCATAGATATATACATACATACATTTATATATATATATATATATATATATATATATATATAAGTATGTATGTATATATGTATGTATGAATGTATGTATGTATGTATGAATGTATATATGTATGTATGTATGTATGTATGTATGTATGTATAGTGAGGAACTACCAGCATTAGAAACACGTCTTATGACTATCGTCCTAACGAGTAGAAATAAATTATAACGTAAAATGACTGGAATGTTGAACTGAGTTATTTTTTTTAAACTTTAATATATATATATATATATATATATATATATATATATATATATATATATATATATATATATATATATAGTCTAAAGAAACTATAAGTTATTTTAAACAATAAAATAACATGCAGTTTAAATTCCCAGAGAAACTAACTAAATCCAAGATATCGCACATTCAGCACTGGCATAAGCGGACCCATCGTTGGAAGATTAATAAATATAAAAGAGATTCAAGTATCTAACAGTGAAAAAAGGGGACCTTTACTTGAGCGTGAAATATTAAAACGGGGATCATCAGCTGTTTACTATGTAACTGTTTCGGAGATTTAAAAACAAGACAGTGATAATATTCATGGTTATCCAATGGTACTGATCAAATGACCACTTCCCCAATAATCAAATGTAGAAATAATTCAGCTTTAATTTCACTAATATATACATAAATAAATAATAAACTAATATAATATAATAAAAATAATATAATGATAATGATAATATATTACCCTTGCGACTACAGTTTGATATGGTAATTTGCATATCAAATAATATTAATTATAACAACAATAATAATGATAATGATAATTATTATAATAATAATAATAATAATAATAATAATAATAATAATAATAATAATAATAATAATAATAATAATAGTCAAGCAATACATCTAAGAACCATTCTTAGATATGGTAGCTAGCAATAAAAGTATATAGGAATAAAAGTTGCATTTAAAAAAAGCTCAAGTACTTTTGGTACCAGATATATATATATATATATATATATATATATATATAGTGTGTGTGGGGGGAAGCAAAATTTACAATATGTTGGGGCAGGGATCGAAAGACAATTAATTTATTAAAAGTCATTATGATTTATTTACGACAAGAAGATTGAAAATGTATTAATTTATATGTTGTCCTTCTTTCTACATAACTTATTTCATACGCTTCCTGAAACTTACACAAGTGTTCCTGAAATATTCCGGAGACAATTTCTTCCATTCTTCTTTAATAGTATCTCTAAGAGAGTCGACATTGTTATGTGATGTTCTATTGTTAGCATGGTCTAAAACGCCCCAAATGACATAATCAACAGCTAGAAGGCGGCCATAAACATGATTCTCCAAAATTGTTAAAGTTGGATTTGAAGAAATCTTGTATTTTTCTAGCTGTGTGGGTTGGAGCACCATCCTGTGTCCATACACAATTACCATCTGAGTAGTTTGCTTTAAACAATGGCAATCACTGGTATCTCAGAATCTTGTAATAAGTATTAACATTGATCTTTATATCTTTGTAGAATTATGTAAGCATTTTCTTTCCCTCGGAACCCACAACACCAAATGCCTTGAGCAGGATGCTTTGCTTTGAATGTTCCTGTCGATTTTACGATAAATCTGTCATTTCTGCGGTTCAGCACAGCATTGACAGTGAATATATTTTCATCTGACAAGATCATTATAATTGAGGACTTTTTCTTGAACCATGTAATAATTTTTCTGCACCTTTCTAATGTCTTAGCTGTTGTCAACAAGTGTTTTGGTGTTCTTGTCAAAGATTTTAACTTTAAATCATATTTTACTGCATTTCTAATGGTTTTGTTTTCTACTTCAAGTTCAATAGTAATTTTTCTCATGGATTCACTTGGGTGCTTTAGGATTTGGGTTCGAGAGCTTTAATAAAATCTTTGATCTGTTGATTCCTCAACTTCCAGACTTCCTCGTAATAATTTTACTCATACTCATTCTATTCTTTAGAAGGTTTATAATGATAAACCTTCTTCATGAAATCTACGAAATATTCTTGAAATCTCCTATCGTGTGACAACTGCATTTAGCAAATAACACATTCTTTGACGTTTGCTTTCCTGATTACTCATATGTGTAAAACCTTCTGAAAAGGAAAGAATAATAGTGTTGGTATGATGATGACATCGATATATAACTTAGTACCTTTTGAGAAAAACAACTTAACATTCATTGTAAATTTAGTTTCTCCACCCTGAATATATATATACATATATATATATATATATATATATATATATATATATTGACTGCTACTTCTTTACGTTTTTGGACAACAGATAGCTCAGTATCTCCGATTTATTTTTTACGGGTCTTGCTGTAGATATAACATATTGCTTCCGTGAGTATATGGCCAATTTTTATTCTTTTTGTCAGGCTGAAATGTGAGTTAAACATGTAACAGTGACCGCTCATGCAACACAATCCGTTGAAACTCTAGTGTTTATTAAAAGTGCTCAATATCAAGTAGAACCATTCTTTAGTATAAAGTTTTTTTATACAAACATTATTGGTTACATATGTGCATACATGTTTCGGTTGTACTCTTCACAGAGAGTCAACCCCTTCAGACCAAAGAAGACAAGGATGTGAGATGAATTTGGAAAACTTCCTCATTAAGTAAATTTTCTTTTGAGATGAGATATGTTTATAATTTTCACCGGTCAAGCTCTGTATCGAGTTACATTCTTTACTTGTTAACTCTTTCAATTAGTTTCTGTCTTTTTTATCATTTTTATTACGTACCGTTCACTCTATTTCTTTATTTTTATTTTTTTATTGTCCACTAAGCTTGGATTCCTTTCTTCTCCATTTAACTCTTCAACGTTTTAATCTACGTACATACATTTTAAAGCATAAATATCTGATCTTCATATAAAATACACACCTGCGCACAAATCTATAGATACACAAGTACACACATAAATATACATATATATATACATATTAAAACATACATACACACATTCACACATACATAGATAGACGTATGAATACATATAGATTCAAAATTCAACTTCCACTCATACATACATACATACATACATACATACATACATACATACATACATACATACATACATACATACATACATACATACATACATACATAGAGCCCATGGATATATTTCCTTTTCCATTGATAAGTTCAGCATAATATATTACAATATATATATATATATATATATATATATATATATATATATATATATATATATATATATGTGTGTGTGTGCTTCTATTGTTATTATTCTAACGGTTTTTGAATATATACATACATGTGTAAATGATTGTACTACTAATATTTTACTTATACTCTCGCATATTGGTATACCATATACATATGTCTATATAAAAATACCTACTCACATATATGGACATGTTCATCCAGCACACACAGAACTACACACAGTGATATATACATATGCCAATTAACCTACGCATACATACACACGAAATAAATATAAAAATAAAAATGTTAAGATATACAACTTTTACACTTGTATAAACATACTCATACATATAAGATATTAGTATATCCATATACATACGTACGCATACATTTGGACCCATTTGAACCTAATTTGCCCACATTTATTCACCATAATACACGTACACGCATGTATACATAGATACATATACACACACATATATGTATATACATACATACATACATATACACACATACCGATACATACCGATACATACCGATACATACATACATACATATACATAGATATATACATATACACCATTACAGATACATGCACATATACATGCACACATAACATAAATATACATAAAATCATTATATATGTACGTAGACTCTAGATACACATACACATGTGTATAGAGACATTTGTATGCATGCACACACACACATACATATGTACACAAATATCGATATTTCTATAATTAAAACTAAAGTGCTTATATTATTCATTATTGCTCCTATCTATCTCAGTTCAATTTGCTTACATTTATACCTGCAGATATGTACTATAAAGACAAACAAACTAATTAAATACAGCGTATGTAATTGCAATAGTTAATTCTATATATAAAAAGGTGATAACTTGAGGAAGTACCAAAATCATATCATTATAGGGTGAGATGTTTGGATAATATAGATTACTTAAGTTCAAAAATATAAAGACATCAGAATTTAAAAACATAAATTAATTAATTAAAAAATAAATTAAATCAAAATAATTGAAAAAATTAAAGAAATAAAAAATAAAGAATAAAAAATAAGAAATAAAAATAAAATAATAAAATAATAAAAAATAAATAATAAAAAATAAAGAAGAATAGAAAAATTGAGTAGGCCTTATATTAACAATGAAGTAAAAATCAATAGAGTCAAAATAATAATTTAATTACAATGTAGTGTAATATTGGTTATTCGTAATCTAAAATCTGCTTAGTGTGTGTTCTTTGAAATGTTTGCAGTTTAAACTCGTTTCTCGTCTGACGTTGAGTAATTTTTCCCTGTCTTTAAAGTTTACAATTTTAACTTTCTCACCTCGTCATTGTCTAGATTTTCAACAGTGTAGATTTTAGCACAATATATTACTGATGCAGTGACACAATTGTTTTGTAGAGGGCATTCATCTTGTCTCTGACAGTTACAATTGTTAGTGGTTGAATTACCTTCAATGTCACTATGTGTATCATTCCTTTTAAGTATTTTATTGTTGTGTTTTTTTTATTATTCTTTCTAGGTTATCTGTGCAACTATAACTTAGTTTTAATGTATTCTTATTACATAGTTAATGCAGGTGTGAAGTGCTTGTTTATAAGTTGTAGGAATTTGTTACCAATTTATGTTTTAACATCATATTAAAGCAGATTATTTTCTGGCCTCGATTTCTAGGGTTGGTAGCATTTGTTAGTATATTCTCATATTTTATACCATCATTTATGTACCCGCTATTCTTTAAGGCAGTGTTGTAAATATTCTTTAGTTGTTAAACGTTGTCTCGTCTGATGAGTTATTACTAATTCTACTTTCTATTCACTTGGGTATGTGTTTAATTATTGAAGGAGCGTGGTTTGATTGTGGATGTACGTATATGGGGCTGGAGTTTTCTTTCATTAAGGGTTTATATTTGTTATCAGTTAGGTTAAATGTAACATCAAGGAAGTTAACTTGTTTGACATTGCCGGTAATTTCAACCTTAAGCCCTAGTTTATTCACTTCCTTATGAATTATCTTTTTGGTCTTGTCGCATTTCGCGCTAGTAGATTCCCTGACTACCATTAGACTGTCATCTCTATATAAACCTATATCTTCTACATCTGTGTCATATATCATTGTAATATTTCTTAATACCTATAGACCTACTAGATTAGATCCCTTTGCGGAGTTTAGTATCGGTTCTGTTCTTATAAGACCGTCCACGCAAGAATTACTTCCTCCTTTTTGAGTGGAGGGAGTAGTGTTCGTTCATCATGATATTATCCTCTGGATATGCAAAAGGTTTTAAATGGCACTCTGATTAGTCGAAAATCATATTCATACACAATTGTGTTTTTTTATTGAATTAAGCTTAGCTTAAATACAGAGATGAAAATATGATAAAAAAACGAAAAAAAGAAAAATGAACTGCTTACATATCTGTTTGTAAACGTTGCAAATTCTCTGACACAAATGCATTTCAGGATTTCTGAGTCGGCAATTAAAACTGAAGGAAAATTGCCAAGATAATAGCTGGATGAAAAAAAAAAGACGTTGATTAGAAAGAAGTCAAACAAAACAATGCCCCCACCCCTAAAAGTCAAATTTTAAGAATCTTCCCCCTCGTAAAAATAAAATTTGAAGAATCTCTCCTCTCAAATAAAATTTGAAGAATCCCCACTAAAAATAAAAATTTAAGAATCCTCCCCTCCGCTTAAAATAATATTTTAAGCACCCCCCCCCCCCGCGCCTAAAAATAAAATTTGAAGAAGTAAAGAAAATCATACCCGGCAACTTTTCCGTATTTCTCAACTGTTTCAAGATCAAATGCTCCAGTGGGCTACAATAAAAGAAATAAAGGATTTAACATTTTTTGTTTGAAATGCATTGATCTTATCATATAGAAAGTAAAAGTAATCCCCATTACGTTAATGTTCGATAGATTCGGTGTCAAAAGGCAAATACATGAATCTGTTCCGTTAGTGATTGTTGGCACGTATTGGTCTATTTTGTTTATAAAAAAATACATTAAATCACTTTCTTCGATTTTAATATTAATATTTAGACCGGCTCGATATTTTTTAAATAGTACATACATAAAGGAAATTAGATGGATTTTCACGTTCACACGCATATCTACTACAACTTCCATTCACTCACACTGGAAAGACATTTCCTAAATCACATACTTCTGTAGCACTATTATTATTATTATTATTATTATTATTATTATTATTATTATTATTATTATTATTATTATTATTATTATTATTATTATTATTTCATATTTCAATCCTGAAACTGTCAGTTAAATATTCGATATTTTCACATGAAACAACATACGTTTCCTCTCCATAAACATTTTATTGTTTGGAAGCGTTTTCATTGGAAAACTCACATAGTTCTTCATTCATTTGACCAATCGCTGCGGTTGTCAATCTCGATTAGTAGAATTACAAAATGATCAATAATTATAACTGACGCAGTTTTTTAATTCTTTATTAAACACGATTAAACCGTAACCTAACCTAGCTCCATTTCTTATAGAAAATAAAATAAGTCCCCTAAAATAAATCTATCTTAAACAAGCCTAGTTGAAACATGGCTACGAAATATTTGACACATAAGTATTGAACATATCTTTAAAAATATGTAACTTTAAAGAATTTGTGTTTGAAGGCTATGCCAATGCAGTTTGGTGGAAAACACAGTTAGATACGAGACGAGGTAAACAAATTGCAATATTGAAAGGTTTCAATAATTTTCGATAATAATTTTATTTACCAACGTAGTGTGTCCAATAAGCATGTTATCTGTGGTGTTGACTTTTTTAAATTTTCGGGGTCTACTTCAGTTTTAGAAAGAGAAGAAAAAATATGTTCAACCCTCGGTTTAGATGTGTTTTGCCCAGAAGCCGAAAGTTAATAGGAATTGTTGCATGAGATTCGCATAAATAGATTAATTATTTTCGTAGAAAATAGATTGTGAGCTGGCATATATTTTGAAATTATTTAATGAATGTTGAAATATTTTATGAGTAATAGTTCTATTATTATTTTATGTTTTTATTTAATTCTAATTTCTTTATTTAACTATTGCCAGTACATAATAATTTGTGTAAGTCAGATACAGATGAAACAACTTGTATCGAAGGATATCGAAGTCATGTAGAATTGTCCCCCTCAAAAGAAGCTGGTAAATGACTATTAATTCTTTAGATTAGCTGTTTATTCATTGTTTATTTATTTTATTTATTATTTGTTTATTTTGTATGTTTTCCATACTACGCATAATGCTTCAAGCAAACTACAACATCCTTCTCATATAACTTTAAATTGAATTGAAATTTAGAAAAAAATGTAGACGAATTTAAAATTGAAAAATAAACTTTTAGAATGTTACAAATGATCAAACTTTACCATTTGAAAGGAGTTGAGTTATTTCTCTCGCCTTTTTTAGTGTATTGAGTATAAAACACATTGACACCCATTGGTATTAAATTCATGCGAATCCATTCGAATCACTCTTTTTAAACGCAAATTACTAAATTGTTTTAATAATTGTTATATGGTCAATATCGGTGTTTTCAATGATTTTGTTCGTTATTGCCATTCTAGTGTATAGCACTTTATCGACATAAACATAAATACTCAATCACAGATCATCTAATACAGAATTAGATAATTGTTACGAGATTTATTTAAGATAATTCCCATCCTACCATTTATCGTTAACGCACCAAATGTATGTCCTTCTAAGCATATGAACGAATACGACTGAATTTATAAAAAAGTAGACATGTTTTTTGTGGGGGGGGGGAGATTTTATCTTCATGTATATTTTATATTATAGTAATTATAAACCAATTAACATTCTTCACTATAGAAAAAAAGGATTACGTGATAAAATGCCTTATTAACCTTGGAGACTAAAAAATATTTTACCGAGAGCGTTTTCCTCAAATATTAGGGCAGATAGATTCAAATGATTCGTTTCGTTGCTTTAAAAATCAGATATTTCATTCAATTTTAAAATTCGATGCATCTACATTAGTGGCATGACTTATTTTCTAATTTCTTATTTGCATTACATTTTTGAATCTCTTATTAATCACTCAATTTTATAACGTAATTTGATTAGCGTAATGACCATGTTTTATTTTTTGATTTAATGTTTTCATTAAAGTAAAGGTAAAGGTCGCATAGCCTGGACGCGCACGAGTGTCGTTGCCGACATCGCACACTGCCCATGGCCGTAGCGGCGGTGATTAGTTAAGGGCACAGCATATGGAAGGCGGAGCCTATCCCTCTCCTTCCGCTGCCTTGAACCTTCCCTGAGTTTTACTGCTGAGTGGACAGAGGGAGTTTTCAGACCCGAAAATCCACATGCCGTGAGTGGGATCGAACCCGGGTCGTCCAGCCCAAAGACAAGTGCTATAACCACTTGTCCACAGGCCCTCCCTAATGTTTTCATTACAAATTTTTAAATCAGAATGTTTTCATAACTTTCCAACAAAACACAGTTTTACTAGTGTTATGTCCTTGTTGATTTTTATGGTGATCTATTCCGTCACTGTATAGACTCTTCTTGACTCTGAGGTTCAAGTCGTTTTGATCAATCAGTAGAATTGAGGAAGCAGCCTCTCTCAACCCATTACTTTTGATCGATCAGTAGAATTGAGGAAGCAGCCTCTCTCAACCCATTACTTTTGATCAATCAGTAGAATTGAGAAAGCAGCCTCTCTCAACCCATTACTTTTGATCAATCAGTAGAATTGAGGAAGCAGCCTCTCTCCACCCATTATTTTGATCAATCAGTAGAATTGAGGAAGCAGCCTCTGTCAACCCATTATTTGGATCAATCAGTAGAATTGAAGAAAGCAGCCTTTGTCAACCCTTTACTTTTGATCAATCAGTAGAATTGAAGAAGCAGCCTCTGTCAACCCATTACTTTTGATCAATCAGTAGAATTGAGAAAGCAGCCTCTGTCAACCCATTACTTTTGATAAATCAGTAGAATTGAGAAAGCAGCTTCTGTCAACCCATTACTTTTGATAAATCAGTAGAATTGAGGAAGCAGCCTCTCTCAACCCATTACTTTTGATCAATCAGTAGAATTGAGGAAGCAGCCTCTCTACACCCGTTACTTTTGATCAATCAGTAGAATTGAGGAAGAAACCTCTGTCAACCCATTACTTTTGATCAATCAGTAGAATTGAGGAAGCAGCCTATCTCAACCCATTACTTTTAATCAATCAGTAGAATTGAGGAAGCAGCCTCTGTCAACCAATTACTTTTGATCAATCAGTAGAATTGAGAAAGCAGCTTCTGTCAACCCATTACTTTTGATAAATCAGTAGAATTGAGGAAGCAGCCTCTCTCAACCCATTACTTTTGATCAATCAGTAGAATTGAGGAAGCAGCCGCTGACAACCCATTACTTTTGATCAATCAGTAGAATTGAGCTAGCAGCCTCTCTCAACCCATTACTTTTGATCAATCAGTAGAATTGAGGAAGCAGCCTCTGTCAACCCATTATTTGGATCAATCAGTAGAATTGAGGAAGCAGCCTCTCTCAGCCCATTATTTTGATCAATCAGTAGAATTGAGGAAGCAGCCTCTGTCAACCCATTACTTTTGATCAATCAGTAGAATTGAGGAAGCAGCCTCTTTCAACCCATTACTTTTGATCAATCAGTAGAATTGAGGAAGCAGCCTCTTTCAACCCATTACTTATGATAAATCAGTAGAATTAGGGAAGCAGCCTATCTCAACCCATTACTTTTAATCAATCAGTAGAATTGAGGAAGCAGCCTCTGTCAACCAATTACTTTTGATCAATCAGTAGAATTGAGAAAGCAGCTTCTGTCAACCCATTACTTTTGATAAATCAGTAGAATTGAGGAAGCAGCTTCTCTCAACCCATTACTTTTGATCAATCAGTAGAATAAAGAAAGCAGCCTCCGTCAACCCATTACTTTTGATCAATCAGTAGAATTGAGGAAGCAGCCTCTCTCAACCCATTACTTTTGATCAATCAGTAGAATTGAGGAAGCAGCCTCTATCTACCCATTATTTTTATCAATCAGTAGAATTGAGGAAGCAGCCTCTCTCAACCCATTACTTTTGATCAATCAGTAGAATTGAGGAAGCAGCCTCTCTCAACCCATTATTTTGATCAATCAGTAGAATTGAGGAAGCAGCCTCTCTCAACCCATTACTTTTGATCAATCAGTAGAATTGAGGAAGCAGCCTCTCTCAACCTATTATTTTGATCAATCAGTAGAATTGAGGAAGCAGCCTCTCTCACCCCATTACTTTTGATCAATCAGTAGAATTGAGGAAGCAGCCTCTCTCAACCCATTACTTTTGATCAATCAGTAGAATTAAGAAAAAAGCCTCTCTCAACCCATTACTTTTGATCAATCAGTAGAATTGAAGAAGCAGCCTCTCTACACCCATTACTTTTGATCAATCAGTAGAATTGAAGAAGCAGCCTCTGTCAACCCATTACTTTTGATCAATCAGTAGAATTGAAGAAGCAGCCTCTCTCAACCCATTACTTATGATAAATCAGTAGAATTGAGGAAGCAGCTTCTCTCAACCCATTACTTTTAATCAATCAGTAGAATTGAGGAAGCAGCCTCTGTCAACCCATTACTTTTGATCAATCAGTAGAATTGAGGAAGCAGCTTCTCTCAACCCATTACTTTTAATCAATCAGTAGAATTGAGGAAGCAGCCTCTCAACCCATTACTTTTAATCAATCAGTAGAATTGAAGAAGCAGCCTCTGTCAACCTATTACTTTTGATCAATCAGTAGAATTGAGGAAGCAGCTTCTGTCAACCCATTACTTTTGATCAATCAGTAGAATTGAAGAAGCAGCCTCTGTCAACCCATTACTTTTGATCAATCAGTAGAATTGAGGAAGCAGCCTCTGTCAACCCATTACTTTTAATCAATCAGTAGAATTGAGGAAGCAGCCTCTGCTAACCCATTACTTTTGATCAATCAGTAGAATTGAGGAAGCAGCCTCTCTAAACCCATTACTTTTAATCAATCAGTAGAATTGAAGAAGCAGCCTCTGTCAACCTATTACTTTTGATCAATCAGTAGAATTGAAGAAGCAGCCTCTGTCAACCCATTACTTTTGATCAATCAGTAGAATTGAAGAAGCAGCCTCTGTCAACCCATTACTTTTGATCAATCAGTAGAATTGAGGAAGCAGCCTCTGTCAACCCATTACTTTTGATCAATCAGTAGAATTGAGAAAGCAGCCTCTCCCAATCATTACTTTTAATTAATCAGTAGAATTGAAGAAGCAGCCTCTTAACCCATTACTTTTAATCAATCTGTAGAATTGAAGAAGTAGCCTCTGTCAACCTATTACTTTTGATCAATCAGTAGAATTGAGGAAGCAGCCTCTGTCAACCCATTACTTTTGATCAATCAGTAGAATTGAAGAAGCAGCCTCTGTCAACCCATTACTTTTGATCAATCAGTAGAATTGAGGAAGCAGCCTCTGTCAACCCATTACTTTTAATCAATCAGTAGAATTGAGGAAGCAGCCTCTCTCAACCCATTACTTTTGATCAATCAGTAGAATTGAATAAGCAGCCTATCTCAACCCATTACTTTTGATCAATCAGTAGAATTGAGGAAGCAGCCTCTGTCAACCCATTACTTTTGATCAATCAGTAGAATTGAAGAAGTAGCCTCTGTCAACCCATTACTTTTGATCAATCAGTAGAATTGAGGAAGCAGCCTCGGTCAACCCATTATATTTGATCAATCAGTAGAATTGAGAAAGCAGCCTCTCTCAACCCATTACTTTTAATTAATCAGTAGAATTGAGGAAGCAGCCTCTTAACCCATTACTTTTAATCAATCAGTAGAATTGAAGAAGCAGTCTCTGTCAACCCATTACTTTTGATCAATCAGTAGAATTGAAGAAGCAGCCTCTGTCAACCCATTACTTTTGATCAATCAGTAGAATTGAAGAAGCAGCCTCTGTCAACCCATTACTTTTGATCAATCAGTAGAATTGAGGAAGCAGCCTCTGTCAACCCATTACTTTTGATCAATCAGTAGAATTGAGAAAGCAGCCTCTCCCAATCATTACTTTTAATTAATCAGTAGAATTGAAGAAGCAGCCTCTTAACCCATTACTTTTAATCAATCTGTAGAATTGAAGAAGTAGCCTCTGTCAACCTATTACTTTTGATCAATCAGTAGAATTGAGGAAGCAGCCTCTGTCAACCCATTACTTTTGATCAATCAGTAGAATTGAAGAAGCAGCCTCTGTCAACCCATTACTTTTCATCAATCAGTAGAATTGAGGAAGCAGCCTCTGTCAACCCATTACTTTTAATCAATCAGTAGAATTGAGGAAGCAGCCTCTCTCAACCCATTACTTTTGATCAATCAGTAGAATTGAATAAGCAGCCTATCTCAACCCATTACTTTTGATCAATCAGTAGAATTGAGGAAGCAGCCTCTGTCAACCCATTACTTTTGATCAATCAGTAGAATTGAAGAAGTAGCCTCTGTCAACCCATTACTTTTGATCAATCAGTAGAATTGAGGAAGCAGCCTCGGTCAACCCATTATATTTGATCAATCAGTAGAATTGAGAAAGCAGCCTCTCTCAACCCATTACTTTTAATTAATCAGTAGAATTGAGGAAGCAGCCTCTTAACCCATTACTTTTAATCAATCAGTAGAATTGAAGAAGCAGTCTCTGTCAACCCATTACTTTTGATCAATCAGTAGAATCGAAGAAGCAGCCTCTGTCAACCCATTACTTTTGATCAATCAGTAGAATTGAGGAAGCAGCCTCTGTCAACCCATTACTTTTGATCAATCAGTAGAATTGAGGAAGCAGCCTCTGTCAACCCATTACTTTTAATCAATCAGTAGAATTGAGGAAGCAGCCTCTCTCAACCCATTACTTTTGATCAATCAGTAGAATTGAATAAGCAGCCTATCTCAACCCATTACTTTTGATCAATCAGTAGAATTGAGGAAGCAGCCTCTGTCAACCCATTACTTTTAATCAATCAGTAGAATTGAAGAAGCAGCCTCTGTCAACCCATTACTTTTGATCAATCAGTAGAATTAAAGAAGCAGCCTATCTCAACCCATTACTTTTGATCAATCAGTAGAATTGAGGAAGCAGCCTCTGTCAACCCATTACTTTTGATCAATCAGTAGAATTGAGGAAGCAGCCTCTCTAAACCCATTACTTTTAATCAATCAGTAGAATTGAAGAAGCAGCCTCTGTCAACCTATTACTTTTGATCAATCAGTAGAATTGAAGAAGCAGCCTCTGTCAACCCATTACTTTTGATCAATCAGTAGAATTGAAGAAGCAGCCTCTGTCAACCCATTACTTTTGATCAATCAGTAGAATTGAAGAAGCAGCCTCTGTCAACCCATTACTTTTGATCAATCAGTAGAATTGAGGAAGCAGCCTCTGTCAACCCATTACTTTTAATCAATCAGTAGAATTGAGGAATCAGCCTCTGTCAACCCATTACTTTTGATCAATCAGTAGAATTGAATAAGCAGCCTCTGTCAACCCATTACTTTTGATCAATCAGTAGAATTGAGGAAGCAGCCTCTGTCAACCCATTACTTTGATCAATCAGTAGAATTGAGAAAGCAGCCTCTCTCAACCCATTACTTTTAATCAATCAGTAGAATTGAGGAAGCAGCCTCTTAACCCATTACTTTTAATCAATCAGTAGAATTGAAGAAGCAGCCTCTGTCAACCTATTACTTTTGATCAATCAGTGGAATTGAGGAAGCAGCCTCTGTCAACCCATTACTTTTGATCAATCAGTAGAATTGAAGAAGCAGCCTCTTTCAACCCATTACTTTTGATCAATCAGTAGAATTGAGAAAGCAGCCTCTCTCAACCCATTACTTTTAATCAATCAGTAGAATTGAGGAAGCAGCCTCTTAACCCATTACTTTTAATCAATCAGTAGAATTGAAGAAGAAGCCTCTGTCAACCTATTACTTTTGATCAATCAGTAGAATTGAGGAAGCAGCCTCTGTCAACCCATTACTTTTGATCAATCAGTAGAATTGAAGAAGCAGCCTCTGTCAACCCATTACTTTTGATCAATCAGTAGAATTGAGGAAGCAGCCTCTGTCAACCCATTACTTTTAATCAATCAGTAGAATTGAGGAAGCAGCCTCTCTCAACCCATTACTTTTAATCAATCAGTAGAATTGAGAAAGCAGCCTCTCTACACCCATTACTTTTGATCAATCAGTAGAATTGAGGAAGCAGCCTCTGTCAACCCATTACTTTTGATCAATCAGTAGAATTGAGAAAGCAGCCTCTCTCAACCCATTACTTTTAATCAATCAGTAGAATTGAGGAAGCAGCCTCTTAACCCATTACTTTTAATCAATCAGTAGAATTGAAGAAGCAGCCTCTGTCAACCTATTACTTTTGATCAATCAGTAGAATTGAGGAAGCAGCCTCTCTCAACCCATTACTTTTAATCAATCAGTAGAATTGAGAAATCAGCCTCTCTACACCCATTACTTTTAATCAATCAGTAGAATTGAAGAAGCAGCCTCTGTCAACCCATTACTTTTGATCAATCAGTAGAATTGAGGAAGCAGCCTCTCTCAACCCATTACTTTTGATCAATCAGTAGAATTGAAGAAGCAGCCTCTGTCAACCCATTACTTTTGATCAATCAGTAGAATTGAGAAAGCAGCCTCTCTCAACCCATTACTTTTAATCAATCAGTAGAATTGAGGAAGCAGCCTCTTAACCCATTACTTTTAATCAATCAGTAGAATTGAAGAAGCAGCCTCTGTCAACCTATTACTTTTGATCAATCAGTAGAATTGAGGAAGCAGCCTCTCTCAACCCATTACTTTTAATCAATCAGTAGAATTGAGAAAGCAGCCTCTCTACACCCATTACTTTTAATCAATCAGTAGAATTGAAGAAGCAGCCTCTGTCAACCCATTACTTTTGATCAATCAGTAGAATTGAGGAAGCAGCCTCTCTCAACCCATTACTTTTGATCAATCAGTAGAATTGAAGAAGCAGCCTCTGTCAACCCATTACTTTTGATCAATCAGTAGAATTGAGGAAGCAGCCTCTGTCAACCCATTACTTTTGATCAATCAGTAGAATTGAGAAAACAGCCTCTCTCAACCCATTACTTTTAATCCATCAGTAGAATTGAGGAAGCAGCCTCTCAACCCATTACTTTTAATCAATCAGTAGAATTGAAGAAGCAGCCTCTGTCAACCTATTACTTTTGATCAATCAGTAGAATTGAGGAAGCAGCCTCTGTCAACCCATTACTTTTGATCAATGAGTAGAATTGAAGAAGCAGCCTCTGTCAACCCATTACTTTTGATCAATCAGTAGAATTGAGGAAGCAGCCTCTGTCAACCCATTACTTTTAATCAATCAGTAGAATTGAGGAATCAGCCTCTGTCAACCCATTACTTTTGATCAATCAGTAGAATTGAGAAAGCAGCCTCTCTCAACCCATTACTTTTAATCAATCAGTAGAATTGAGGAAGCAGCCTCTTAACCCATTACTTTTAATCAATCAGTAGAATTGAAGAAGCAGCCTCTGTCAACCTATTACTTTTGATCAATCAGTAGAATTGAGAAATCAGCCTCTCTACACCCATTACTTTTAATCAATCAGTAGAATTGAAGAAGCAGCCTCTGTCAACCCATTACTTTTGATCAATCAGTAGAATTGAGGAAGCAGCCTCTCTCAACCCATTACTTTTGATCAATCAGTAGAATTGAAGAAGCAGCCTCTGTCAACCCATTACTTTTGATCAATCAGTAGAATTGAGAAAGCAGCCTCTCTCAACCCATTACTTTTAATCAATCAGTAGAATTGAGGAAGCAGCCTCTTAACCCATTACTTTTAATCAATCAGTAGAATTGAAGAAGCAGCCTCTGTCAACCTATTACTTTTGATCAATCAGTAGAATTGAGGAAGCAGCCTCTCTCAACCCATTACTTTTAATCAATCAGTAGAATTGAGAAAGCAGCCTCTCTACACCCATTACTTTTAATCAATCAGTAGAATTGAAGAAGCAGCCTCTGTCAACCCATTACTTTTGATCAATCAGTAGAATTGAGGAAGCAGCCTCTCTCAACCCATTACTTTTGATCAATCAGTAGAATTGAAGAAGCAGCCTCTGTCAACCCATTACTTTTGATCAATCAGTAGAATTGAGGAAGCAGCCTCTGTCAACCCATTACTTTTGATCAATCAGTAGAATTGAGAAAACAGCCTCTCTCAACTCATTACTTTTAATCCATCAGTAGAATTGAGGAAGCAGCCTCTCAACCCATTACTTTTAATCAATCAGTAGAATTGAAGAAGCAGCCTCTGTCAACCTATTACTTTTGATCAATCAGTAGAATTGAGGAAGCAGCCTCTGTCAACCCATTACTTTTGATCAATGAGTAGAATTGAAGAAGCAGCCTCTGTCAACCCATTACTTTTGATCAATCAGTAGAATTGAGGAAGCAGCCTCTGTCAACCCATTACTTTTAATCAATCAGTAGAATTGAGGAATCAGCCTCTGTCAACCCATTACTTTTGATCAATCAGTAGAATTGAAGAAGCAGCCTATCTCAACCCATTACTTTTGATCAATCAGTAGAATTGAGGAAGCAGCCTCTGTCAACCCATTACTTTTGATCAATCAGTAGAATTGAGGAAGCAGCCTCTCTAAACCCATTACTTTTAATCAATCAGTAGAATTGAAGAAGCAGCCTCTGTCAACCTATTACTTTTGATCAATCAGTAGAATTGAAGAAGCAGCCTCTGTCAACCCATTACTTTTGATCAATCAGTAGAATTGAAGAAGCAGCCTCTGTCAACCCATTACTTTTGATCAATCAGTAGAATTGAGGAAGCAGCCTCTGTCAACCCATTACTTTTGATCAATCAGTAGAATTGAGAAAGCAGCCTCTCTCAACCCATTACTTTTAATTAATCAGTAGAATTGAGGAAGCAGCCTCTTAACCCATTACTTTTAATCAATCAGTAGAATTGAAGAAGTAGCCTCTGTCAACCTATTACTTTTGATCAATCAGTAGAATTGAGGAAGCAGCCTCTCTCAACCCATTACTTTTGATCAATCAGTAGAATTGAAGAAGAAGCCTCTGTCAACCCATTACTTTTGATCAATCAGTAGAATTGAATAAGCAGCCTATCTCAACCCATTACTTTTAATCAATCAGTAGAATTGAGGAAGCAGCCTCTCTCAACCCATTACTTTTGATCAATCAGTAGAATTGAGGAAGCAGCCTCTGTCAACCCATTACTTTTGATCAATCAGTAGAATTGAAGAAGCAGCTTCTCTCAACCCATTACTTTTGATCAATCAGTAGAATTGAGGAAGCAGCCTCTCAACCCATTACTTTTAATCAATCAGTAGAATTGAAGAAGCAGCCTCTGTCAACCTATTACTTTTGATCAATCAGTAGAATTGAGGAAGCAGCCTATGTCAACCCATTACTTTTGATCAATCAGTAGAATTGAAGAAGCAGCCTCTGTCAACCCATTACTTTTGATCAATCAGTAGAATTGAAGAAGCAGCCTCTGTCAACCCATTACTTTTGATCAATCAGTAGAATTGAAGAAGCAGCCTCTGTCAACCCATTACTTTTGATCAATCAGTAGAATTGAGGAAGCAGCCTCTGTCAACCCATTACTTTTGATCAATCAGTAGAATTGAGAAAGCAGCCTCTCTCAACCCATTACTTTTAATTAATCAGTAGAATTGAGGAAGCAGCCTCTTAACCCATTACTTTTAATCAATCAGTAGAATTGAAGAAGTAGCCTCTGTCAACCTATTACTTTTGATCAATCAGTAGAATTGAGGAAGCAGCCTCTGTCAACCCATTACTTTTGATCAATCAGTAGAATTGAAGAAGCAGCCTCTGTCAACCCATTACTTTTGATCAATCAGTAGAATTGAGGAAGCAGCCTCTGTCAACCCATTACTTTTAATCAATCAGTAGAATTGAGGAAGCAGCCTCTCTCAACCCATTACTTTTGATCAATCAGTAGAATTGAGAAAGCAGCCTCTGTCAACCCATTACTTTGGATCAATCAGTAGAATTGAGGAAGCAGCTTCTCTCAACCCATTACTTTTGATCAATCAGTAGAATTGAGGAAGCAGCCTCTCAACCCATTACTTTTAATCAATCAGTAGAATTGAAGAAGCAGCCTCTGTCAACCTATTACTTTTGATCAATCAGTAGAATTGAGGAACCAGCCTCTGTCAACCCATTACTTTTGATCAATCAGTAGAATTGAAGAAGCAGCCTCTGTAAACCCATTACTTTTGATCAATCAGTAGAATTGAAGAAGCAGCCTCTGTCAACCCATTACTTTTAATCAATCAGTAGCATTGAGGAAGCAGCCTCTGTCAACCCATTACTTTTGATCAATCAGTAGAATTGAAGAAGCAGCCTATCTCAACCCATTACTTTTGATCAATCAGTAGAATTGAGGAAGCAGCCTCTGTCAACCCATTACTTTTGATCAATCAGTAGAATTGAGGAAGCAGCATCTCTAAACCCATTACTTTTAATCAATCAGTAGAATTGAAGAAGCAGCCTCTGTCAACCTATTACTTTTGATCAATCAGTAGAATTGAAGAAGCAGCCTCTGTCAACCCATTACTTTTGATCAATCAGTAGAATTGAGAAAGCAGCCTCTCTCAACCCATTACTTTTAATCAATCAGTAGAATTGAGGAAGCAGCCTCTTAACCCATTACTTTTAATCAATCAGTAGAATTGAAGAAGCAGCCTCTGTCAACCTATTACTTTTGATCAATCATTGGAATTGAGGAAGCAGCCTCTGTCAACCCATTACTTTTGATCAATCAGTAGAATTGAAGAAGCAGCCTCTTTCAACCCATTACTTTTGATCAATCAGTAGAATTGAGGAAGCAGCCTCGGTCAACCCATTATATTTGATCAATCAGTAGAATTGAGAAAGCAGCCTCTCCTAACCCATTACTTTTAATTAATATGTAGAATTGAGGAAGCAGCCTCTTAACCCATTACATTTAATCAATCAGTAGAATTGAAGAAGCAGCCTCTGTCAACCCATTACTTTTGATCAATCAGTAGAATTGAAGAAGCAGCCTCTGTCAACCCATTACTTTTGATCAATCAGTAGAATTGAGGAAGCAGCCTCTGTCAACCCATTACTTTTAATCAATCAGTAGAATTGAGGAAGCAGCCTCTGTCAACCCATTACTTTTGATCAATCAGTAGAATTGAGGAAGCAGCCTCTGTCAACCCATTACTTTTGATCAATCCGTAGAATTGAAGAAGCAGCTTCTCTCAACCCATTACTTTTGATCAATCAGTAGAATTGAGGAAGCAGCCTCTCAACCCATTACTTTTAATCAATCAGTAGAATTGAAGAAGCAGCCTCTGTCAACCTATTACTTTTGATCAATCAGTAGAATTGAGGAAGCAGCCTTTGTCAACCCATTACTTTTGATCAATCAGTAGAATTGAAGAAGCAGCCTCTGTCAACCCATTACTTTTGATCAATCAGTAGAATTGAAGAAGCAGCCTCTGTCAACCCATTACTTTTGATCAATCAGTAGAATTGAAGAAGCAGCCTCTGTCAACCCATTACTTTTGATCAATCAGTAGAATTGAGGAAGCAGCCTCTGTCAACCCATTACTTTTGATCAATCAGTAGAATTGAGAAAGCAGCCTCTCTCAACCCATTACTTTTAATTAATCAGTAGAATTGAGGAAGCAGCCTCTTAACCCATTACTTTTAATCAATCAGTAGAATCGAAGAAGTAGCCTCTGTCAACCTATTACTTTTGATCAATCAGTAGAATTGAGGAAGCAGCCTCTGTCAACCCATTACTTTTGATCAATCAGTAGAATTTAAGAAGCAGCCTCTGTCAACCCATTACTTTTGATCAATCAGTAGAATTGAGGAAGCAGCCTCTGTCAACCCATTACTTTTAATCAATCAGTAGAATTGAGGAAGCAGCCTCTCTCAACCCATTACTTTTGATCAATCAGTAGAATTGAGAAAGCAGTCTCTGTCAACCCATTACTTTGGATCAATCAGTAGAATTGAGGAAGCAGCTTCTCTCAACCCATTACTTTTGATCAATCAGTAGAATTGAGGAAGCAGCCTCTCAACCCATTACTTTTAATCAATCAGTAGAATTGAAGAAGCAGCCTCTGTCAACTTATTACTTTTGATCAATCAGTAGAATTGAGGAACCAGCCTCTGTCAACCCATTACTTTTGATCAATCAGTAGAATTGAAGAAGCAGCCTCTGTAAACCCATTACTTTTGATCAATCAGTAGAATTGAAGAAGCAGCCTCTTTCAACCCATTACTTTTAATCAATCAGTAGCATTGAGGAAGCAGCCTCTGTCAACCCATTACTTTTGATCAATCAGTAGAATTGAAGCAGCAGCCTATCTCAACCCATTACTTTTGATCAATCAGTAGAATTGAGGAAGCAGCCTCTGTCAACCCATTACTTTTGATCAATCAGTAGAATTGAGGAAGCAGCATCTCTAAACCCATTACTTTTAATCAATCAGTAGAATTGAAGAAGCAGCCTCTGTCAACCTATTACTTTTGATCAATCAGTAGAATTGAGGAAGCAGCCTCTGTCAACCCATTACTTTTGATCAATCAGTAGAATTGAGGAAGCAGCCTCTGTCAACCCATTACTTTTGATCAATCAGTAGAATTGAGAAAGCAGCCTCTCTCAACCCATTACTTTTAATTAATCAGTAGAATTGAGGAAGCAGCCTCTTAACCCATTACTTTTAATCAATCAGTAGAATTGAAGAAGTAGCCTCTGTCAACCTATTCCTTTTGATCAATCAGTAGAATTGAGGAAGCAGCCTCTGTCAACCCATTACTTTTGATCAATCAGTAGAATTGAAGAAGCAGCCTCTGTCAACCCATTACTTTTGATCAATCAGTAGAATTGAGGAAGCAGCCTCTGTCAACCCATTACTTTTAATCAATCAGTAGAATTGAGGAAGCAGCCTCTCTCAACCCATTACTTTTGATCAATCAGTAGAATTGAGGAAGCAGCCTCTCAACCCATTACTTTTAATCAATCAGTAGAATTGAAGAAGCAGCCTCTGTCAACCTATTACTTTTGATCAATCAGTAGAATTGAGGAAGCAGCCTTTGTCAACCCATTACTTTTGATCAATCAGTAGAATTGAAGAAGCAGCCTCTGTCAACCCATTACTTTTGATCAATCAGTAGAATTGAAGAAGCAGCCTCTGTCAACCCATTACTTTTGATCAATCAGTAGAATTGAAGAAGCAGCCTCTGTCAACCCATTACTTTTGATCAATCAGTAGAATTGAGGAAGCAGCCTCTGTCAACCCATTACTTTTGATCAATCAGTAGAATTGAGAAAGCAGCCTCTCTCAACCCATTACTTTTAATTAATCAGTAGAATTGAGGAAGCAGCCTCTCTCAACCCATTACTTTTAATCAATCAGTAGAATCGAAGAAGTAGCCTCTGTCAACCTATTACTTTTGATCAATCAGTAGAATTGAGGAAGCAGCCTCTGTCAACCCATTACTTTTGATCAATCAGTAGAATTGAAGAAGCAGCCTCTGTCAACCCATTACTTTTGATCAATCAGTAGAATTGAGGAAGCAGCCTCTGTCAACCCATTACTTTTAATCAATCAGTAGAATTGAGAAAGCAGCCTCTCTCAACCCATTACTTTTGATCAATCAGTAGAATTGAGAAAGCAGTCTCTGTCAACCCATTACTTTGGATCAATCAGTAGAATTGAGGAAGCAGCTTCTCTCAACCCATTACTTTTGATCAATCAGTAGAATTGAGGAAGCAGCCTCTCAACCCATTACTTTTAATCAATCAGTAGAATTGAAGAAGCAGCCTCTGTCAACTTATTACTTTTGATCAATCAGTAGAATTGAGGAACCAGCCTCTGTCAACCCATTACTTTTGATCAATCAGTAGAATTGAAGAAGCAGCCTCTGTAAACCCATTACTTTTGATCAATCAGTAGAATTGAAGAAGCAGCCTCTTTCAACCCATTACTTTTAATCAATCAGTAGCATTGAGGAAGCAGCCTCTGTCAACCCATTACTTTTGATCAATCAGTAGAATTGAAGCAGCAGCCTATCTCAACCCATTACTTTTGATCAATCAGTAGAATTGAGGAAGCAGCCTCTGTCAACCCATTACTTTTGATCAATCAGTAGAATTGAGGAAGCAGCATCTCTAAACCCATTACTTTTAATCAATCAGTAGAATTGAAGAAGCAGCCTCTGTCAACCTATTACTTTTGATCAATCAGTAGAATTGAGGAAGCAGCCTCTGTCAACCCATTAGTTTTGATCAATCAGTAGAATTGAGGAAGCAGCCTCTGTCAACCCATTACTTTTGATCAATCAGTAGAATTGAGAAAGCAGCCTCTCTCAACCCATTACTTTTAATTAATCAGTAGAATTGAGGAAGCAGCCTCTTAACCCATTACTTTTAATCAATCAGTAGAATTGAAGAAGTAGCCTCTGTCAACCTATTCCTTTTGATCAATCAGTAGAATTGAGGAAGCAGCCTCTGTCAACCCATTACTTTTGATCAATCAGTAGAATTGAAGAAGCAGCCTCTGTCAACCCATTACTTTTGATCAATCAGTAGAATTGAGGAAGCAGCCTCTGTCAACCCATTACTTTTAATCAATCAGTAGAATTGAGGAAGCAGCCTCTCTCAACCCATTACTTTTGATCAATCAGTAGAATTGAATAAGCAGCCTATCTCAACCCATTACTTTTGATCAATCAGTAGAATTGAGGAAGCAGCCTCTGTCAACCCATTACTTTTGATCAATCAGTAGAATTGAAGAAGCAGCCTCTGTCAACCCATTACTTTTGATCAATCAGTAGAATTGAAGAAGCAGCCTCTGTCAACCCATTACTTTTGATCAATCAGTAGAATTGAGGAAGCAGCCTCTGTCAACCCATTACTTTTGATCAATCAGTAGAATTGAGAAAGCAGCCTCTCTCAACCCATTACTTTTAATCAATCAGTAGAATTGAGGAAGCAGCCTCTTAACCCATTACTTTTAATCAATCAGTAGAATTGAAGAAGCAGCCTCTGTCAACCTATTACTTTTGATCAATCATTGGAATTGAGGAAGCAGCCTCTGTCAACCCATTACTTTTGATCAATCAGTAGAATTGAAGAAGCAGCCTCTTTCAACCCATTACTTTTGATCAATCAGTAGAATTGAGGAAGCAGCCTCGGTCAACCCATTATATTTGATCAATCAGTAGAATTGAGAAAGCAGCCTCTCCTAACCCATTACTTTTAATTAATATGTAGAATTGAGGAAGCAGCCTCTTAACCCATTACATTTAATCAATCAGTAGAATTGAAGAAGCAGCCTCTGTCAACCCATTACTTTTGATCAATCAGTAGAATTGAGGAAGCAGCCTCTGTCAACCCATTACTTTTGATCAATCAGTAGAATTGAAGAAGCAGCCTCTGTCAACCCATTACTTTTGATCAATCAGTAGAATTGAAGAAGCAGCCTCTGTCAACCCATTACTTTTGATCAATCAGTAGAATTGAGGAAGCAGCCTCTGTCAACCCATTACTTTTGATCAATCAGTAGAATTGAGAAAGCAGCCTCTCTCAACCCATTACTTTTAATCAATCAGTAGAATTGAGGAAGCAGCCTCTTAACCCATTACTTTTAATCAATCAGTAGAATTGAAGAAGCAGCCTCTGTCAACCTATTACTTTTGATCAATCATTGGAATTGAGGAAGCAGCCTCTGTCAACCCATTACTTTTGATCAATCAGTAGAATTGAAGAAGCAGCCTCTTTCAACCCATTACTTTTGATCAATCAGTAGAATTGAGGAAGCAGCCTCGGTCAACCCATTATATTTGATCAATCAGTAGAATTGAGAAAGCAGCCTCTCCTAACCCATTACTTTTAATTAATATGTAGAATTGAGGAAGCAGCCTCTTAACCCATTACATTTAATCAATCAGTAGAATTGAAGAAGCAGCCTCTGTCAACCCATTACTTTTGATCAATCAGTAGAATTGAAGAAGCAGCCTCTGTCAACCCATTACTTTTGATCAATCAGTAGAATTGAGGAAGCAGCCTCTGTCAACCCATTACTTTTAATCAATCAGTAGAATTGAGGAAGCAGCCTCTCTCAACCCATTACTTTTGATCAATCAGTAGAATTGAGGAAGCAGCCTCTGTCAACCCATTACTTTTGATCAATCAGTAGAATTGAAGAAGCAGCTTCTCTCAACCCATTACTTTTGATCAATCAGTAGAATTGAGGAAGCAGCCTCTCAACCCATTACTTTTAATCAATCAGTAGAATTGAAGAAGCAGCCTCTGTCAACCTATTACTTTTGATCAATCAGTAGAATTGAGGAAGCAGCCTATGTCAACCCATTACTTTTGATCAATCAGTAGAATTGAAGAAGCAGCCTCTGTCAACCCATTACATTTGATCAATCAGTAGAATTGAAGAAGCAGCCTCTGTCAACCCATTACTTTTGATCAATCAGTAGAATTGAAGAAGCAGCCTCTGTCAACCCATTACTTTTGATCAATCAGTAGAATTGAGGAAGCAGCCTCTGTCAACCCATTACTTTTGATCAATCAGTAGAATTGAGAAAGCAGCCTCTCTCAACCCATTACTTTTAATTAATCAGTAGAATTGAGGAAGCAGCCTCTTAACCCATTACTTTTAATCAATCAGTAGAATTGAAGAAGTAGCCTCTGTCAACCTATTACTTTTGATCAATCAGTAGAATTGAGGAAGCAGCCTCTGTCAACCCATTACTTTTGATCAATCAGTAGAATTGAAGAAGCAGCCTCTGTCAACCCATTACTTTTGATCAATCAGTAGAATTGAGGAAGCAGCCTCTGTCAACCCATTACTTTTAATCAATCAGTAGAATTGAGGAAGCAGCCTCTCTCAACCCATTACTTTTGATCAATCAGTAGAATTGAGAAAGCAGCCTCTGTCAACCCATTACTTTGGATCAATCAGTAGAATTGAGGAAGCAGCTTCTCTCAACCCATTACTTTTGATCAATCAGTAGAATTGAGGAAGCAGCCTCTCAACCCATTACTTTTAATCAATCAGTAGAATTGAAGAAGCAGCCTCTGTCAACCTATTACTTTTGATCAATCAGTAGAATTGAGGAACCAGCCTCTGTCAACCCATTACTTTTGATCAATCAGTAGAATTGAAGAAGCAGCCTCTGTAAACCCATTACTTTTGATCAATCAGTAGAATTGAAGAAGCAGCCTCTGTCAACCCATTACTTTTAATCAATCAGTAGCATTGAGGAAGCAGCCTCTGTCAACCCATTACTTTTAATCAATCAGTAGAATTGAAGAAGCAGCCTCTGTCAACCTATTACTTTTGATCAATCATTGGAATTGAGGAAGCAGCCTCTGTCAACCCATTACTTTTGATCAATCAGTAGAATTGAAGAAGCAGCCTCTTTCAACCCATTACTTTTGATCAATCAGTAGAATTGAGGAAGCAGCCTCGGTCAACCCATTATATTTGATCAATCAGTAGAATTGAGAAAGCAGCCTCTCCTAACCCATTACTTTTAATTAATATGTAGAATTGAGGAAGCAGCCTCTTAACCCATTACATTTAATCAATCAGTAGAATTGAAGAAGCAGCCTCTGTCAACCCATTACTTTTGATCAATCAGTAGAATTGAGGAAGCAGCCTCTGTCAACCCATTACTTTTGATCAATCAGTAGAATTGAAGAAGCAGCCTCTGTCAACCCATTACTTTTGATCAATCAGTAGAATTGAAGAAGCAGCCTCTGTCAACCCATTACTTTTGATCAATCAGTAGAATTGAGGAAGCAGCCTCTGTCAACCCATTACTTTTGATCAATCAGTAGAATTGAGAAAGCAGCCTCTCTCAACCCATTACTTTTAATCAATCAGTAGAATTGAGGAAGCAGCCTCTTAACCCATTACTTTTAATCAATCAGTAGAATTGAAGAAGCAGCCTCTGTCAACCTATTACTTTTGATCAATCATTGGAATTGAGGAAGCAGCCTCTGTCAACCCATTACTTTTGATCAATCAGTAGAATTGAAGAAGCAGCCTCTTTCAACCCATTACTTTTGATCAATCAGTAGAATTGAGGAAGCAGCCTCGGTCAACCCATTATATTTGATCAATCAGTAGAATTGAGAAAGCAGCCTCTCCTAACCCATTACTTTTAATTAATATGTAGAATTGAGGAAGCAGCCTCTTAACCCATTACATTTAATCAATCAGTAGAATTGAAGAAGCAGCCTCTGTCAACCCATTACTTTTGATCAATCAGTAGAATTGAAGAAGCAGCCTCTGTCAACCCATTACTTTTGATCAATCAGTAGAAATGAGGAAGCAGCCTCTGTCAACCCATTACTTTTAATCAATCAGTAGAATTGAGGAAGCAGCCTCTCTCAACCCATTACTTTTGATCAATCAGTAGAATTGAGGAAGCAGCCTCTGTCAACCCATTACTTTTGATCAATCAGTAGAATTGAAGAAGCAGCTTCTCTCAACCCATTACTTTTGATCAATCAGTAGAATTGAGGAAGCAGCCTCTCAACCCATTACTTTTAATCAATCAGTAGAATTGAAGAAGCAGCCTCTGTCAACCTATTACTTTTGATCAATCAGTAGAATTGAGGAAGCAGCCTATGTCAACCCATTACTTTTGATCAATCAGTAGAATTGAAGAAGCAGCCTCTGTCAACCCATTACATTTAATCAATCAGTAGAATTGAAGAAGCAGCCTCTGTCAACCCATTACTTTTGATCAATCAGTAGAATTGAAGAAGCAGCCTCTGTCAACCCATTACTTTTGATCAATCAGTAGAATTGAGGAAGCAGCCTCTGTCAACCCATTACTTTTGATCAATCAGTAGAATTGAGAAAGCAGCCTCTCTCAACCCATTACTTTTAATTAATCAGTAGAATTGAGGAAGCAGCCTCTTAACCCATTACTTTTAATCAATCAGTAGAATTGAAGAAGTAGCCTCTGTCAACCTATTACTTTTGATCAATCAGTAGAATTGAGGAAGCAGCCTCTGTCAACCCATTACTTTTGATCAATCAGTAGAATTGAAGAAGCAGCCTCTGTCAACCCATTACTTTTGATCAATCAGTAGAATTGAGGAAGCAGCCTCTGTCAACCCATTACTTTTAATCAATCAGTAGAATTGAGGAAGCAGCCTCTCTCAACCCATTACTTTTGATCAATCAGTAGAATTGAGAAAGCAGCCTCTGTCAACCCATTACTTTGGATCAATCAGTAGAATTGAGGAAGCAGCTTCTCTCAACCCATTACTTTTGATCAATCAGTAGAATTGAGGAAGCAGCCTCTCAACCCATTACTTTTAATCAATCAGTAGAATTGAAGAAGCAGCCTCTGTCAACCTATTACTTTTGATCAATCAGTAGAATTGAGGAACCAGCCTCTGTCAACCCATTACTTTTGATCAATCAGTAGAATTGAAGAAGCAGCCTCTGTAAACCCATTACTTTTGATCAATCAGTAGAATTGAAGAAGCAGCCTCTGTCAACCCATTACTTTTAATCAATCAGTAGCATTGAGGAAGCAGCCTCTGTCAACCCATTACTTTTGATCAATCAGTAGAATTGAAGAAGCAGCCTATCTCAACCCATTACTTTTGATCAATCAGTAGAATTGAGGAAGCAGCCTCTGTCAACCCATTACTTTTGATCAATCAGTAGAATTGAGGAAGCAGCATCTCTAAACCCATTACTTTTAATCAATCAGTAGAATTGAAGAAGCAGCCTCTGTCAACCTATTACTTTTGATCAATCAGTAGAATTGAAGAAGCAGCCTCTGTCAACCCATTACTTTTGATCAATCAGTAGAATTGAAGAAGCAGCCTCTGTCAACCCATTACTTTTGATCAATCAGTAGAATTGAGGAAGCAGCCTCTGTCAACCCATTACTTTTGATCAATCAGTAGAATTGAGAAAGCAGCCTCTCTCAACCCATTACTTTTAATTAATCAGTAGAATTGAGGAAGAAGCCTCTTAACCCATTACTTTTAATCAATCAGTAGAATTGAAGAAGTAGCCTCTGTCAACCTATTCCTTTTGATCAATCAGTAGAATTGAGGAAGCAGCCTCTGTCAACCCATTACTTTTGATCAATCAGTAGAATTGAAGAAGCAGCCTCTGTCAACCCATTACTTTTGATCAATCAGTAGAATTGAGGAAGCAGCCTCTGTCAACCCATTACTTTTAATCAATCAGTAGAATTGAGGAAGCAGCCTCTCTCAACCCATTACTTTTGATCAATCAGTAGAATTGAATAAGCAGCCTATCTCAACCCATTACTTTTGATCAATCAGTAGAATTGAGGAAGCAGCCTCTGTCAACCCATTACTTTTGATCAATCAGTAGAATTGAAGAAGCAGCCTCTGTCAACCCATTACTTTTGATCAATCAGTAGAATTGAAGAAGCAGCCTCTGTCAACCCATTACTTTTGATCAATCAGTAGAATTGAGGAAGCAGCCTCTGTCAACCCATTACTTTTGATCAATCAGTAGAATTGAGAAAGCAGCCTCTCTCAACCCATTACTTTTAATCAATCAGTAGAATTGAGGAAGCAGCCTCTTAACCCATTACTTTTAATCAATCAGTAGAATTGAAGAGGCAGCCTCTGTCAACCTATTACTTTTGATCAATCATTGGAATTGAGGAAGCAGCCTCTGTCAACCCATTACTTTTGATCAATCAGTAGAATTGAAGAAGCAGCCTCTTTCAACCCATTACTTTTGATCAATCAGTAGAATTGAGGAGGCAGCCTCGGTCAACCCATTATATTTGATCAATCAGTAGAATTGAGAAAGCAGCCTCTCCTAACCCATTACTTTTAATTAATATGTAGAATTGAGGAAGCAGCCTCTTAACCCATTACATTTAATCAATCAGTAGAATTGAAGAAGCAGCCTCTGTCAACCCATTACTTTTGATCAATCAGTAGAATTGAAGAAGCAGCCTCTGTCAACCCATTACTTTTGATCAATCAGTAGAATTGAAGAAGCAGCCTATCTCAACCCATTTCTTTTGATCAATCAGTAGAATTGAGGAAGCAGCATCTGTCAACCCATTACTTTTGATCAATCAGTAGAATTGAGGAAGCAGCCTCTCTAAACCCATTACTTTTAATCAATCAGTAGAATTGAAGAAGCAGCCTCTGTCAACCTATTACTTTTGATCAATCAGTAGAATTGAAGAAGCAGCCTCTGTCAACCCATTACTTTTGATCAATCAGTAGAATTGAAGAAGCAGCCTCTGTCAACCCATTACTTTTGATCAATCAGTAGAATTGAGGAAGCAACCTCTGTCAACCCATTACTTTTGATCAATCAGTAGAATTGAGAAAGCAGCCTCTGTCAACCTATTACTTTTGATCAATCAGTAGAATTGAGGAAGCAGCCTCTTAACCCATTACTTTTAATCAATCAGTAGAATTGAAGAAGTAGCCTCTGTCAACCTATAACTTTTGATCAATCAGTAGAATTGAGGAAGCAGCCTCTGTCAACCCATTACTTTTGATCAATCAGTAGAATTGAAGAAGCAGCCTCTGTCAACCCATTACTTTTGATCAATCAGTAGAATTGAGGAAGCAGCCTCTGTCAACCCATTACTTTTAATCAATCAGTAGAATTGAGGAAGCAGCCTCTCTCAACCCATTACTTTTGATCAATCAGTAGAATTGAATAAGCAGCCTATCTCAACCCATTACTTTTGATCAATCAGTAGAATTGAGGAAGCAGCCTCTGTCAACCCATTACTTTTGATCAATCAGTAGAATTGAAGAAGCAGCTTCTGTCAACCCATTACTTTTGATCAATCAGTAGAATTGAAGAAGCAGCCTCTGTCAACCCATTACTTTTGATCAATCAGTAGAATTGAGGAAGCAGCCTCTCTCAACCCATTACTTTTGATCAATCAGTAGAATTGAGAAAGCAGCCTCTCTCAACCCAATACTTTTAATCAATCAGTAGAATTGAGGAAGCAGCCTCTTAACCCATTACTTTTAATCAATCAGTAGAATTGAAGAAGCAGCCTGTGTCAACCCATTACTTTTGATCAATCAGTAGAATTGAGGAAGCAGCCTCTGTCAACCCATTACTTTTGATCAATCAGTAGAATTGAAGAAGCAGCCTCTGTCAACCCATTACTTTTAATCAATCAGTAGAATTGAGGAAGCAGCCTCTCTCAACCCATTACTTTTGATCAATCAGTAGAATTGAATAAGCAGCCTATCTCAACCCATTACTTTTGATCAATCAGTAGAATTGAGGAAGCAGCCTCTGTCAACCCATTACTTTTAATCAATCAGTAGAATTGAAGAAGCAGCCTCTGTCAACCCATTACTTTTGATCAATCAGTAGAATTGAAGAAGCAGCCTCTGTCAACCTATTACTTTTGATCAATCAGTAGAATTGAGGAAGCAGCCTCTGTCAACCCATTACTTTTGATCAATCAGTAGAATTGAAGAAGCAGCCTCTGTCAACCCATTACTTTTGATCAATCAGTAGAATTGAGAAAGCAGCCTCTGTTAACCCATTACTTTTAATCAATCAGTAGAATTGAGGAAGCAGCCTCTCTCAACCCATTACTTTTAATCAATCAGTAGAATTGAGAAAGTAGCCTCTCTACACCCATTACTTTTGATCAATCAGTAGAATTGAGGGAGCAGCCTCTGTCAACCCATTACTTTTGATCAATCAGTAGAATTGAGAAAGCAGCCTCTCTCAACCCATAACTTTTAATCAATCAGTAGAATTGAGGAAGCAGCCTCTCAACCCATTACTTTTAATCAATCAGTAGAATTGAAGAAGCAGCCTCTGTCAACCTATTACTTTTGATCAATCAGTAGAATTGAGGAAGCAGCCTCTGTCAACCCATTACTTTTGATCAATCAGTAGAATTGAAGAAGCAGCCTCTGTCAACCCATTACTTTTGATCAATCAGTAGAATTGAGGAAGCAGCCTCTGTCAACCCATTACTTTTAATCAATCAGTAGAATTGAGGAAGCAGCCTCTCTCAATCCATTACTTTTAATCAATCAGTAGAATTGAGAAAGCAGCCTCTCTACACCCATTACTTTTAATCAATCAGTAGAATTGAAGAAGCAGCCTCTGTCAACCCATTACTTTTGATCAATCAGTAGAATTGAGGAAGCAGCCTCTCTCAACCCATTACTTTTGATCAATCAGTAGAATTGAAGAAGCAGCCTCTGTCAACCCATTACTTTTGATCAATCAGTAGAATTGAGGAAGCAGCCTCTGTCAACCCATTACTTTTGATCAATCAGTAGAATTGAGAAAACAGCCTCTCTCAACCCATTACTTTTAATCAATCAGTAGAATTGAGGAAGCAGCCTCTCAACCCATTTCTTTTAATCAATCAGTAGAATTAAAGAAGCAGCCTCTGTCAACCTATTACTTTTGATCAATCAGTAGAATTGAGGAAGCAGCCTCTGTCAACCCATTACTTTTGATCAATCAGTAGAATTGAAGAAGCAGCCTCTGTCAACCCATTACTTTTGATCAATCAGTAGAATTGAGGAAGCAGCCTCTGTCAACCCATTACTTTTAATCAATCAGTAGAATTGAGGAAGCAGCCTCTGTCAACCCATTACTTTTGATCAATCAGTAGAATTGAAGAAGCAGCCTATCTCGACCCATTACTTTTGATCAATCAGTAGAATTGAGAAAGCAGCCTCTGTCAACCCATTACTTTTGATCAATCAGTAGAATTGAGGAAGCAGCCTCTCTAAACCCATTACTTTTAATCAATCAGTAGAATTGAGGAAGCAGCCTCTTAACCCATTACTTTTAATCAATCAGTAGAATTGAAGAAGTAGACTCTGTCAACCTATTACTTTTGATCAATCAGTAGAATTGAGGAAGCAGCCTCTGTCAACCCATTACTTTTGATCAATCAGTAGAATTGAGGAAGCAGCCTCTTAACCCATTACTTTTAATCAATCAGTAGAATTGAAGAAGCAGCCTCTGTCAACTCATTACTTTTGATCAATCAGTAGAATTGAAGAAGCAGCCTCTGTCAACCCATTACTTTTGATCAATCAGTAGAATTGAGGAAGCAGCCTCTGTCAACCCATTACTTTTGATCAATCAGTAGAATTGAGAAAGCAGCCTCTCTCAACCCATTACTTTTAATCAATCAGTAGAATTGAGGAAGCAGCCTCTTAACCCATTACTTTTAATCAATCAGTAGAATTGAAGAAGCAGCCTCTGTCAACCTATTACTTTTGATCAATCAGTGGAATTGAGGAAGCAGCCTCTGTCAACCCATTACTTTTGATCAATCAGTAGAATTGAAGAAGCAGCCTCTTTCAACCCATTACTTTTGATCAATCAGTAAAATTGAGGAAGCAGCCTCGGTCAACCCATTATATTTGATCAATCAGTAGAATTGAGAAAGCAGCCTCTCTCAACCCATTACTTTTAATTAATCAGTAGAATTGAGGTAGCAGCCTCTTAACCCATTACTTTTAATCAATCAGTAGAATTGAAGAAGCAGCCTCTGTCAACCCATTACTTTTGATCAATTAGTAGAATTGAAGAAGCAGCCTCTGTCAACCCATTACTTTTGATCAATCAGTAGAATTGAGGAAGCAGCCTCTGTCAACCCATTACTTTTGATCAATCAGTAGAATAAGAAGAAGCAGCCTCTGTCAACCCATTACTTTTGATCAATCAGTAGAATTGAGGAAGCAGCCTCTGTCAACCCATTACTTTTAATCAATCAGTAGAATTGAGAAAGCAGCCTCTCTCAACCCATTACTTTTAATCAATCAGTAGAATTGAGAAAGCAGCCTCTCTACACCCATTACTTTTAATCAATCAGTAGAATTGAAGAAGCAGCCTCTGTCAACCCATTACTTTTGATCAATCAGTAGAATTGAGGAAGCAGCCACTCTCAACCCATTACTTTTGATCAATCAGTAGAATTGAAGAAGCAGCCTCTGTCAACCCATTACTTTTGATCAATCAGTAGAATTGAGAAAACAGCCTCTCTCAACCCATTACTTTTAATCAATCAGTAGAATTGAGGAAGCAGCTTCTCAACCCATTTCTTTTAATCAATCAGTAGAATTGAAGAAGCAGCCTCTGTCAACCTATTACTTTTGATCAATCAGTAGAATTGAGGGAGCAGCCTCTGTCAACCCATTACTTTTGATCAATCAGTAGAATTGAGAAAGCAGCCTCTCTCAACCCATTACTTTTAATCAATCAGTAGAATTGAGGAAGCAGCCTCTCTACACCCATTACTTTTGATCAATCAGTAGAATTGAGAGAGCAGCCTCTGTCAACCCATTACTTTTGATCAATCAGTAGAATTGAGAAAGCAGCCTCTCTCAACCCATTACTTTTAATCAATCAGTAGAATTGAGGAAGCAGCCTCTCAACCCATTACTTTTAATCAATCAGTAGAATTGAAGAAGCAGCCTCTGTCAACCTATTACTTTTGATCAATCAGTAGAATTGAGGAAGCAGCCTCTGTCAACCCATTACTTTTGATCAATCAGTAGAATTGAAGAAGCAGCCTCTGTCAACCCATTACTTTTGATCAATCAGTAGAATTGAGGAAGCAGCCTCTGTCAACCCATTACTTTTAATCAATCAGTAGAATTGAGGAAGCAGCCTCTCTCAATCCATTACTTTTAATCAATCAGTAGAATTGAGAAAGCAGCCTCTCTACACCCATTACTTTTAATCAATCAGTAGAATTGAAGAAGCAGCCTCTGTCAACCCATTACTTTTGATCAATCAGTAGAATTGAGGAAGCAGCCTCTCTCAACCCATTACTTTTGATCAATCAGTAGAATTGAAGAAGCAGCCTCTGTCAACCCATTACTTTTGATCAATCAGTAGAATTGAGGAAGCAGCCTCTGTCAACCCATTACTTTTGATCAATCAGTAGAATTGAGAAAACAGCCTCTCTCAACCCATTACTTTTAATCAATCAGTAGAATTGAGGAAGCAGCCTCTCAACCCATTTCTTTTAATCAATCAGTAGAATTAAAGAAGCAGCCTCTGTCAACCTATTACTTTTGATCAATCAGTAGAATTGAGGAAGCAGCCTCTGTCAACCCATTACTTTTGATCAATCAGTAGAATTGAAGAAGCAGCCTCTGTCAACCCATTACTTTTGATCAATCAGTAGAATTGAGGAAGCAGCCTCTGTCAACCCATTACTTTTAATCAATCAGTAGAATTGAGGAAGCAGCCTCTGTCAACCCATTACTTTTGATCAATCAGTAGAATTGAAGAAGCAGCCTATCTCAACCCATTACTTTTGATCAATCAGTAGAATTGAGAAAGCAGCCTCTGTCAACCCATTACTTTTGATCAATCAGTAGAATTGAGGAAGCAGCCTCTCTAAACCCATTACTTTTAATCAATCAGTAGAATTGAGGAAGCAGCCTCTTAACCCATTACTTTTAATCAATCAGTAGAATTGAAGAAGCAGCCTCTGTCAACCTATTACTTTTGATCAATCAGTAGAATTGAGGAAGCAGCCTCTGTCAACCCATTACTTTTGATCAATCAGTAGAATTGAGGAAGCAGCCTCTTAACCCATTACTTTTAATCAATCAGTAGAATTGAAGAAGTAGCCTCTGTCAACCTATAACTTTTGATCAATCAGTAGAATTGAGGAAGCAGCCTCTGTCAACCCATTACTTTTGATCAATCAGTAGAATTGAAGAAGCAGCCTCTGTCAACCCATTACTTTTGATCAATCAGTAGAATTGAGAAAGCAGCCTCTGTCAACCCATTACTTTTGATCAATCAGTAGAATTGAGGAAGCAGCCTCTGTCAACCCATTACTTTTGATCAATCAGTAGAATTGAGGAAGCAGCCTCTGTCAACCCATTACTTTTAATCAATCAGTAGAATTGAGGAAGCAGCCTCTTAACCCATTACTTTTAATCAATCAGTAGAATTGAAGAAGCAGCCTCTGTCAACCTATTACTTTTGATCAATCAGTGGAATTGAGGAAGCAGCCTCTGTCAACCCATTACTTTTGATCAATCAGTAGAATTGAAGAAGCAGCCTCTTTCAACCCATTACTTTTGATCAATCAGTAGAATTGAGGAAGCAGCCTCTGTCAACCCATTACTTTTGATCAATCAGTAGAATAAGAAGAAGCAGCCTCTGTCAACCCATTACTTTTGATCAATCAGTAGAATTGAGGAAGCAGCCTCTGTCAACCCATTACTTTTAATCAATCAGTAGAATTGAGGAAGCAGCCTCTCTCAACCCATTACTTTTAATCAATCAGTAGAATTGAGAAAGCAGCCTCTCTACACCCATTACTTTTAATCAATCAGTAGAATTGAAGAAGCAGCCTCTGTCAACCCATTACTTTTGATCAATCAGTAGAATTGAGGAAGCAGCCACTCTCAACCCATTACTTTTGATCAATCAGTAGAATTGAAGAAGCAGCCTCTGTCAACCCATTACTTTTGATCAATCAGTAGAATTGAGAAAACAGCCTCTCTCAACCCATTACTTTTAATCAATCAGTAGAATTGAGGAAGCAGCCTCTCAACCCATTTCTTTTAATCAATCAGTAGAATTGAAGAAGCAGCCTCTGTCAACCTATTACTTTTGATCAATCAGTAGAATTGAGGGAGCAGCCTCTGTCAACCCATTACTTTTGATCAATCAGTAGAATTGAGAAAGCAGCCTCTCTCAACCCATTACTTTTAATCAATCAGTAGAATTGAGGAAGCAGCCTCTTAACCCATTACTTTTAATCAATCAGTAGAATTGAAGAAGCAGCCTCTGTCAACCTATTACTTTTGATCAATCAGTAGAATTGAGGAAGCAGCCTCTGTCAACCCATTACTTTTGATCAATCAGTAGAATAAGAAGAAGCAGCCTCTGTCAACCCATTACTTTTGATCAATCAGTAGAATTGAGGAAGCAGCCTCTGTCAACCCATTACTTTTAATCAATCAGTAGAATTGAGGAAGCAGCCTCTCTCAACCCATTACTTTTAATCAATCAGTAGAATTGAGAAAGCAGCCTCTCTACACCCATTACTTTTAATCAATCAGTAGAATTGAAGAAGCAGCCTCTGTCAACCCATTACTTTTGATCAATCAGTAGAATTGAGGAAGCAGCCACTCTCAACCCATTACTTTTGATCAATCAGTAGAATTGAAGAAGCAGCCTCTGTCAACCCATTACTTTTGATCAATCAGTAGAATTGAGAAAACAGCCTCTCTCAACCCATTACTTTTAATCAATCAGTAGAATTGAGGAAGCAGCCTCTCAACCCATTTCTTTTAATCAATCAGTAGAATTGAAGAAGCAGCCTCTGTCAACCTATTACTTTTGATCAATCAGTAGAATTGAGAAAGCAGCCTCTGTCAACCCATTACTTTTGATCAATCAGTAGAATTGAAGAAGCAGCCTCTGTCAACCCATTACTTTTGATCAATCAGTAGAATTGAGGAAGCAGCCTCTGTCAACCCATTACTTTTAATCAATCAGTAGAATTGAGGAAGCAGCCTCTGTCAACCCATTACTTTTGATCAATCAGTAGAATTGAAGAAGCAGCCTATCTCAACCCATTACTTTTGATCAATCAGTAGAATTGAGGAAGCAGCCTCTGTCAACCCATTACTTTTGATCAATCAGTAGAATTGAGGAAGCAGCCTCTCTAAACCCATTACTTTTAATCAATCAGTAGAATTGAAGAAGCAGCCTCTGTCAACCTATTACTTTTGATCAATCAGTAGAATTGAAGAAGCAGCCTCTGTCAACCCATTACTTTTGATCAATCAGTAGAATTGAAGAAGCAGCCTCTGTCAACCCATTACTTTTGATCAATCAGTAGAATTGAGGAAGCAGCCTCTGTCAACCCATTACTTTTGATCAATCAGTAGAATTGAGAAAGCAGCCTCTCTCAACCCATTACTTTTAATTAATCAGTAGAATTGAGGAAGCAGCCTCTTAACCCATTACTTTTAATCAATCAGTAGAATTGAAGAAGTAGCCTCTGTCAACCTATTACTTTTGATCAATCAGTAGAATTGAGGAAGCAGCCTCTGTCAACCCATTACTTTTGATCAATCAGTAGAATTGAAGAAGCAGCCTCTGTCAACCCATTACTTTTGATCAATCAGTAGAATTGAGGAAGCAGCCTCTGTCAACCCATTACTTTTGATCAATCAGTAGAATTGAGGAAGCAGCCTCTCTCAACCCATTACTTTTGATCAATCAGTAGAATTGAGGAAGCAGCTTCTCTCAACCCATTACTTTTGATCAATCAGTAGAATTGAGGAAGCAGCCTCTGTCAACCCATTACTTTTGATCAATCAGTAGAATTGAAGAAGCAGCCTCTGTCAACCCATTACTTTTGATCAATCAGTAGAATTGAAGAAGCAGCCTCTGTCAACCCATTACTTTTGATCAATCAGTAGAATTGAGGAAGCAGCCTCTGTCAACCCATTACTTTTGATCAATCAGTAGAATTGAGAAAGCAGCCTCTCTCAACCCATTACTTTTAATCAATCAGTAGAATTGAGGAAGCAGCCTCTTAACCCATTACTTTTAATCAATCAGTAGAATTGAAGAAGCAGCCTCTGTCAACCTATTACTTTTGATCAATCAGTGGAATTGAAGAAGCAGCCTCTGTCAACCCATTACTTTTGATCAATCAGTAGAATTGAAGAAGCAGCCTCTTTCAACCTATTACTTTTGATCAATCAGTAGAATTGAGGAAGCAGCCTCTGTCAACCCATTATATTTGATCAATCAGTAGAATTGAGAAAGCAGCCTCTCTCAACCCATTACTTTTAATTAATCAGTAGAATTGAGGAAGCAGCCTCTTAACCCATTACTTTTAATCAATCAGTAGAATTGAAGAAGTAGCCTCTGTCAACCTATTACTTTTGATCAATCAGTAGAATGTAGGAAGCAGCCTCTGTCAACCCATTACTTTTGATCAATCAGTAGAATTGAAGAAGCAGCCTCTGTCAACCCATTACTTTTGATCAATCAGTAGAATTGAGGAAGCAGCCTCTGTCAACCCATTACTTTTAATCAATCAGTAGAATTGAGGAAGCAGCCTCTCTCAACCCATTACTTTTGATCAATCAGTAGAATTGAATAAGCAGCCTATCTCAACCCATTACTTTTGATCAATCAGTAGAATTGAGGAAGCAGCCTCTCTCAACCCATTACTTTTGATCAATCAGTAGAATTGAAGAAGCAGCCTCTGTCAACCCATTACTTTTGATCAATCAGTAGAATTGAAGAAGCAGCCTCTGTCAACCCATTACTTTTGATCAATCAGTAGAATTGAGGAAGCAGCCTCTGTCAACCCATTACTTTTGATCAATCAGTAGAATTGAGAAAGCAGCCTCTCTTAACCCATTACTTTTAATCAATCAGTAGAATTGAGGAAGCAGCCTCTTAACCCATTACTTTTAATCAATCAGTAGAATTGAAGAAGCAGCCTCTGTCAACCTATTACTTTCGATCAATCAGTAGAATTGAGGAAGCAGCCTCTGTCAACCCATTACTTTTGATCAATCAGTAGAATTGAAGAAGCAGCCTCTGTCAACCCATTACTTTTGATCAATCAGTAGAATTGAGGAAGCAGCCTCTGTCAACCCATTACTTTTAATCAATCAGTAGAATTGAGGAAGCAGCCTCTCTCAACCCATTACTTTTGATCAATCAGTAGAATTGAATAAGCAGCCTATCTCAACCCATTACTTTTGATCAATCAGTAGAATTGAGGAAGCAGCCTCTGTCAACCCATTACTTTTGATCAATCAGTAGAATTGAAGAAGCAGCCTCTGTCAACCCATTACTTTTGATCAATCAGTAGAATTGAAGAAGCAGCCTCTGTCAACCCATTACTTTTGATCAATCAGTAGAATTGAGGAAGCAGCCTCTGTCAACCCATTACTTTTGATCAATCAGTAGAATTGAGAAAGCAGCCTCTCTCAACCCATTACTTTTAATCAATCAGTAGAATTGAGGAAGCAGCCTCTTAACCCATTACTTTTAATCAATCAGTAGAATTGAGGAAGCAGCCTCTGTCAACCTATTACTTTTGATCAATCAGTAGAATTGAGGAAGCAGCCTCTGTCAACCCATTACTTTTAATCAATCAGTAGAATTGAGGAAGCAGCCTCTGTCAACCCATTACTTTTGATCAATCAGTAGAATTGAGGAAGCAGCCTCTGTCAACCCATTACTTTTAATCAATCAGTAGAATTGAGAAAGCAGCCTCTCTACACCCATTACTTTTAATCAATCAGTAGAATTGAAGAAGCAGCCTCTGTCAACCCATTACGTTTGTACTTTCTATTAATCTAATTTCTTAATTACTTTTAGTTCGTGTTATTTCTTTTTCGATGATTTTATTCCACAACATTTCTATCATGTTTAAGTTAATATTGTCATTTTATCTTTATTTTCATAAGAATTTTCAAACAACTTTCTAAAGTGAACCATCTTAATTACTTTGTGAACTTGTTTATATTTTTATTAGTATGGCTATCCGGCGTTGTCCTGATGACATAAACAACAAAATAGAAAAGTTAATCTTTCTTTTCAAACGTATTTCTCCCTATCTCTCTCTACTATATCTCTACCATCCCTCCCTCTCTCTAGCACCTACCACTTACTAAATATACTACTTTACCTTCTCTATTTATGTCATTGATCACTTTTGGATTCAACATATGCCACTTTCCAAATGTAATACTGTATTATTACCCACACCAATTCTATCTTTTAAAAAATTCTAATTTTTACTGTGAACACTTTCATTAATTACGTGACATAGTTTTCTTCTCTTCTGGTCACCGTTGGACACTGATCTTGCAGGTGATATTCGACAACATTGTGTCTTCAATGTTTCATGATTAAATAGTCAATCGCATGATTTTAGTAGTTTGTTGATTCTCTCCGATTATTTTCATATGTTATTAATGCGTTATATTTTTTTATCATTTGACAGTTTAATGGGTTTTTTTAACACTTCCTCTACTGTTTTCACATAAAATACATTTAAACCGTGGATTGCTGGCATGAAACTATGTTGAATACATTTTATTATGTCAATGAAGAATATAATTATTTTATATTTAAACTCTATTTTTATTGTTATAACTTACCTGGAGGTGACACACCAGTCTTTTTTAGTTATTTTTCGCTGATGGCAAGAGTTAGCCTTCCCTGAAATCTGAGTGCAAGTGTTTTTTTTTCAATATTTCAGTATTTTCCGTTCCTTTCCATTATTATTGTAATTGCTTTCAAGTTATCACACCAACAGTTACCGGTGGGTTATCGTATATAACGACTGACGGCTTTCCCTAAACCTCGAGTGAAAGTAAGTCTTCTCAAATTATTATTATTATTATTATTATTATTATTATTATTATTTGTACAAACTGGGAGTTCTCACACAAGTCATCATTAGCGATTGCTCCCCGACAACAACCGGTGGTAACAAGTCTCCCCAGATTTCAAGTATTCTCCAACTCTTTTCGATAGCCACTGCAAATAACCTTGCAGTATCGCAACAGCCATTTTCCAGCACTCTCTGCACTTCCAGTGGAGGTATGGTTTCTCATCTTCCTTGACCCTATGCAAATATTTTGTGTGGTGTCAGCCTAGGCTGGCACGATTTTTTTAGTGGGGAGGAGAAGGGAAAGTGGAATAAAGTGGGAAAGGAGAGTGGGTACGAGAGCGGGAGAGGACAGCAGTGGGAGCGGTGGAAGAGAGCTGGGGAGCGGTGGAGGAGAGCGGTATTGGTATTACATTAACTTTCTTCATTATCCATATTTCTTTCAGTTCTCTCGCTAGTTGCGTGTATTTGCTTCGTTTTTCCGTTTCTTTGATCTTAACTCTGTGATCTGCTGGAACGGCGAAGTGTACGATTTTGCAAGATTTTTTCTTCTTGTTGATTATTATAACATCCGACCTCCTTGCTTGTATGAGTTTGTCTGTTTATAAATGCATATTCCAGATGATTTTGTGTTTTTTCGTTTTCCAGTACTGTTTCTAGTTTATGTTTGTACCATTGTCTGCGTATTCGAAATTCATTTGTTTGCACAGTTCACGGTGTACTGCTTTCCCCACACAGTCATGTCTGTTCTTATATTCTTTTGGGGATAGTTTGCTACATTCACTTATTATATCATTTACTGTTTCGTCTCTTTGTCCACACTGTCTGCATTTTCTGTTTCCCTGGGTTTATCTATTTTAGCTTTAATGTAGTTTGTCCTAATCTCATTGTTCTGTGCAGCCATCAGTAAAAATTCCGTTTCTCTGTTCAAGTGTCCTTTTCTTAGCCATGCCCAGCTAGTTTCGTTAGTTTCTTCTTTTGTCAGTCTTCTGAAGCGTCAATGTAGTTGTTTTTCTTCCCACTTTTCTTGTTTTGTTTTTGATTTCGGTGTTTCAAGAGTTGTTCTTTGGAACAGTGTCTCTTGCTGCGGTGATTAGCTTTTCTGTGTTCTGAGTTATGTATTTCTCCAGCTCTTTTTTGAGTCTTCCACACAATCTCCTATACTTACCAGTCCTCTTCTCATCTCTTCCTTTTCATGTAGAGTCTGTCTGTATCGTCTGTTGGGTGTAGTGCGTTGTGCATAGTCTAGTAATCTGGTCAGGTGTCTGAGTTCTTCTTTAGTCCAGCCTACGAATGGTTCAGAGTATCTTATTAGTGCTACTGCACAGGTGTTTATTCCTTTTACTAGATTCCTGCTATATAATTTCGTTTCTAGGAGTTTTCCTGTTCTTCGTAAATATTCTTTTCCAATCTTCTCTTTTATTTCTGTAAATTTGATGGTGTCTGCTTCCAGAACTCCCAGATATTTGTAGCTATCCTGTTCCCCTAGTGCCTTCATTTCCTCTTGGTTGGGATTTCCATGCCCTCTGTTGTCTCAAGTTTTTCTCTTTTTATTTCTAGTAGTGCACACTTTTCCATTCCGAATTCCCTTTGGATATCCTGATTAGATAAAATAAAGAAATAGTATCGGAACAGTTAAACAGAGGCGTCGCCAAGATCAAGTCCAAATGAATGTTAAAACCTCTCTTCAATGTAAAAAAAAAACGTCGTTCAGTCCAACATAAAAAGATCCAGCACTATTCTCTCCTATCGTTCGCTTTACGATCCCACGTTCAGAACGATCTCCACATCTCTCACCGAACTTTCATTTTCCTTCTCTTATTGAAAAAGAATGCGATGCATTCAAACCAACTTAATTGCATAAATCTCTCTCTCTCTCTCTCTCTCTCTCTCTCTCTCTCTCTCTCTCTCTCTCTCTCTCTCGACGCCGCTGCCCGGATCTTCAAATAAAAATCTTATGTGACTTTCTGACGCCTTTCTCCTCCAACTCATCTTTCTTTTTTGTCGTCAGCGAGCGTTTTCGAGTTCGCCCCCCACACACAGCATACCAGACGCTGCCTCTTTGAACGGCGCCGACAAGTGTCTGCATTTACATCCTGACTGAAGATTCTGGTCGTATTTATCAACTTTTCCAGTTCCTTTGTGCTTTTTGATATAGTTTCCGGTCGTTCATGTACATCAGGTGCTTTACTCTGTGTCTGTAAACTTGTATTTGGCATCACATCTTTTGAGTATGTAGTTGAGTGGCATCATAGCTATTATAAACAGTAGTGGTGATAGCGAGTCTCCTTAAAAACTGCTTCTCTGTATTTTTTTTATCTCAGTCAGGTGTTGTCATCCATCTGTCGGTTTCTGGCCTTCATGTTTCCATTGCTTTCTGAGAAGATTAATCAGCCTGTCGGGTATTTTGTGTATTTTAAAACTTTCAATTATCCATGCTCCAGAGATTCTGTCGTAAGCTTTTTTGTAGTCAATCCATGCCATGAATATGTTCTTTTTTCTGTTTGTACCGCCTTCAGGATCTTTTTATCGATGTATAGCAGGTCATGCATCCTTCTTTTCCCTTTACAGCCTCCTTTTTGTTCTTTATGGAGTAGTCCACGTTTGTTTAGGGATTGGTAGATTTGTTCTCTCAGTTATGCGGTCAAGATTTTCCACATTTTTGGTAAACAGGTTATTGGTCTGTAGTGACTTGGGGTCGTTCCCTCTTTGGCATATTTTCGTATTAGCGTTGTCCTTCCTTTGGTCATCCACTCTGGTACTTCTGTTTTGTGGATACATCCTCTCAGTTTCTGCGCTGTAGGGTCGTGCATTTTTAAAACCAATATGCATGTATTCCATCGTGGTCTGGTGCTTTCCAGTTTGCCATTTTCCTTAGGGTGTCTTTAATGGTTTCTTCATTAATTTCCGCATCTGTTCCTTCTTCAATTTCCTGTGGTACATTTTTCATGGTTTTCAAGCGCTTGACTTTTTTGTTGTGTTAATAATAATAATAATAATAATAATAATAATAATAATAATAATAATAATAATAATAATAATAATAATAATAATCTGAGTGTCATGATGGACAGATGCTCCCTCGTTAGCCAACATCCTGCGAATGTTGGCCCTTCTCATTTCAGAAACAAGACAACGGACAAGAACCAGGTAAGTAACCTCTCTGATTCCAGGTACGACAAGGACACAGACCAAAGACAGGAAAACCAGAGCGAAAACAGCAAACTGAAAGGATATAGAAAGAAATGGACCACGAAAGAGAACAGACTGGTGATGGAGTGCTATTATAAAAGCAGCTACCCTACAGAAAGAGGCTACCGAAAACGAATGAAACATCTCTGGGACAT